>NW_010729198.1:756206-784330 GCF_000365185.1 Nelumbo nucifera
CCACCCAACCCTACCTAGCTTCCTTGCATTTAAGGGTAGGGCAGGGTGGATTTAGTACCCACATCTAATTTCTTATTATATATAAGCAATAAATAAGTAAAAAAAAACACAAACAAATAACATAAATTCCAATTATTTGATTAAAACATGTAAAAAAACACATAAATTATCAATCATTCATATAAAATGCAAAATATAATTAAATTCAACACCTAATACATAAAGTTTATATGGTTTCCAATAATATGTGGATCGGGGAAGGTTGGGTTTAGCCTAATATTGTATCCTACCCATACTTATATGGGTTGTAGAATCCCAAAACCCGTCCCAAGACCGATAGGGGCTAATACCCACTAGAGACTTGGATGAAATTGCCATCCCTAGTTACCTCTTGTTTTAATGAATCTTCTTCTTTCACACAAAAAAGAAAAAACTGAGGGGCCTGATGGGACATGATGTTAGAGGTGTAAATCAGGTCGTGCTGGGCCGGCACGACATGACCCACACAAAGAACGGGTCGTGCCGTGTCGAACCACGGCCTGAGCCCTGCATGCCTGTGTCATGCTGTAGGTCTAGACCGGGCTAGCTGTAGGTCATGCTGAGTGGGGCTATGGGTCAGGCCTTGGGCCTGGGCTGAATTGGGCCAAAAAGGCTTAGATGTTTTTTTTGTTGTTTTTTTTCTAAGTAAAACTAAAATACTTAATTTTCCTTTGGAAACAAATTGAAAAAATAAAAAATCTAACAAAGAAATGAAAAAAAAAATACTTACCAAAAAACAAAATGGACAACAAATTGAAAAAAATAGGAATTTTATTTCATTTAAAATATAAAAAAAAGTACATTGTTGAAAAAATAACAAATAATTTAAATATAATTGAGAAAAAATTACTCCATCTCCTTGACTTTAATCATATGTTTCATCACGTGTAGTAGTGTCATGCTCTCCTTTGTCTTATAATTTATCCTCAACATCTAGCAAATCTTTAAAGTAGATGTCTTTTTCTTGTTTCTCATGGAAGAGCAAATTTCTACCCAAGTGGCCAATACCGCCCTTGCTACTGAAACTAAAGTCAATCCTACATTTTTGGCAGACAACTCTTTTTCCCTTCCCCCCAACCTCCTCTATTTTAAATACTTTCCAAATCAGGCTAGTGAACTTACTATTGGGGAATTGGTTTTGGGAGGAGAAGCCAACCATTTTTTTTAATTCTAAAAATATAAAAATTAATTTAATTGCACTTACCCTGATGGCTGGATTACTGGTTCAAAATCTCAATTTGATTTCAACGATCGAAGCCTCAAAGCCTCTTAAACTGTTAAGTGTATGATAGTATGAAATGAGAGACTAAGAGAGTATGAGAATTGATAAGAGAATTGTTGAATTGGTGTGATAAAAATGGTGGAGGATGGGGCTATTTATAGGAATTTAAAATAATTCAATTACCCAAAATACTAAAAAAACTAGTCATTTTTTAGTTATTGGGAGGGATACTTTAGTCATTGTAAAGTCATTTATCAATTTACCCAAATGCTCCCAAAGTCCCAAACTAGCTAATATAGTATAAGATATAGTTGATGGAGGGGCATTATTATCTTTTTTTCTTCCACCCAAAGCCAAAATGAATAAATACCCCTAAAAAGCTGAAACTAGTTGTTTTGGGGTCCCCCAAGGGCCCTGACGCTAGTTTTCTCAAATGGGCTGCACTTGGCTTGTTGTTGGCCCGTGGGCCATACCGTGCCACATGTTGGGCCGTATCGACACGCAGGCTGCGAAAAGCATGACATACATAGTCGTGCTATGCCCACGTGCCATATCGGCCCATGAACATGAAACCCTTGACCCAGTACGATCCACGTGCTATCATGCTAGGTGGCACGGCTCTATTTACACTTACAAACTTGAATGCATTGCAACACTAGAGGGATTGTGTAGTCACCGTACATGGCTTCAATCATTGGCTACATATCTTTCTTGTTTTGTGTGTCAAGAATCTTTTGAGTCTATAACATATCCAAAGCATTTGACCCTAAAATAATTGATTCCAGGTAGTCTCCATGAATGATAGATTCCACCGGGGCATCTGGAACTTTTTTTTCTGCAACCTCACAGCACGCACAACTGTGCATTGGGAATGATAATATACGACTACACGAGTTCCGGGTGTGTGGCTGCATAGTGTTGCGAGGGTTTTGTAACGATTAAGGGAGTGTTATTTGAAGAGCAAATTCGAATTCAACTAAGTAAATGATGGTGGGGTTTAATTGGTACGTTCTCTGACTCGTTGGGGTAGATATCGATGAAATCCCGCTGCCACGACGGTGAAATTCTATAAAGCTGAAAAAAATAGGAGCCCAGATCAGAATTTTATAGTTCCAAAGTACAGGGAAAATGTATGTGAATTAATGTTAAATTCACGGGTAGGATGTGATTTATAGAGGGAGAGGATTATTAATAGGGAGCTGTAATTCAGAATTCTGCATCGTGTGTATACTCCTATTATTCGGCTATTGTGTAACACTATCCTACTGTTTAAAAAAATTACCATTAGGGTTAAAAATTAACGGAAGGGTTGAAATTTCAATTTTACCTTCCATTAAATCTAAACAATTCTCTCTCTCTTCACCAGATCGTCCTCTGTGATTTCCATTTTGGGTACATTGCCGAAGCCGCCATTGCTGACGAACGAAGGGGAAGAATAGAGAGAAGAGAGAGCTTGCAACGGCGATTGAAGAAATTGCCGCCTGCAAGCCACCTGCTTTGAGGAGAAAAACAAATCAATCTCATATCTGGGTTTAGATTAGAAACAGTACAAGGAGGTGACCTGCAGGTTGAAGAAATCGCAAGCAGCAGCAGTGACGACCATCGCTGTCTCTCTGAAGCCCTTTTCAGTCTGCCCTCTTTGAATTCCGTAGCCAATGGAAGGGGACTATTCATCGTCCCCTTCCTCTCGATGCGGTGACTAAACACCAGCACCCCCTTCACCCCCCAACCTTTTTTATCTCTCTCTCTCTTCCCTCTATATTTCTCTTTCTTATTTTTCTCCTTCTATTTCTTTTCCCAACCTGAAACCCCTCCATCCTTAGCAAAACCAGCTTCACCTCAAATTACTTCAGCAACAGAGGCGGTCATGGCTTCCATTTCATCATCTTCACCACCATTCTTCCCCGGATTCAAACTCCAGATTGGTAGATTCCCTTCAAAAATCTCCAAATTTTCAGTCAAAACTGAACCCCAGATGAACCCTAAAAACTGAGAAAACTATGCCTGTACAGCAAGGCCTCTATCTTCGAGTTAGGGTTCTTGAATCTATCGCTCAAAATGGCCTTTTTACTGAAGAACATAGAGTTGATTAGAGCAATAGAGTCCATTCCAGATTCGAGCTCACGCACGAATCAGAAATCAAATTCAAGGTAGAGTAAATATCGAGCATCATGTTTTGGGGTAGACAAGAATTCATGATCAACTTCGCCAGAATCTTTGTTGTGGACGATTTGAAAAGCTGCTATCACCAAAGATATGGACGATCCGAAGAAGCTATCAGATTTGAATGGACGATCTCTGTGTGGGTTTAGGTTCTTTTATGTTGGAGTTTGGTCATACCTGGCATAACCACCATCGCCCTTGCTGTTACTGCCAGAGCAGGTGTGGCAGGCGCAGGTTGTCGCCACAAACTGCCATTGCCAGGTACGGGCTTGACAGACGTGTCATGCCTTCTAGAGGAGGCAAACAGAACGCCACCTGGCGAGGGATCAGAGCCCTGCCACTGGGTTCGGTGGGTACAAATGTCAGACAGGGCTCCCCAAAGCCTACCGCGCACTGGACTGTCTGGGGCAAGTTTGTCCCTGTATCAAGGTGCCGAGGTGCCTGCACTAGGGGGAGGGAGGATGATGCTGCCCAAGGTGCTCGGGACACTTAACCACGAGCCAGGGTGCTTCCTTTTTGGGAAGGGAGAGCTCCGGGCCCCTTAGGGGGAGCTCAGGACCTTCCACACTTGGTGGAAGTCAAAATTAGGCAGGCGTCAATCCCCGGCGAGTTGCTTAACTCGCCAAGTGGCTAGCATTGGACTCGGTGTGTCTCTCCCATCGAGTTGCGGTCGTGTTGTCAGGCTGAGTTGTACACTGGGCCAGGTCATATACACGTGTCCCCGGGCTATGAGGTCTGGCCAAATCACCCTTCATCAATTGTCCCCCACTCCCCATGCTGTGGGTGGTGACCCAGCGTGGAGAGTTCATGACGCGCCGGGTGGATTTGGCTTGGTTCTCCTGCCACCCTATCGGGTGACTCGTTGGCCGAACCGCTCCGGCATTCGGTTCATTCGGAAGGAAGACCTGGGTCGCGTATAGCTTACGCGCGGACGTCACGCGATCTGGACTTCGCGGACGCCAAAAAATGCGCTAAACTGATTTCGCCTTGAAAGTCCCACAGCCGGTTTTCTTGAGGACCGTTAGATCGCTTCGATCCTGGCCGTTGGCGCACGGGCCCATCGGCTATAAATAACAAGGGACCCTGGTCATTGTCTTTTGCCACTAAGTACCTTTCGTCTACCGTAAGCTCCCGTCTGGGGTCTTCAGCTCGGGTCTCCTAGTCTGATTGCGTCGTTTTCCTAGTGAGTCCCCGAGCTTCCCTTTCTCCTTTTTTCCCAGTTCATTCCCTTCTATGTCTAGCGGGGGCAGTCTTTTAGACGAACCCGAGGTGGGTACCTCGGGTCGGGGTGACCCTGTCGTCGCTCGTCCATCCCACGAGGCTCGGGTGACCTCGGGCAAACTGGCGTCTACCTCTCGTCGAGGTCGGGTGCCGGACTAGTTCGGTCCATTTGTCATGACGCAGGAGAGGCTTCAGCACCTCATCCAGCAATTCAACCTACCCCAAGAGTACTCGTACAGTCTTCCCATCGGCAACTTCCCTTGGGAGCACGGTCCATATGAGATCGTGATCTTCAGGGAACAACTCGTTGGCGGGCTTCGTCTCCCACTCCACCACCTTATTCCTGAGGTGTTGAGGCGCTTCAGCATCACGCTGGACCAACTCCACCCCAATTCTATTCGGAACCTAGTCGGGACTATCTCCCTCTGTTCCGAGCAAAACTTCCCTTTAGACGCAGATATCCTTTGTTCCATCCTGTTAATAAAAAAGAGTGCCTCTAGCACTCCACCCGAGCACGGGCAGACCTACTATTTGTCCCCTCGCTTGGATTTCAAAATGCTACACAAGTTCCCAAGCAAGGTCCCGGCCTGGAAGCAAGACTACTTTGTAGTCCGGAGCAGCACGGAGTGGCCATTCCTTACCAACTAGAGGGTGGCCACTCAAGCTCCCAACATTGCTCTTAACCGGAAGACGTGGGAGACCTTTCATTCATGGGCTCAGGCCGGGTTCGATCATAGGGACTACATTGCTGAAGAAAAGCTCATTCAGGCCGATTTGAGCCCGGGTAGGTTGATTTCCACTTTAGCGTTTTGTTCAATCAGCCAAGTGTCTTCGAATTTTACTGACACCGAGCTCTGTTGCAGGTCCTATGGAGGAAGAGAGGATTACCGGTCTAAGGCTCCTCCGTCAGATGAAGAAGAGGAAGAAGCGGGCTGCCAAGAAGGCACACGTGGAACCCTCAAGGACCCCTACCCTTGAACCCGATCTCCCGCAAGTCCCCTCTTTGGGGCCTGAGCTCCCTAATGCCCCTCCCGTGATAGACTTGGAGGGGGACTTACCACCTCAGGGGCCTGAAACGGCAGCAGAGTCGATCGCTGGGCCAGTCGGGGCTGCCGCTGAAGTCCCAAATCCCACTGGGGCTGCTACCGAGGTCCCAAATCCTGTCGGGGCTGCTGCCGAGGACTGAGGAGGAGGCAGAGAGCATCATGAATCCCGATATCAGCCTTGAAAGAAGTAAGAGGGTTGTTATAACTGCGGAGGTTGTAGATTGGGTCGAACTCTCTCCTGGTCAGCTCGGGGCCCGCGCTGCAACCCATGCCATGGTGGTGAGTTCACTCCCTAATAGCCACCTCTCTCTCTCCTTTCTTTCCTTCTTCTTTCTTTAGTACTGACCAACCTCCTTCTGCCAGGTGAACACTGCTGTGCACGCACTGACCTTTCAGTTCGACAAACACTTGAGGCGTGCTCTGGCTGCTGAGGAGTCATCTAGCGCGGCTCACACTGAGCTGAGGGCAGCTTGGGGCAAGATTCACCAGTTGGAAAGTGACGCTACCACCCAGAAGAGCTTTATCGAAGCCCTGCTGTTGGAGAAGGAGGAGCTGGCCCGCGAGAGGATTAGGCTGAAGGCCGAGGTGAACAGGCTCAGAGCAGGTCAGGAAGCCTTGAAGCTCGAGGCGGAGAGTCTCAAGGCGTGTCAGAGGGCTTCACAGCTTGAGGTGCAGGGGCTCAAGGAAGCCAAGGGGGCCTTGGAGCATGAGGTGGAGTACCTCAAAGCTGACATCAAGGAGAAGACCGAGATCTTCGATGAAGCTCTCGGAGAGGCGAAGGTCCAGGCCGTCATCGACTATGTCAAATCGTCTAGGTTTGACGACGTGATGTCGCAGGCCTATCGTAGGCAGTTCAAGCTCGGTAGGTGGTGGATGAGGCGCGCATACCTTGACCTTGACGTAAGTGCCTTCACCACTTATAAAATTACTGATGACATGGCCCGTCAGACCACAGAGGACCTAGACTCCGACGATGAGGGTGGCAACGAGGAGGCCGATACTACCGACCCAGCTAACAGCCCCGAGTAAGGCTGATAAGCCTTCCAAGTAGTTGTGCGTGTACTTGTATTTTCTTTTCTTGTTTCCTTGTACTTGGGATTCTGTAATGAAATTACACTCATGCAATGAGAGTATATATGTATATCCTATTAAGCGCTTGTGTAATTTATTTCTGCCGGAGTGTTTGCCTTACCCGAGCTGTTGAGTTAGTAAATTCGGTTCCCGAGGTGAGCGACCATTTACCGTTGTCATCAGGTTTTAGCGACGTACGCCGAGGTAGGCATAGTAAGGCGCGTGCCCGATCTGCCTACTTGGCCATTTAGGTTGGCGTTTACCTCTAGTACATATACCGAGGTAGGCTAGGAGTCAGAAAGTTTGTTCTCAGGACGCCTTTGGTCTTTGGTGTGCTAAGCCTTTGGTCTTCAGTTAACCAAGTGTGTTGACCCTTAGGCTGGAGGGAGTGAGCCATGGTCACTCTAAACTGTTTTCCTGGAGTTTGCCCCTACTGGGGGGTGACTGGACCTCATGCTGCCGAGGTTGTCGCTTAGTTCGGCGGATTGGCCCTAAGGCTAGAAGGGAGTGGCTCACGGTTCACTCAGTTCGGTGGTTCACGGGTAATATAGTCTTAGGTTGATGATATTCCACGCCCGAGGTACTTGTTTCCCTTCTAGGGTTTCGAGTTCGTATGTTCCTTCCTCGAGTACTCGCTTTACTCGGTAGGGCCCTTCCCAGTTCGGACCGAACTTGCCAACGTCGGGCTCAGGCACCATAACCTTGTGGAGAACCAAGTCACCAATGCGGAGAGTTTGCTTTTTGACCTTGGCGTTATAGTACCGAGCTATCCTTTGTTGATAGGCCGCGGTCCTAATGTTTGCGAGGTCCCGCACTTCATCTAGCAGGTCGAGGTTGGTACATAGCTCGTCTTCGTTTGCTCTATCTTCGTATGCCTTCGATCTCAGCGAGGGGACTTCAATCTCGGTTGGGATGACTGCTTCGGTACCGTATGTAAGGTTAAAGGGAGTTTCTCTCGTGGCAGTCCTTTCCGTGGTACGGTAGGCCCAAAGTACACTAGGCAGCTCGTCCGTCCATAGTCCCTTAGCTCGGTCCAGGTGCGCTTTCAGTCCTCGAAGGATGGCCCTGTTCGTAACTTCCGTTTGGCCATTCGCCTGAGGGTGCGCCACTGAGGTGAAGTTCTGCTGAATTCCCATGTCTCGGCACCAGTTCTGCAACTTGATGTCCTCGAACTGCTTACCATTATCGGAGATCAGTACCCGAGGTAATCCGAAGCGACACACTATGTTCTTCCAAAAGAAGTTCTGCACGTTCCGAGTTGTGATCGTCGTGACAGGTTCAGCTTCGACGCACTTTGTGAAATCGTCCACTGCCACCACTAGGAACTTTCTTTGCCCTGTTGCTGGTGGGAATGGCCCAAGTAGGTCAATCCCCCATTGTGTGCAAATGGCTAAGGGCTAGTGAGGTATTTCAGATCGGCAGCAGGCCGGTGGTGGATGTTAGCGTGCTTCTAGCACTTGTCACATTTTTTGACAAGCTCGTTCGCATCTGCTTTCATGGTTGGCCAGTAATACCCTTGTCGTAGTGCTTTCTGAGTGAGGACCCTGCCCCCCAAGTGTCCACCGCACAGGCCTTCATGAGTGTCGCGGAGGACGAGCTCGGCTTCCGAGGGTCGCAGGCAGCGCAGGTAGGGGAGTGTGTAGAATCTTCGGCACAGCCGTTCGTCTATCACGACGTATTTGGCTACCTGGCGCTCTACCCTCCTGGCGGCATTACGGTCTGCGGGGAGGGCCCCACATAGCAGAGAGCTCGTGAGTGGATCAATCCAGCTCGGCTCTACTTGAACGACGGGAGCAACCTCCTCTGCCCCCCTGAGAATGCTAGGCTGAGGTAAGTTTTCTATGTACACAGCGCTCATGGTGTTGTCCCCCGTGCTGGCTAACCGTGACAGGGCATCGGCCTCAGCGTTCTCTGATCTCGGGATTTGCCGGATGAAATGTGACTGGAAGTTGAGCAGAGTCTCTCTCACTTTGGCTAAGTATGCTACCATAGTTGGTTCGCGAGCTTCGTACTCACCCAGGACTTGATTTACCACGAGTTGGGAGTCACTACAGATGACGATGTGCTTGGCTTTCACTTCCTTTGCAAGGGCCAGCCCAGCTAGCAGCGCCTCATATTCTGCTTCGTTGTTGGATGCCATGAACTCAAAGCGTAGCGCATACTCCAGTTTCACAACGCTTGGTCCATACAAGACGATCCCAGCTCCGCTGCCCTGCCGATTTGACGAGCCATCTACGTGAAGGATCTAGGGTTCTTCATTCCAGTTCGGGCTTGGACTAACTAGGAGAGATGCCACGCTGGTTGCTACTTCACGGTGCTCGAGTTCAACCGGTCCAGGAACTCCGAGCTCTCCCGTACTAGGGGCCTCACGTTCTACCGGCCTGGCGACTTCGGAGCTAAAGGTGCATTCTGCAATGAAATCTGCCAAGGCTTGGGCCTTGGTAGCGGTTCGCGGCTTATACTGGAGCTCGTACTCACTGAGCTCGATGGCTCACTTTGTCAACCTTCTCGAGACCTCGGGCTTGAGCAAAACTTGCCTCAGAGGTTTATTGTAAAGGACAACGATGGTGTGAGCTTGGAAGTACGGACGAAGCCTTCAGGCTGCTATAACTAGGGCATATGCTAACTTTTCTATCTCCGGGTATCTCGTCTCTGCTCCCTACAACATTTTACTAACATAATAGACGGGTCATTGGACCCGATCTACTTCTCTTATTAGTACCGAGCTGACCGCGTCGTCACTCGCCGAGAGGTACAGCTCTAAAACATTGCCCACTTTGGGCCGGATCAAGACTGGGATGCTGGCGAGGTGCCTTTTGAGCTCGTCGAACGCGAGCTGGCACTCTTCAATCCATTCAAAGCCTTTGCTTTTTATGGCCTTAAAAGAAAGGCAGACAGCGATCTGCGGACTTGGATAAAAAGCGATTTAAGGCGGCCAACCGGCCAGTCAGCTTCTGGACCTCTTTTAATTTTCGGGGCGGTCTCATTTCCAGGATGGCTTGATTTTGTCCGAGTTGGCCTCAATGCGTTGCCGGTTGACGATGAACCCTAGGAATTTACCTGAGGTGACACCGAAGACGCACTTATTAGGATTTAACTTCATATTAAATCTACGCAGAATTTCAAAGACTGAGTGTAAATCTTGTATTAATTCATGTGAAACTTGGGTCTTGACAACCATGTTGTCGACATAACTCTACTTTTGTGCCAACAAGTGGCTCAAACAGCTTATTTACAAGTCTCTAAAAAGTAGCCCCAGCGTTCTTCAGCCCGAAGGGCATGACCTTGTAGCAGTACAGGCCAAATTCGGTTATAAAGGTGGTCTTCTCCTCGTCTGCCGGATCCATTTTTATTTGGTTATAGCCCGAATAGGCGTCCAAGAAGCTCAGCAACTCATGCCCCGAGGTCGTGTCCACTAGGCGGTCGATCCTGGGAAGTGGAAAGCAGTCTTTTGGGCAAGCCCGGTTCAAGTCAGTGTAGTCGACGCACATGCGCCACTTACTGTTTGCCTTTTTCACCAGAACGGGGTTGGCTACCCAGCTCGAGTAATGGACTTCCCTGATAAAATCGGTTGTAAGGAGTTTCCCGACCTCCTCATCAACTGCCCTCCATCATTCTGGGGCTAGGTTGCGCTTCTTTTGTATAACAGGCCTAACTGAAGGATCAGTGTTAAGTCTGTGAGTGATAATGTCGGGGTCCATGCCGGGCATTTCTGTCGCCGACCATGCAAAAATGTCTAAGTTTTTGAGCAAGAAGCTTTCCAATTGAGAACGCAGGGGCTTCTCGATAGAAGCGCCAATTTGAAGTACCCGAGCCGGATCATCTGCCGAAGTCGGGATGGGGACGGTCTCCTCAGTAGGCGTAGCCCGCTCCGCGAGCTGCTCTGTGGGTCATCCCAGTTCGAGGTCGTCAGCTACCTTGGCCTTTCCTTTAAGGGCGGCTATGTAGCATTTACGAGACTCGAGCTAATCACCCCGCGCCACTCCGACTCCGAAGCCCGTAGGGAACTTCATCGCTAGGTGGTAGGTGGAGACTACTGCTCGCAGGACGTGGGTGATGGGTCGGCCTACTATCGCGTTGTATGGAGAGAGGGTTGCAACCACCAGGAACTCGTGATTGAGCCTTACCACACTGGGCCAAGTACCGACCTCCACCGGCACAGTGACTTTCCCTAACGGCCTGACCTCCTCGCCGCTGAATCCCACTAGTGGAGTGCTTGCGGGCTTTAGGTCACCCTCCGGGATCTAAAGCTGATCGAAGGCTGCCTTGAAAAGGATGTCTGCGAGCTGCTCGAATCTACCAGGACACGTTTGACTTTGAAGTCATTGACCTTGATCTTGATGACGAGCGCGTCATCGTGGGGATAGTGGACTCCTCGCGCATCGTCTTCAGTGAAGAAGATCGGCTCCTCCACCCTTGGCCGCTTCAGAGGGTTTAACTCTTCTCTGGCGGTTTTGTGGGCTGATGACCGAGCTGGAGTTGCCCCCCTTCTAGTGCCAGTGTCCTCCACGGTGCTCTGGCGTTCGGAGTTGCTAGAAGAAGCCATGGGTGTTAGTGCTGCTAGTGAGCAAAAGAGGGAAGTTTCGTAGAGATTAAAGGGAGGCTTTTTGAAGCGTTTCCCACAGACGACGCCAAATGATGTTGCACGATTTGGGCACTCCTTGCTAGCTGTGACCTAGCTTCTGACTGGAACGAACGACACCTGAGAGGAAGGAAAAAGTGAAGGGTTCCCGGGGCGTTGTCCCGATGGGAACACTCCGATGGCTAAGTTAGAACTGGAGGAAATCTCAAAGAGAGTAGAGAGTAAGAGTGCTCAAAGTGCTTAAGCTTCAATACCTTTTCTCTGTGTGGGTTCGGGTTCTTTTATGTTGGAGTCTGGTCATACCTGGCATAACCGCCATCGCCCTTGCTGTTACTGCCAGGGCAGGTGTGGCAGGCGCAGGTTGCCACCACAAACTGCCATTGCCAGGTACGGGCTTGGCAGACGTGTCATGCCTTCCAGAGGAGGCAAACAGAACGCTGCCTAGCAGGCGGAACGCCGCCTGGCGAGGGATCAGAGCCATGCCACTGGGTTCGGTGGGTACGGATGTCAGACAGGGCTCCCCACGGCCTACCGAGCTATTGCGTACCGAACTGTCTGGGGCAGGTTTGTCCCTGTACCAAGGTGCCTGCACTGGGGGGAGGGAGGACGATGCTGCCCCGAGGTGCTCGGGACACTTAACCACGAGCCAGGGTGCTTCCTTTTTGGGAAGGGAGAGCTCTGGGCCCCTAGGAGAGCTCGGAACCTTCCACACTTGGTGGAAGTCCAAATTGGCCAGGCGTCAGCCCCCGACGAGTTGCTTAACTCACCGAGTGGCCAGCGTTGGACTCGGCGTGTCTCTCCCGTCGTGTTGTCAGGTTGAGTTGTACATTGGGCCAGGTCATATACACGTGTCCCCGGGCTACGAGGTTGGGCCAAATCACCCTTCATCAACCTCCATTCTTCTGTCAGTGGGCTTCAGCGATTGGATTTTGAGCGAAATATTGAGATTTACGTGAACTCCGCTACCGCTAATCTCTCCGGTGGCGCTGCTTACGCATCAATGGCTTCCGTTGTTGGATCGAAGAGAGCTTGGAGCCAGGCCATGATTTGCAAGATTCAAAACCGACGGCGATCTGATGTCGCTGGAGACGATGGGAGGAAGACAGAGGGAAGATAGAGAGAGGTCGGAGGAGGAAGGGGACGAGGGTAACATTGGATTTTAAAAAATTTTAAATGGTCACATGGTGTTACATGTGTACGGGTTTTGATGAAATATTAACGGACCCTAACGGTAAGGGTAGAGCTAGACAATTGTCAGCAAGAATAAGCATAGCACCAGTCAATTTTCAAACAGTAAGGCCCACTTAGTCAATTAGCTAAACCGGGTAGTTCAAGAAATTTACCCAAAAAAATTTCTAGAAATCAATTGTCAATATAGCTCAATCACCACACAAACTCTCTCAATGGTGTTTTTTTGGGGTGTAAGAAAAAAATATCAAAATTCTTTACAAAATTTTTGCAATGATTCATCATTTCATACAATGCTGTATGAATAATAAATACAAGTACAATAATATATGTTCCTGATGTGAGAAGCAGCTCGAGACTCACCTCAAAAACAATATTGGCAAATATACATCTCATACTATAATGAATTTGGGTCTCCTTCCAATAAAATACATTCCAACACCCCACCAACATTATCTGACTATGTACATCTTATACATGGCAGGTCCCACTTTTATAATAGTTTCCAGTTTTATAGTGAGATGTGTGATATCAAATCATATTAATACATGCCACATTACCATAGAGTAAGGTAAAATAGCAATTGATCCTTATTTATTTTTAACCATAAATATAGACATGGGCATGAATTGGTGAACGTGTCCAACCTAAAAATGCTCTCAACAGCATAGACCGTATCTCCAACAGCCAAAGTTAACTCAGTTGGAATAACGCATTTTATTGATAGGAGATCCCAACTTTTCATCCCATGACAATCGTGTTTTTACAAGGCTATAAGTACAAGAAAAAAAATTGCACAATAGAGTAAAGATGCCATCACTGGTACAGGATATTCTTCCAAGTGGATGAATGAGATAGGAAGATCCTAAACGCCATTCGTCAAGATTTATCAACGGGAGTTGCAGAAAATTTTTTGCACTATACCAATAGCAATCCGCCACGCCTGTCTGCCCTTTGCCAATGTAAGCTCACTGTTTTCAGTTTTCACCCTATCTTTCTATTTTTGTGCGCTTTTACCATTCTAATCCTTTTCTCACATGTTGATTGTTGAATATGCTCGTAAACAATATTTTTCATCTTCTAATATCACTAACTAACAATATAAAAGATACACACATTTTAGCACTTTACAAAATTTCAATATATAGCAATTGTCTGAGTGATATTAATATCACTTATCCTCCATTCTCAACCAAAGGTGAAGTCGTAAAAGTATTGAAGGTCTCAAACTTTATCATATGGTTTTGAAAATCGGACCAAACCAGACAGTTAACTAATTGACTTAGAACCGGTCATGACTCTAAATTCAGTTTTAGATTTCAAATGTCGTTGGTTTGGACGGTTAGACTATTTGGCTTAATTAGGAATCGTTTAGGTAATCGGTTTTGTTTCACCCTCAACCCAACCCTTATCCAAAACCATTGATTTGGTTAACAACCTATTGATCTGGGCGATCAAACCGTAAACCCATTCAACTCACTTATAGTTTTGTCCATTTTTATTTTAATTGTTTTTTAATTTTTCAGTTAAAACGGATCATTCATTCAAACCAGATGATTGAACCGTCTGAGTCAGTTTTTAAATCCTTGGCCAAAACTGTCTAACCAAGGTTTGGACCAGATGATTGAATTATTTGCCCAAAACCATGCTCTATGATGACAAGACCCTCTGAAGGAGAAGTCACTACAGCTACCGGAAGAGATTAGGTTGTCCAAGGGTCTTTTGCCGCTGGATGACATAGATGAAATGGGATACATTCATACATACAACGAAGCTAGGTTCATGTCGCTGAAGCAGAAGAAGAACACCTAACACTAATACAGCTTCAACATTGGGAAGTATGTATTAAGTGCAACTGGGTTTATGGTTTTCATGGAGAACTGCCGGATGAAGGAAGTTGTTTGGTTTACCAAAAACAGTCTCCTGTTGTGTTATATTGTTGATCTTTGCCAAATTTCTATGGGTGTTTGCTTTTTAGAAACAACTAACCTTTGTTAGCCATACTGCCCCCCTCTCCATCTTCTTGAGACTTGAGAGCCTAGGTGTTCTGACCAACATGGGCCGGTTGGTTTAACCGGGCTTGGTTTGTAATTAATGCTCCAGTGCATTCAATCTGCTCTGGTTTTATGCATAAAGATTGTTGCATCTTGAATGATTCTCTGTATCGTCATTCCATGAAATCCAATTTCCACAATTAATTTCAGATTTATGAAATTGGAATTGTACAAAGGTGGTGTTTTGAGAGTGCTTATAATAAGTACTTATTCCAATAAAGCGCCACCCAAGAAAGACCAATTTGGCGTTTGGTAATTAAGCCCATTTAGAAAAAAGCAAAAGAGTTTGGCTTATTCTCTTTTAAAAAAGAAGCCTACTTTACAGTATTAAAAGGCCTTCTTTTTAAAAAAAAAAAACCATTAACATTTTGAAAAAGCCCTTTTTAACATGTCATGTCAAGCACTTAAGTGCTTTTCTAAATAAGCACTTGGTCGGCTTAAAATGAGTGCTTTTTGCGTTTTAGAAGCAAAAAAGCACCCCCAATTTTCATTTGGTGAAAAAGCCACATATGAGCTTTTTCCAATGAGAATGCCCATTGGAAAAGGCCATAACCGAGCAACTTCTCACTTCTTGCGTTTTGAAGAAGCGCTTATTCAAATTTTCTATCCCGTTTTTGTCCATTTAAACATTTTTTAATACCAAA
This sequence comes from Nelumbo nucifera, assembly GCF_000365185.1. The sequence continues at coordinate 771,437 of NW_010729198.1, forward strand.
AATACCTCCATCAAATCTAAAACCCTCGTCCCATCTTCTTCCCCACTGTATCTTCCTATGGCAATCTACAAGCAGGCATTATTTCCATCCGTTTTTCTTGTTCTTTTCCCGTTTAAACATTGATTGAAGATTGATTCGAACCATTCCACCTCACTCTTCTTTATTTTTTCTTCTTTCTATGGGCGTAAAATGTTGCTTATACAAGTTTTTTAGGATTATACACGATTGGGGGTAATATTGTCTTTATTTTGGAAAATGCCCATTAGAAAAAGCTTGGCATAAAAGCATCTTACCAAGCAGTTCTAGAAGTGCTTATCGAAAAAACACTTCAAAAAAAGCCCGTTCAGAGACAAGAAGCCCCTCAAAATGCAGCCTCTCTCCTAAAAAGTAAAAGCCCGTCTAAAACAAATACACTCCCAAACAACCACTTTATCACTGTATTCTTTAACCTGAACATTCTCCTCTTTCACGTGGTCCCACATTGGCAAAGTAAATATACAGAGGGAACCAAAAAGATGAAAACTGGTTTATAGATTTGGAGGGTTCAAATTTTCAATTCCTAAATAAACAAAATATCTCATTTTTAATATGCCTGGTTCTATCTTCTGATAATTTCTGAACCAAAAGAGTCAGAAAAAAAAATAAATAAAAGTTTCCTCCATATCCTTATTTTCAGCCACAGAATAGGCAGCTTTGTTTCTCTAACGACCAATGAAAACAAAATTGATGGTTTCTCCTTTGATAAACATCTGCAAAAATATCTCTAATAATAAATCAGGCTTGTTTGTCACAAAGTCCATCTAGAGAGACATTGAATCAAGCTTTTACAATCACTTGGGCTTTTGATTCTATCCAGGTTTCGATCTAATGCCAAACATAAACGTTCCTTCATCGCCCTGGCCATAGCATATTGAGGAGAAGTTGCACCTCTAACATCTCCCCATGAATAATAACATGCAAATACCGGAGATGTTTTCAATGTACAGCTAAAGTGTAGGTGTGGATAGAGTTTTTGTGGGTAGAAGATCCGAACTCGTATTGTTGATGTGACTTTAACCCCTTAATATGAGGGGTTAGTGAGGTATATACGAGACCCATTGGCACACAAAATGTGAGCCATACTTCCCTGGTTTGAACCCACACCTCCTCAATATGAGGATGCCTTACAATCAACTTGATAACAAGAGATTGCGTTGGTCGCATGGCATCTCTCCCAGCCTGAAATCCTGAACCAATGCAGTAGTCTTCAAATTGATTATCCGACTTGCACCCCCTTTCCATGGTATGGTTAATGAGTACTGGGTAGGGGTGCAAGTCAGGTGCCCAAAGCCTGAGCCCGGAATCAAAATTTTGACAAATTCTTAGACCAAGCATGTTAAATTCCATCTCTACCGGTGGCCCTTAATGCACCCTGCCCATCTCCCCACCTTATAATCCCTACTGACCTCTGACCCACTAACCTAACTCCTATATCCATAAGGTTTAGTTTGGAAGGAATACAAATGCAAATATATATAATATAAATACATACAAAATAATGCAAAATACAAGGTTTTGCATCACCCTATATATTTGTGTTTGTACTCCTTCCAAACTGAGCCTAAAAAAAGAAAAAAACTAATCCAACTAATCAATGCGACTGTATCTCTGAATTTACATTGATGCCCCAAAGAGCCTCACATGTGCATTGGAAAATGGGAATATCTCCCGTACTTATCATGGGATGATGTTTACAATAGGGATGCAAATGGATCGGGTCAGATTCAAATCAGTGTATATTTGATTCCGATCCAAAACACTATAGGTCTAATTCAATTTGATCCGAAGATCCAATTAGATTTCATAAATACCAATTTGAATTTAAATCCGATCAAGATGTAGGATATTTGAACTGATCCGAATTAACTTTTAAAAAAATAATAAATTATTAAAAAGAAAAGAAAAATATAACTGTCTAAATAAAAAAAAAAAAACAAAAATACAAGTATTTTTCAATTATTTTTATCAATATTTATACATGTTTTTATTAAAAAATAAATAATAAATAAATAGCATATATACATATATATTATATATTATATATTATATATTATATATTATATATTATATATTATATATTATACATTATATATAACTAAATAAATAAATAAATAAATACATAACATGTATGTTAAATCGGATCCTAGATCAAATAAAGGGGATCCAAATCCGATTCAACCCAAAAATCCAAAACAAAGATATTCTAATCCAATAATATACAATCGAATCGAATAATAATCTGATCCATTTACATCCCTAATTTCCAATAGACTATTGTAATGTGTTATAGTGTGCCTGTGGGGCGCCCACGCAAATTCTGGATCTGCTACCCACAGGACACGCATGCAGAATATGTCCCAATGAGTACGAAACATGTCCCCTCTTCTTTTCCTGCATTCAAATTTCAAAGTGAAACTCAAATTTTAAGCCTTTTCCCATCCCACCAGCATGGAAACAGAGAGTGTCAAAATATTGAAGGGAGCATTTAGATATCAACAATAAGGGCCCCTCCCTTCCCTTTGCTTATAAAAGTCTGAGACCACAAAAGTTTCATAAAAAGCAAAGCATTGTCACAACTCACCAGTAAAAAGGACAATAAAAAGGGGAAAGTAGATAACCTTAAGTCAACTTTATTGGGTGTTGAATCGAAAGTATCTTGAAAAACAAAAAAAAAAAGAATTGAAAGTATGTTGCAAATAGAAATTTGTAGCCCTACACCCAACTCTTGACACTTGTGACATCAAGATTTCATCTCAAATCTCCTCTACAACCAGAATTCAGATTTGCTCCTCACACCAACCCAACAATACATTGCAGCCTTATATCAAAAAAAATTATCATTCAAGGGCAGATATTATAATATATAATTTTAATAAAATTTATTAAACAAACAAGTTTAAGAATAAAATAATATTTTTGATTCATACCGGTCATTATATTGACCCATATTAGTTTGTATCAGTTTCATACGAAAGGAAATGTTAGAATGGACCTGAGATATTTGGATTACGAATGATCATGGGTTGGGCCAGGCTCGAGCTAGGCTACAGGGATACCATATTTTATATGGAGAAGTACGGACAGGCTCAATACAATTTTCTGATTTCCATTGCAAAGCTATAAATATTCAAAATAACAATAACCCATATTCTATGCATCAACATCCGTCCGTAAAGATGAATTAACATCAATTCCGAACTGACACCTACCCCAACAATATTTTGTACCTATAAATTTTGACCCTGAGCTGAACGGTCGTTTTCCCTATACATATATGATGTTACATAATTGTTTGATCCTCACTAATTGTTTGATCTCTCCTTAACCAAATACAGGCCCTTTTCTCTGATTTTGCTTTTGAAAAGATTATTATATGATGTTACATAACCTGTTTTTTCAAGGAAACTTAATCCTCTTCTTGGGAAATCTCTTACTCCTAATCTATCACTTATATTTGAAACATCTAATATTCAAGGATAACTTTAGGCTCATCAAGATTGGATAAGATACTCGCAACGTCTTTTCTCAAAATTATGCATCCAACTCATTGGTATAAGTTCTCTAAAAATATTTCCCATCAATTATCTCTAAGATCTTGGATTTCTATCTTTTCATTTCACATACATTCTATTTAATGGATAGGAATGGTTCGGGGGATCAAATTAGAAACCCCTTAATGGATCAAATTCGAATTCAAATTTGGACAATGGAGTACCGTTTACATCCCTAGTAATAACCAAAAGTTAGAGGAATAGCAACAAATAGAGGTCAACCTAAAATCGGTCCATTGACACCCCTAGTTACTATAGGGTCTTCTAGAAAGTAAACAAAGCATGTGAATTGTGATCTCTTGTATTTATATTAATAATTGACTTCCAGACCCGAGGGTTAAACTACAACTTGTTGGTATCAACGTCTAAGGCGGTGTTTGGCATCAATGCCATTTTTCAAAAAATGGCACGATATAGGTGCCACATTAGAAAAAGTGGTGCTTCAGAAAACGGCCTCTTATTTGGTACTGTTTTTCCATAAAAAATGTTGCTTCAGAGTACGTCTTGAAAATCGGGAAAGTGTGGTTTAAAGCAACACCAAATTCAATATTTTCTCAAAAAACAGCTCATCGTTGACAGCGATGCAATGATGTGGCATCATCTTGGACATTGGATAATATGACCAATGCTGAACACGGTTCTACAGCACTGGTGCCAAACAAAATCAACGTTGCACCGCTTCCAAACAAAAAATAGTACTTACAAGTTACAACCTAGACATGCCTAGCATCATTTTTATGAGAAAACAATATTGTGACACAAATTTCATGCTAAATTTGGAGCACAAAAAAAATGTGGACAAATTCAAAGGAATTTAATTAACATTTTTTTGTAGAAATGTAAGTGGGATATAAATTCTTTTTCTTTTTTTTTTTTTTTGCAAAGAAAATCCTTTGATTCTCTTGTCACGAACACAACCCAAACTTGTATCTGTAGCTTGTTACGGACACGACCCGAAAACTTGGCAACTTGTAATTGTAGAAAGCATGGTTTTTAAAACTGACCCAGTGACCGAACCGGTCAGGGGTCCGGTTATCAGGTTGAACGGTCCGACCGTTCGAACCGAACGCTCGGCCCATTTTGACAAGAAAATAAAAAAATATATTCAAAAGAAAACGGTCAAAACCGTTTGAACGGTTCAAACGGTTAACCACTCGGTTCAACAGTTCATTGACCAAAATCAACGATTTTAGGGGAAAATCCAGTTTTGAGGGAAAACATAACCGATCATCTTACCGGTTCCTAATTTTTCTGGTCCGATTTTGAAAACCATGGTAGAAAGAACTTGCAGTGATCAATTGTATGTGAGCAAAGTTTTTGCTCACAATCAATTGTTGCTTTGAGCGTGAACAGCAACACCAATCTTTAACTGTAGGAGATCCTTTGGTTGTGGTGATTTGAGAAAGTTTTCTTGTATCAGAGTTAAAAGTTGGAATGGGAGATGAAGCCCTCTTCTTCTTCTTCTTCTTTTTGAAAAAAATGTTTCTAATGAGGAAATGAAAGAAAAGCCGAATTGGGAAGCCAAATGGGAGCTCAAAAGGGTGGGTGGGGGGGTGATTTGAAAGGCCCCACGATATTGATTTGAAAGGAATTATAATTTGTATTATTTTGGAAAGTTAGTTGGTTTGAGATCCCCAATTAATAGATCGGTGATCAATCTTTGATCCCCATTTAAATGTAATTGAATGCATAGGATGTCTCCCAACATGCCACTTGGCAAAGGGGCTGGGCCCATGCATCATTTTGTGCATTGACCAACCATGACTTCCTTAATCGGTTGACCAATTATGCCTTAGTTGTCTTTTAAATGGGATTGCCTATATCCTAATTTAAAATTCAGCCCATCTATCAACTGGTGACAGATTTGGATTCAAAATGAAATTCCTTTTTCTTTGTCAATGTTTTCTTGGGCTAATTGAGCTAATACTTTGGGTCCTACCAAGAAACCTTTCAACTTTAGTGGGCCCAACATGCCCTCATTTGATTTCAATAGTTGTTGGGCTGAGGCGTCAACCAATTCAATCCTTGCCGCTCTCTCCTCTTAGTGGGCCCAATAGGTCCTTTTCATTCAATCTCATATTGGGCCCTATTTACTTCACTTCTTGGGTTCAAAATTTACATTATCAACAGGTGCCATGTTCCCACTTCCCAGCACCGATGCCAAAAATGAAGCACCTACTAACTAATGGCAAACAACTCTACTCGTCTTCCTGCATCTGAAACCTGACATGGCGTCCTTAGCCCTGGCCAGGGCTGCAAGCCTGTTAACAGGCCAAGCTGCAGGTTCAGAATGGGGCTCATAGTTTAGTTCAAAAATTCGAGCCAATAACCAATTGACTATCTATGTTGTTTATAATAAATGCGTCAGCTTGGCTTGCTGTTTGACAAAGTAAGCTACTAAGCTTATAATAAAGTTTCTGAAAGCATTTGCAAGTTCAGATGAGGTGGCAATCCATCATAAGACCTTTGCCACATGGCAAAACTGGCTATTTTCTTCACCCTAAAATATTTGTAAAGGTTTAGGAAAAAAACAAAGATTGTTTTTACAGGGGATTGATCTTATGTGGACAAGAAGCTATACGTGTAACCAATACAAACTGACCCCTGATCAGTGTAAGGCATCCACATGGCAGCATTAAAACAATTATATAAAAAAATATTGCATCCTATAACCTATATTATGGGTAGGAAAAAATATTTTATCACCAACAGGATATGGAATGGAACTATTATAGTCCAATGTGTTTAATTGTGGCAATTTTTCGTTAGGCCTGGTCAGAGTTTAAGTTTAAAAGGAGGAAAAAGAATCCATGAAATTGCAAATTGCCTGTGTTCTGAGCAACAATAGTCACAACAAATGATTACCAAAGAAAAACAATAGTCACAACAAACTACCCAATTGAGATATAATGAAAAGGCAAAAACATCCAGTAAATTATTCCTAATTTGAGAATAGATATGGCACTGAACAGAATGAAATGGCGGAACAGGGTTCATGTAGCCAACCCCATACAGTTGGCCGGTTGGGACAAGGCTTAGATGGTGATGATTATGATAGAAGAATCAAATCAAAGGGTAAAAAATGGAAATATATGTAGATCCTGGTCCTGGTATCTAAGCCAATGCAAATATGCACTGGGGCCTGTGCTCTCTAGCTCAGCTATCAGAATGCCTGTTTTAAAGAGATCGGATCTGCTCCTCAGAGCGCGCCTCACACCCACCTCACAGCACATTTCAGCCGTGCATCTAGAACATCTTCCCATGAATTAAAAATTTACAAGTACGAGATATTCCAGGTGCACGGCTAATACGTGCTGTGAGGTCAGTGTGAGGCGCACCTTGTGAGGAAAAGATCCGAACTCGTTTTAAATTGTTTAGATGCCAAGGACCACGCCAGAAGAGATTATCCTAGGGATAGGCCTAGCTTCATTCCAAAAAATTTGGGAAAATGCAGAAAATCTGGAGCATGTAACAAATAACAACTCAGCTATAAAGGTAAAAATCCCTGGGCATTTTCATCTAGTGCAACTTAGGAAGAAAGTATGACACTAACATAAAAATGAAAGCAAAAGGTCCTAGGATACATTTAATGTACAAACAAGAACTACAGCGTTCTTCCTAAAATTACAATCCTCGCTTGCAGAAAAGATCGGTCAATGCCAAAAAAGTTCCTTGTCACTAGGCGGATATGGATTATTGCTTACAAATTTAGATATTTTGACTGTTTTTAGTAAACATATGGTAGTATCCTCCACGGAACAAGTTTGCAGTATTCTGCCCAAACGTCTTTGTACTTCTGGGCACATCGGGCTTCATCTCTTCTCTCTCTCCATATCAGCAGAATAAGAAGGTATATAGGGTAAAAATATGGAATTGGAGAGCTGCAAAGATGAATGAGACCAAAGGTAATGAATACCTTAACATGTAGTAAATGAAGTAACGAACTGAAATTACCAAGTAGTCAAATTACCTGGCTCCACAAGGTAAACTAAAGGATAGTGCCAATAGCAAGTCCCCCAAGTAATTACAGTGTCTGGCTATTCCCCTGAAACAAAGGACAAGAATTTGAAAAACTTGGATGAAACATGGAGTACAAAGTATGTGAGATGGTGTAAACTGGAGCAACTTCTGATACTAGTGTCTACTGATAATTGGTACTAGGTAAACCATCCTAGAATATGTACTTGTTTTTTTTTTTATCAATACTAGAATATGTAATTGTTGGAAAATGAGAACCAACTCTCAGACTTGTAAACAACAAATTACTGCTGACCAAGGACAATATTAGGACATATTAAAAGGGTTTCTAGATTTTTTTTTAATCAATAACAATGAACTTTTATTTAATAAAGATTGAGATAATCAGAATTACAAAGGAGGGAGCTAAACAATCTTAACTCCCAACTACCCAAGGTACATCCTGACCATGAGGCAATTACAAAACAGCCCAGAACATAGTATTTCTGTTTACCCCTTGTCTAGCTAGACCATCTGCCAATGCATTTGCACTTCTCTTTATCCATGTACAATGCATTTCCATGTCCTTGGTGAGCCACTTGAACTTCCTCTTTTCATTGCTGTATTTCCAAAGCATAGAACTGTCATCTGTTAGCCAATTCACCACAATTTCAGAATCACCTTCTATAACCAACTTTTTAATATTCATAATATTCAATTCCTTGGCCCTTTGTATCCCCTTCAAGAGCTCCTAGGATCTCGGCCCTCAAAGAATCTCCTACCCCAATCGGACCAGAGTACATGGCCAACAAATTTCCTGTTTCATCCTTTATTACTCCCCCTATTCCGGAAGGCCCTGGATTGCCTATGCTGCTACCATCGAAATTCAGTTTGGTAAACCCATGAGGTGGAGGTGTCCAGCAAAAGTTTAAGTTCTTCCTACTTGAGCCTGATTCTGCAATCTCCTTCCAGCTCCTTATCATCTCATCAACTGAGAACACTTTAAACAATTCCAATGTTCTCAACCAATGTATCATCCTAATGTGGATAGTCTCTAGGATTTCATCCATACTTCTCTCCTTATCTGAGAATATCCTTGAGTTTCTCTCCTCCCAAACTGTCCAACATATCGCAGCCCTACCACATCTCCACATGATCTTGGCCCTTTTGGTTGGCCAGTTGGGCATGGAAGTAAATAAGCTTTGCACATTCAAAGGAAGAGTCCACCTGCACCCAAACAAAGAAGTAAACCATTCCCAAATAACTTTAATAAACTGACAGGAAATTAGTAAATGGTATTCAAACTCACCATCGGATTTACAAACAACACACCAGTAAGGAGACAAACAATTGTTGGGTCTTTTTCTTTGGAGTAGATCCCTGTACTAACTCTTTCCAAAAAGGCTTCCCAACAGAAAATCCCAACCTTTGGAGGTATAGGTCGACACCATACATTTTTAACAGGGAAAGACGATCCAACCGGAGGAAAGGGTAACAGTGCTTTAAAGAAAGAGGCACAAGTGTAGGAACCCGAGGGAGTGAGTGTCCATATTCTGCTATCTGGCTTTGATGGCTCAATGAAGACCCCTTCAAGAATGGAAAGTAAGGCTAAAGTACAGGCTAACTCTGTGTCCCTGACATCTCTTCTCAAACTCAAATTCCATCCAAACCCAAAAGGTGAATTAGAAGGAACAAGAAAAGAGGAGACTGGTTCATTTATAAGAGTAGAGATAGCAAAAAGGCTTGGAAATTGATATTTCAATGAGGAATCCCCAACCCAGACATGTTCCCAAAACTTGATGAGGTTACCTAAGTGCAAATCATACCTGATCCATGGAGAGAACAAGGGCAAGATGGCTTGAATAGCTTACCAAGGAGAAGCTCTTGTGGTCCTAGCTAGAATCCCAGTATCCCATCCACTGTCTGCCAGCCCATGTATACTATACTTCCCACTATCTTAACCCACAATCTTTCTTTCTCCAATGAGAATCTCCACAGCCATTTCCCTAGTAATGCTAGATTCCTAGTTCTAATGTTCCCAATCCCCAAACCTCCCTCCTTTTTACCCCTACATACCATCTCCCACCTAACCCTACGATCCTTCTTCTCCTCTCCCAGCTCCCAAAGAAAATCTCTCATTAGTTTTTCCAGTCTACTAGCCACCTTAGCCGGAATCTTAAAGACTGACAAAAAATAAACAGGGAGGTTAGCTAGAGAAGACCTTATTAAGGTGATTCTCCCTCCAAGACACAAATAATTTTTCTTCCAGTTGGCAAGTCTCTTTTCAAACCTCTCCACAACAGGGGCCCAAAATCACCTTTCTGAAGATTATCCCCCAAGGGTAAACCAAGGTAATTTAAGGGCCAATTAGAAACTATACATCCCAACATGTCTGCATACTCACCAATCTCCCCTTCCCCCAGATTGACTCCAACTATACAACTTTTGTCAAAGTTCACCCTAAGGTTTGACATCTACTCAAAAAGTTGTATAGTGAGCTTCAAGTTTCTAATCCAATTGATATCCCCTCCTTCACAAAACAGAATTGTATCGTCTGCAAATTGTAGGTGTGTAAGCGATATACTATCTCTTCCAACTCTCCATCCTCTTATTAACCCCCTGGAATCTGCTTTGGATATTAGTCCCCCCAACACTTCTACTACCAATGTAAACAAAAAAGGGGATAAAGGGTCTCCTTGTCTAATCCCCCTCAAAGCTGGGAAATAGTCCACCACTGTCCCATTCACCAGAATGGAATACTGACAATCCTTAATGCAACCCATCACCCATTTGCACCAAATATCTCCAAACCCAAAGTTAATCATCACTTCCAATAGGAATGACCAATCAACCAAGTCATACGCCTTTTCCAGATCTAATTTACAGACCACACCTCTTCTCCTGAATCTCTTATAGTCCTCTAAACTCTCATTTGCTACAAATAGTTGATCTGTTACTTGCCTCCCCTTCACAAAAGCTCCTTGATTGCTAGCTATGATAGTTGGAAGCACCTTTCTGATTCTAAGGGACAGCACCTTAGTGATGATCTTATAAAGGCTATTTACTAGACTGATCGGCCTGTAATCCTTTGGATGATTTGCATCACTTTTCTTGGGAACCAAAGCAATGAAGGTGGAATTTAACCCAGGGTTGATTACTCCTCTAGATTAAAAGGGTTTCTAGATTGGATGGTTGAGATTATGCAATCATCATGACATTTGGCATAATAGGATTAAAGCATTCACTAAACCCCATAAAAAAGTGGGTCCATAGACGGCCATAGATCTGATTAAGGAAATGTTGGGGACTTTAAGTCCATTGTCAAATAATTGAAGGGACACTTGCTTTTGCTGTTGGAGCATTTGGTTGGAAGGAAGCAGAATATTAGAGGAAAATAAGCTAATGTGCTTTCTTTTTCTTTCCCCATTCTCTTTTCCTGGCATTATTCTGCCTCCATTGAACAGTTTTTGGTTTTATATTATGATTCTGTCTGCAGGCAAGCCTCTATAGAGTATAGATGTTTCCTTTGTTTCACCTCTAATGGATGCTTCTATGAATTTTGTATTTGGGATGCTTGCTGCAACCCCTTCCAGTGAAGGCTTTATGAAACAAAACTTTGATGGGAGCAGTCAGGGACTCAGGGCAACCCGGGCCTTTCTAGAATTGGAGGGACCATAAGAGACAAGGATGGGAATCTGAGAGCACTCTACTCAAGACTGATGGGGAACGGAGACTCCTTAAGGGATGAACTGTATGCAGTCCTACAAGGTATACAGATTGCAAGAGAGATAGGTCTGGAGAATTTGGTGATAGAAGGGGAGTCCAAGGTAGTGGTGGGTTGGCTTAGAGATCCAGACTCAATGATATGGTGTTATAGAAATGAAATGAAGAAATTCAAATGGGTAACACAACATATGAATTTGACTATATAATGGGTGGGAAGGGAGGACAATGCATTTGCTGACTATCTAGCCAAGCAAGGAGTAACTAGGGATCCGTTCTATTGGGCCCATTTGTAATTTTTGTGCTGTTTCTTTTAAAGAGTGAGGCTCGCACCTCCCCTTGGGATGCTTGTAACAGATATTTATCTTTTTGATGATAATGATTTCTTAATGAACTTTTACCTATCAAAAAAAACAAGAAAGAGAAAAGAAAGCATAGCATGCAACTTGGGTCAGGCTCCAACCAAGATTCAGATTTTAGCCTGGGTTGGATTTTCTTTTTTGATAGTAAAGGAAAATTTTCCTTGAAATAATAAGAACATCCTAATAACCAATTCCCAATTAAATAAAACCTCCCAAACCCCCAACAGAGAGAACAAACAAACTACCCAAAAAAAAACAGAGACACCCCTCTTCTTACGTTACAACAAGAGCACATAATCACCCCAATAACCATTAAAACCGCATCAACAACATACCCTGGGTTCAAACAAGACACCCTATAAACGTTTTTTTTTTCACAATAAACTCCTAGTAAATTTGATAAAATTCAGCACCTTCTTATCTCAATAGCTCCCAAAACAGCTCCAGAAACAGATCTCCCTTCCCTATCTAATAATACCTTTCCCTCTACAACAAATCAATAAAAAACAAGAGATTGTCCTGGTGTTACATGCAGTACTGTGGGGAATTTGGGAGGAAAGAAGCAGGCATGTATTTGACAACAAAATAAGATCTCTTGAAGAACTAATCTGAGATATCTCCTTTCAATGTAATTTCTGGACTGCTAATTCCGAGCTGTTCCAAGGACTCTCTTTCAATGACCTCAACAGAAATACCCAAATGATCTTGTTTCTTCCATTCTACCCTCAACCAATCCAGAGACTACAGATACCTCATAATGAAGGAGGGATGACTTTAAACTTTGACGGAAGTACTGCAGGCAATCCTGGTGTAGCTGGGATAGGGGGTATTTTGAGGGATGATCTGGGTAATATCTGTTGGGTTTTCAGTGGCCCAATTGGTTATGCCAACTCAACAAAGGCTGAAGTTATGGCTGTCTTACTGGAATCAGAATAATAAAAAGATTGGGCATTCAGAACTTATCCATTGTAGGAGACTCTGCTAATACTATCAAATGGCTGAAGGACAAGGAGGGGGGCCCTTGGAGGTTGAGTCATTATCTGGCTGAGGCTAGAGACTCATTGGAAAATATAAACGCAAACTTGCTGTGTATACCGAGGGAGTTGAATCATATTGCAGATGGTTTATGTAATCTGAAGTGCTATACTCGAAGTAGCAAGGAAGAAAAGAGAATGACAGAAAAGAAGCAGAATACCGAGCTATGGCACACGGGGTTGCTGAACTCTTATGGCTCAGGACTCTCCTTAATGAGCTTGGTATCA
>NW_010729198.1:794650-932449 GCF_000365185.1 Nelumbo nucifera
AGATCCCACATCCTGGCTTCTACGAACAGAAAGATACTTTGATTACCACGAAACGCAGGGACCGAATCGTGTCCCATTAGCTTCCGCACACCTAGAAGGAGAGGCGATCGTCTGGTACCAGTGGTACCGGCGACGGCACCCAAGAGCCACATGGGTGGACTTCACCGATGCCTTAACCATGAGATTTGGAGTCTCGGCCTTTGAAAACTATGATGAAAGCCTCGCTAAGCTACGACAGACCGGCTCCGTCCAAGATTATTAGATGGCGTTCGAAAGGTTAGCAGTGCGCATGCAAGGGTGGCCAGAAAACACACTTGTCAGCAGTTTTGTTGGTGGACTTAGGGAAGAATTGCGGCTGGAGGTGAAAGCCATGCAGCCCACCACGTTCTTGATGCAGCAGCCTTAGCTTGACTCCATGAAGACAAACTGAATCGGGCAAGAAAGATTAATCGACCTTTGGGAGCTGCGGTCAGACCAGGTATCTTGGGTAAACCGGAGTCCAGACCAGAAGAAGGAATCACAGGCAAGGACGCCAACTCTGGTTCAGGCCCCGGCTCAGCCAAGAGGTTAACCTGGGCTGAGATGCAAGCCCGACGGGAAAAGGGCCTTTGTTATGCATGTGGAGACAAATTCGGACCGGGCCATCGCTGTAAGATCCCGCAAGTTTTCTTCCTTCAACCCGAAACCGAAAACGTCGAGCAATCAGCAGACATTGAAGAGCCAGTGAACAACCAAGAATGGGGGCAATGGACAAAGGAATACCCGGAAGTATCCCTGCAAGCCTTGACCGGCCTTGCTTCCTCTCAAACTATGAGAGTAACCGGACTGGTACAAGGGCGACATGTGTCGGTTCTAATAGACAATGGAAGCACTCTCAATTTCATTACGCAAACATTGGTCAGACAACTAGGGATTCCGGTCCAACCATGTACAGCATTCCAGGTGCACGTAGCTAATGGGAGCAACCTAGTGTGCAACAGTACATGCATGGGATTAAAGATGAAGATACAAGGACACGAGTTCGAGGTAGATCTACATCCCCTGGAAATCAGTGGAGCAGATGTAGTTCTCGGAATCCAATGGTTAAGGCAACTAGGGCCGGTGATATGTGACTGGGCCCGTCCCACCATGGATTTTCAAGTGGGCAGCTCACAGGTGAATATTCAAGGACAGTTGTCCAAGGGCCCAGGACCCATTAGTCTTGCCACCCTAAGAAAACAAGCAGCAGACCCAGCCCACATCATTTTAATGCAGATAGACTCCCACGAGAACGGCCCAATTCTAGCCCAAGGAAGTAACTCCAGCAGATCCGAAGAAGCTAGCATACAACTACAGCAGCTACTTCTGAATTTTCCAGTGATCTTCCAAGAGCCTAAGGAACTACCACCGAAACGTGCCCATGATCATTGCATTCCATTGTTGCCCGGAACGGCACCCACAAATGTAAGGCCCTATCGTTACCCCTATTTTCAGAAACTAGAGATTGAGAGAAAAGTGCAAGATATGCTTGATAGAAAAATTATACAACCCAGCCAAAGCCCATTCTCCTCGCCGGTATTACTTGTGAAAAAGAAGGATGGGACATGGCGGTTTTGTATAGACTATAGGGCCTTGAACAACATTACTGTGAAGGATCGATTTCCCATACCGGTAATCGATGAACTCGACAGGGCCACCATATTCTCTAAACTAGACCTGAGATCAGGATATCATCAAATTCGGGTCCATGAGGGTGACATCCACAATACTGCCTTTCGTACACACGAGGGGCATTATGAGTTTTTGGTCATGCCGTTTGGGTTGACCAATGCGCCAGCTACATCCCAAGCACTTATGAATGACATATTTCGACCCCATTTGCGCAAATTTATACTCGTTTTTTTTATGATATACCTGTATATAGCGCTACATGGGACGAACACCTAGTACATCTACAAATCACCTTGGAACTACTAAGGACTCATAAACTCTTTGCAAAGGAGTGAAAGTGCGCATTTGGGCAGACGCAAGTACACTACTTAGGACACGTAGTCGAAAACGGCATTGTAGCAGCAGACCCAGAAAAGATCTCAAGCATGATAAATTGGCCCCAACCTCAAAATGTTAAGGAGTTACGGGGCTTCTTAGGTCTAACAGGGTACAACCGGCGATTCATTAGAGGATATGGACTGATTGCTACCCCCTTGACAAGTTTACTTAAGAAGAATGGTTTTTGTTGGACTAGGGAGGCCCAACAGGCCTTCAAGACGCTCAAAACAACTGTCTCGTCCCCACCAACGCTCGCACTTCCAGACTTCTCAAAGGACTTCATCATTGAATCTGATGCGTCAAGCCAAGGAGTAGGTGTGCTCCTCATGCAAGAAGAAAGGCCACTAGCGTTTTTCTTTTTTTTTATCAATAACACTTTCATTAAATCATCAGTAGAAAATTTACAGGAGGAAGACAAACACACTTATCTCCCTGAGTTGGTTGGGAAGTACTTCTGTCCTTTGGTCACCCTAGTGATCTTTCCACTCTACCCCTAGTTCACCCCTTGATGGTGTGTTCCTGCTCTGCTTCCGGTTCTCCCAGTCTGCCCCTTCTGATACTCCTTGCACACTCTATGGTTTTGGGAGTGAGTTGAACCGCTTACAATCGCCACTAGCGTTTTTCAGCAAAGCAATGACAGCACAGAAATGGGCCAAGTCAATATACGAACGCGAACTGATAGCAATTGTTCTCGCAGTTCAGAGGTGCTGGCCCTACCTTCTAGGGAGGAGGTTCATCATACAAACTGACCACCATAGCCTGAAATTTCTGTTGGAGCAGTCCGTACTATCCCCAGAACAGCAACGATGGATAGCCAAATTACTCGGCTACGATTATGTCATTAAATACAAGGCAGGGCACACTAACAAGGTGGTGGATGCACTGTCACGCCAACCACAACTATTTCCATTACTTCTCATGGGCCCAACATGCTCCATCATGAGTCAGTTAAGGGAAGAAGCTAAAAGACACCCACAACTAAACAAGCTGCGTTCACAGGTCCAAGAGGACCCTACTAGCCACCCAGGGTACACAGTGAAGAATAACTTGTTGTTGCATAAACGCTGAATGGTGATACCACAGGATTCAGCCCATATACAGCAGCTTCTGGAAGTGTTCCACTCATCACCAGCAGGAGGACACCCAGGGATTTTGCGCACTTACAAGAGACTAGCCACCTAATTCCACTGGAAAGGTATGCGGAATTCAGTCCAAAAATTCATAGCCGAATGCGTCATTTGCCAGAAAAATAAGGCTGATACCCAGTCTCCAGCAGGACTGCTACAACCACTCCCAATTCCAACACAAGTGTGGGCAGATATATCCATGGACTTCATAACGGGGCTTCCCCTTTCCTGTGGCAAGTTCGTCAGTCTCATAGTGGTTGATAGATTCACCAAATACTGCCATTTTCTCCCTCTTTCCCACCCCTTTACAGCTTCAATGGTGGCTGAGATTTTTACTAAGGAAGTGGCACGACTGCATGGTACCCCTAACTCTGTTGTCTCAGACCGCAACCCAATTTTTATGAGTCATTTCTGGGCAGAACTTTTTCAACTACAGGAAGTGAAACTCTTCAAATTCTACCAGCTACCATCCTCAAACAAATGGGAAAACTGAGGTGGTCAACCGGAATTTGGAAACCTATCTAAGGTGCTATGCAGGGGATAGGCCACGTCAGTGGCTCAAGTGGCTTCATTGGGCGGAATGGTGGTACAATACCACGTATCACAGTGCAGCAGGAATGACTCCCTTTCGGGCTCTATATGGACGGGACCCACCTCCCCTACTCCCATATGAGAAAGGGTCTACAGCAGTGGAAGACCAACTCCTCCAGCGAGATAGGGTGTTACAAGATCTCAAATCCCACCTCCATCAAGCCCAACAATGGATGGCAGACTCTTATAACAGAAAGCATAGGCCGGTCCAGCACCAGATTGGAGAGCAAGTCTTCCTTAAACTACAACCATACAAGCAAGTTTCAATAGCAAGCCACAGGTGGAACAAACTAAGCCCAAGGTACTTCGGCCCATTTCGGATTGTGGAACGCATTGGGTCTGTGGCATACAGGCTTGACCTTCTAGCAACATCAAAATTGCACCATGTATTCCATGTATCTCTATTAAAGAAATGGCCAAAAACAGGAGCAATGACAACAACCACCCTCCCATCATTCTCGGAAGATGGCCAAGTTCAAACTGAGCCCACCCAGATAGCAGATTTCAGGTGGATACGCAAAGGGAATCACATCGAACCAGAGGCATTGGTGGTATGGTCAGGTCTCCCACTTGAAGATGCAACTTGGGAACCTTACTTGGACTTACAAAATAGATTTCCACATCTTGACCTTGAGGGCAAGGTCGCTTTCAAGGGAGGAGGGACTGTTGAGACACAAATAAAGGGAATACAAGTGTACAAGAAAAGGCCACGTCAGCCTTTAAGTAATGTAACTGACAGCCAACCACTAGAACAAACTAAATAACAAACTAGACAAGTGAAGAGGCTGATATAACAGAATTGTAACAGAAGTGTATAAATAAGGAAAGGAAGCCAAAAGAGGAATTATAGATTTTGGGAATACAATCTCTCTCTCTCTCTCTCTCTCTCTCTCTCTCTCTCTTTCTTCTTTCTCTCTCTCTCGTTCAGGAGGCAGGCTTCCTCGAAAAAGTCCCCGAGTTAGGGAGTTCCTAACATAGAAATATAAAGTTTTTGGGTTGAACAAGAAAAGTTGAGAACTTAATTAAAAACAAGTAGAAGAAATCATTATATATTTATTGCACAAAATTTGATGTGACAATGACATTACAAATGTGGCCAACCAGAGAGCCAGGTATTTGCTATACTATATGATGTGTCAACCCATGAAATGACATTATAAGGATAGATGCATAAGCACAGCATATTCTTTAATGCTAGGTAAAAAATTGTAATAAACATGACATTTTCAGTTGGGACTTTTAGAAATTTCCCTCTACATAGATTATTGACAGGGATAATCTAAACCTGGGAAGACTCTTTGCCCTTCATTAATTTTAAAGTGAGAAGCAAAACAAAAAAGAAAAAAAGAAATTCTAGAAGATGATTGTGATGGGGGTTGACCAACAAAGTGAAGTTTTCCCTGCACTTTTTAAAATAATCCCCACCAAAAGAGAAAACAAATTAATTAGAGAGAAGTAACTGAGACAGAGTTCAAGAAATTTATTTCTCTGTTCCAGATTTCAGAGGACACCATTATGTTTTTGGATAGAGTTGACTCACAAGCTCAGGAAGCAGATCTTAAGGAGAGCTCTTCCATTAATTTTTCCTACTGAATTGATGTATGAACAGGACTCATTACTGCAGAAGTTCAGAAAAAATGGTCAGCCTAATTTAGAGGCCTTGGTTTTAATTGATCTGAAGGGGAGAATATTTTCCATTGAGAATTGAAGATTGCCAAATTAACCATCAAAAAATTTGCTTGTTGAAACATCATGTAACTATGTAAGAGTATTGTGAAGAAAGTGTTGACCATTTACAAATTTTTTTGAGAAAAGGTTAAACGGATTTCATTAGAAAAACAACAGGGAGTACATGAGCAGATGTACTACACAGAGGAAAAAGAACTTAAACAGCAGAAAAGCAAAATTACAAGGGGGGAAGCCTGTTGCTATATAAATTTTCCAAACTTGCTCTAATTTTAGCTAATCCATCTGCAATATGATTCAACTCCCTCAGTATCCACAGCAGATTACATTTAAATTTTCCAAGGAATCTCTTGCCTCTGCCAGGTAATGACTCAACCTCCAAGGACCCCCTTTCTTTTCTTTCAGCCATTTGATAGTGTTAGCAATCTCCAACAATGGATAGTTTCTGAATGCCCAATCTTTTTATTATTCTGATTCCAGTGAGCGCTGCCATCACTTACTTCAGCCTTGTTGAGTCTGTATTACCTATTGGGCCACTGAAAACCCAACAGATATTGCCCTGCTCATCCCTCAAAATACCACCTATCCCAGCTTTACCCGGATTGCCTGCAGCACTTCCATCGAAGTTTAGAATCACCCCTTCTTCAATATACGATAGCTGTAATCTCTGAGTTGGTTGAGGGTGGGTTGGGAGAAACAATACCGTTTGGATACTTCTGTTGAGATCATTGAGGAAGTCCTTGAAACATCTCAGAATTAACAGTCCAAAAATTGCAATAAAATGAAATATCTGAAATTAATTCTTCAAGAGATCTTATTTTGTCGTCAAATATGCGCCTGTTTCTTTCCTCCCAAATTCCCCACATTACTGCATGTAACACAATTTGCCAATACACTTTACATCTTCTGCTCAAACCTGAACCTTGCCACTGATTGAGGAACTCCTGAATATGCCTTGGAGAGACCCAACTGTATCCAGTCAGGTTTAGGAAGTGTCACGATATCTTTTGAGAAAAGTTGCAATGAATGAGTAGGTGATCTGCTGATTCCCCTTTACAAATTTTCATCAAATTAATATGAAGATTCTTCTAAACTCTTCTTGACATGACAGTTATTTGTTGGTCAAGTGGACTACCTAGTGTGAAAGGCTATGATGCCTAGTTATGGACACTGATACAGACTCTAACTTCCTTTTTATTTGTTTGCCTAGTGGACTACTTAGTGTGCAAGGCTATGATGCATGATGTCTAGATATGGACAGTGACACAGACTCCCATACAACTTCCTTTTAAAAAAAAACAAAGTATCGTACCGCGTTCAAAATGCGCATATGACAAAATTTACATCAAAGCCCCTTTACACCCAGGAACTGTATTATGAGGATATACAATCATCCCATCTTACAAGTTACAACAGATATTCCTGTTACAAAACAGAATTTGAGAGGAAAAAAAAAAGGAGTTGTAATCTAGGTCACTAAATGCCTGTTTGGGAAGGCTTCCAGGTCGTGGCTTCTGGTGTTCTGAGCTGGGCCCCACCAGAAACTACAGAAGCTGTATTTGAAAATCCAGAAAGCCAATATTGTCATTCCAAACATGCGAAAAGCAACTGTAAGTCTGTAATATGATTATATGAAGCTACTCCATGTAGCTTATCCAGAACACAGGTGCTCAACCACCATGACTTAGTTAACGCAACTCGCCCCAAAAGCAGAAGCTATCCTAAACAGGGCCTAAAATTCTTCATGTACTAAAAACCACGAAGACAGGATACCCTTTACCTTCCTTGCTAGTGTGTCCTCAGAGCTTTTTTTTTTTTTGATACAGCAGGAAGATTACAGAGCAAACAAAACAAGAAACAGAGAACTAAAGACTAAAACTAAACCTAACACCACCTTGGGGTGGATCTGCCAGCTGTGTCAAGAAAAATGATGAAGTTGAAGCTCCAGGGCAACGGGGGCTCCAGAGGGGAATCACTCTCCATTCCTCTGGTTGCCAACCAATCAGCTGCTGCGTTTCCCTCACGATGAGTGTGTGAGTAGGAGATCTGACCATGTAACCTCGCGCTATTAACTTGCACTCCTCCACTAGCTTTACGCATCTCCACGGGATCTTCGAACGATTTAGTAGGATGTTGACGACTAAGAGAGAGTCACCTTCTATGGTAACAGGGGAGTTTTGGACCTGGAGGGCTAGTTTGTGGGCTTCAAAAGCAGCCCAAATTTCTGCAACCACTACTGAGCATGGCCTACCTTTCCACACTTTAGGGTCACGATTTGACCATCTGAATCTCTAATGATGCATCCAAAAGAGCAGGTTCCATCTGCTGCTTTGACTGAGGCATCAAAGTCCTCAGAGCTGTTTTTATGCTCAAAATTTCATGCATCTCTTTTGTCTCACAAGGTCCAAAAAACTGCTAAGAGAATTTTATATTCCAAACTACTTTGCCCTTCTTAGTCCCTAAAGATCCCCACCACCACCAAAGCAATCTTACAGATTTTAGAAAACAAACCTCTACCTTAAACACACCAAGGGATCTTTACCACAGATTTCTGACTCCTTGGTAGTGCAGGAACAAGTGATTGACCAATTCTAGATGCAATGAACATAGTACACAGGTTTCTCTATCCACCCCCATACCTCTCCTATTTGTAGAGTTCATAAGAGCTGATCTCTTGTTTGGGAGTATCTTTTTATTATGTATCCTATGTACTACTATATCATTGTACATTGTTCTGTTTGTTCTTTTATTCTTTCTTGTACTTGAGAAGGGCAAAATAGTCCGTTCTCATCTTTTGTATCTCATTATTATATGATACAACTTGCTTGGGTGTGTGAGACATTAGACACACCCTTCAAACCTGTTTTCTCTTCTCTTGTACGAACCCTAGCAATCCTATCTATCACTAATAAGGTTATCTTTTGTTAAACACTTCTCCAGCATTGCAGTCCATTACACAAAAAGCTACCTTCCTTAAAACTAGGGAAGGTACCAAAATTGCTGTTTGATCCAAATTATTGATGAAAGAACTCACAGAAAAGGTATCATACTACCATTTCTATCTATCCCAAGCCCATACTCGTCTGTCCTACTCTGTTAGCTGAAGTTTTACAGGCTGGATGTGTAAAAGTCCTGCCAATGACTGCATTTCCCAATCGTTCAAGTACCTTGTGAATAGTCGACTCCACTCCACCTCCTTCTTCTGCAGGGTGATACAATCAGCTAGCATTGTTTATTTAAGTAGAGTTACAAACAGTAAGGGGAAAAGCTCCATAAGTGGATGATCACCCAGCCAGGGATCTTTCCAAAAGCTGACTCCATGCCCGTTTCATATTTGATACCTAACTCCTCCATGGTATTGCTGATATGATCTTTTTATCCCTCTACACAGCCACATCCATATGCAGAATTGCCTCTCCTGGGTCCTATTCCCTGTTTCTTGCGCCATACTTTGCTAAAATGATTTGCTTCCATAAGCTTCCAGTCTCCTTGCTAAATCTCCAAAACCATTTTCTGAGAAGTGCTAAGTTAAACTTCTGCAATGAGAAGTTCCCTATCTTTCATCCTTACCAATAAAAATTCCCCCATCTTCTTTTCCAACTGTGGATATAAAGATGACTATCCCATTAAGCTATTAAGGCCCTATCAGTGAAGGAAATTTACTAAGAGACTAATATCACTGGTAAAAGGGTTAAATTTGGTTTCACTAAAGGATGGCATGAGCTAAAATGGATGGAGACCACCTATCTGTAATAGGATTAGTATTCTGGACCTTGGACTCTTAGACCTATTTAGGGAAGCCAAGGGTTTGGACTCTAGGATGAACAGCTCATTCAGATGGTGTCAATATCAGACAATGACTGGATAGTGGGTTAGCTAGAGAAGGGGTGGGGAGTTACCGAATTTGTATGGGGAACCCCTGGACATGGGATACAGCAATAGAGGCCAAAGTCTCAATGGTTTCTTCAAATATATCAGAAAAATCTGAGAAATTATGCTTATTCTGAACCATGCAACAAAAAGCAAGTAGCAGCAATCTCCAGAAAATTCTTTCCTTACCATTAAAGGCATCAACATGGCTATCACGACAAATAGTTCATTAGCCAAGAATTGATGCAGTGGTAAATATTGAAGTTGAACTATTTCAATGTTATATAGCAATGACATCCTTATACTATTGAAGTATAAAAATGAACTTACAAGGAAGCTGAATCCAAGAGTAGCGGAAAGTAACTCAAGTCCTCTGTCTGCAATCACCTGTATTCATTATTAAGATATAATTTTTTTGATAAATAAAATTCATTGTTAAGATATAATTCAAACTCAACTTATAATAACTGGAATAAATTTGAAGTACTGCATTCGTTATTTGAATGCTAGAGTAATGAAAACCCAAAATTCAAGTGAGCAGTAGAAAATACACCATAGCATACAAACTAAACTGCAACTGTGACAGAAATGATTACTAAACAGCCAATACTGCTGTAAATATCCAAATACAAGTCAAAAAGGAGATTTGAAAAAGTTGACTACTTACTACAACATTTCCTAACACTACTGCAAATTGATATAAGAAAAGAATTATGCATCCATTTGACCTCCTTCAAATCTCAACCAGATGAAAAACTGAAGTTGTAGAGGGATCAGTTCTGTACATTCTGTAATTTATACGTAATAACAGATACCAAAATTCTATATATGAAAATAACAAAATAATAGACAAGAAAAGGGGGATTTTGATATCTTCCTTGCTGATCAAAAGGGGGGTAGGGAGGGGTGGGGGTGGTATCCTGCTAACAAAAGGGAAAAAAGATAGAGGTAGAATCCCAGTTACAAAATCAATCCCATCCTTGGTAGCAATCCCTGGAACCTAGGAAAGAGATGGAGATTATAATGCCAATATCTGACATCCCTGACAAGGATCAGTTCAGCATATTCTGTAATTTGGACTTAATAACAGACACCAAAATACTATATATAACAGATACCAAAATAACAGACAGGAAAAAGGGGTTCTGATATCTTCGTTGCTGATCAAAAGGGGGTTGGAGGTAGGGGTAGTACCCAACTAACAAAAGGGAAAAAATAAACATTACAGTAGAATCTCAATTCCAAAATCCAGGAAAGAGATGGTAAACTACAATGTCGAATATCCCTGACTAGGATAAAGAACCTCAAAGGTCTATTCCCTACTCAAAATAGTCACCAGAACAACTATTTCCACCTTTTTCAATACAACATTACAAATCAGCATACATTCCCCTTTTTTTATATTTTTTTTTGGTAAAGCGGAACACCATCATTTTCCTTGGGGAAAAAAATAACAAGAAATAAATCTGAAGTATGGGCAGGCAATATACATTATTCTAAATCTATGACAAACAAATTTAACAGATAAATAAAGACTTCTGACTGGTGGTCTGTTTTGGCCGTATCACAAACTAAGGACAATTATGATGTGAGAGAGAAAAATATTACCGTCGGCGACACCAATTTCATTCGCACCCCGACTTCTAAGGTTGCAACCAAAAGAATAAGTAAAGCCAAGCCTGCAGAAGAGAATAACACTAAAATACTCAGTACAAACCCAACTCTCTGCAAAAATCGTAGAATTCGAACAGGAATAGGAAAAATATTTTGAAAAGAAACTTCTATTAATTCAATCAAAAAAAGCTTATATCGAATTATAAAGATAGTTCAAACGACAAATGAGAGGAGACCGAAAGAACATACCATTGCATCGATAATGAAGTCTAGTGCCATCTGATAGGATGGCGCCGGGAACGATCTTCCCAGGTATAAGAGATCCAGCAAAACCCAAGTAAACGAAGAATGAGAGAAGTAGAACAACCTAGTGACAAAAACACAAGCATGAACATATGAAAGCAGATTCACAAAAAAAAAGGACAGATTTCGTGATGCCATTAGTACTGAGTTTTACTTACAGAGCTCCATGTAGGGATTAATGGGTGGAGAAGAGACTCCAAATCCATTTCTCCTTCTCCCTCTGCTAAACCCACGCTGTCTCCAGCTTTCTAATTACTGCTTAAAGTGTTCCTCTGAATCGGATCACATGTTATGTTGGATCTTTTGCTTATTCGATTTGATAATGCTATAAGAAATTGAGAGCAGAGTTCAGCCCGAGCCCGGGTCCACCAGGACCACCACGGCCCCGGCTTGGGCTGAATCAGTGCTGCGAACGGTACCCAATTTGTCTGAACTCCAAAAATCGAATCTGATTCGATTAAGGGGATCGGATTTCGATCCGTTTATATAAATTCACCACAATCCAAATATCCAATTTAATAATATTACTAGCGGAGGGGGCCCTGCGTTGCAGGGCTCGCTCATAAACTATGTTCGATATCGATTTGAATTAGAAATTTGAGTTTGGCTCGAGTCAAAAGCTTACAAGTTCGAACTTGATTATAAGTCTTTCAAGCGTCCGAGGTATTGAATTGAGGTCTCCCTCAATTGCCGAGGTGCCAATGGCATTCTTTTAATCTGAAAGAAAAAAAATAAGAGAGAGAGAGTGGTATTCTTGTAATTTGAAAGAAAAAAAAAAGAGAATTGGTAGAGAGTGGCATTCTTGTAATTTCCATGAAAAAAAGGTAAAAAATACTATTAAATTCCATTTCCCTCATTCTAAGGCCTTCTCAAGTACACATTTTAGCTTTATATATATACATTTATCTCCCACGATAATATCAATTTAACTAAGCCCAAGTTTGGAAGAGTAATTATTTTGGGCCGGATCAAGGGATCACACCAATAAGCAATTGCTGGCATTTGGGAAATAAATTCTAAATAAGTCACTGCTTTCAAAACTGGATCGGACCGAATGGTCAGACCGGAAAAATCGGGAACCAGTCACCTGACTGGTTCCATTTTCCTCCAAAACCGCTTTTTCCCCCAAGACCATTGATTTTGGTCAGCAAACCGCTGAACCGGCCGGTTAATCATTCAAACAGTTTTGACTGTTTTCTAATTTTTTTTTTTTTTGTTAGAACGAGCCGGCTGTTCGAACCAATAACCGGACCCCTGACTAATTTGATCACCGGTTCATTTTTAGAAACCATGAAATAAGTGTTTATTTTGAGAATAAGTGGTTATTTGAGAAGTCCAAAATTAGGATTATTTTTAAGTTCTTATTCAATCGGGTTAGTTTATGATACGGGAAATACATGATATGGGAAAAACATGTAGCCAATTAACAGATATTATAAAAAAAAAGTGACTAATCGGGTGGTATTCATCAAATTCACAAGGTGCTTTGATTCATCAAATCTCTTTCAGTATCATGTCTTTTCCCTATTCATTAATCACTTATTTTTGGCTTGCCATGTAACTTTAAAAATATCTATGTATTTGAAATAACTCTCGATCTCCTACCCACAATAATTCTCCTCATGTCTACCCACAACACATTACCCCTGTGTATTGGGAATATCTTTCTGTGCATAATACTATATAGGTAGACATGAGCAGGAAATCCAAACTCTTGAAATAAGTGCTTTTTGACCAAATAATTATGAGCGCTTAGTAGAATAAGCACTTCAAATTTGGCCTTAGTTGGACACTTGGACTTGAATGTACCACTATTTTCAAAACCAGACTGAACCGGACAGTCGAACCTAAAAAACCGAGACCTGACCGATTCCGTTTTCCTCCAAAACCGCTTTTTCCCCCAAAACCATTGATTTTGGTCAGCAAACCACTGAACAGGCCAGTTAACCGTTTGAACGGTTTTAACCGTTTTCCAATTTTTTATTTTTTTATTTTTTTTTTGTCAGAACGGGCCAGCCGTTCGGGTCGAACAGTTGGACCATTCAAACCGGTAACCGGACCCTTGATTGGTTCAGTCACCGGTTTGTTTTTAAAAACCATGGAATGTACATTTATGGAAGTTTAGGTTAAAGTGGCACATTTGAAAGTTAAGGTGCTAAAATAAGACTATCCCAAAATACACGTAGGGATGTCAATGGATTGGGTTAAATGGTAAACTCAGCTTGACGGGTTGGGTTTAGAAATTATGCATTTTTTAGCCATGCCAAGTCGGGTTTGGGTTGGGCCACAAGGCAAACCCATGCTAAACCTGACCTGCTGACATCCCTAAATACAAGGTATCTTTTTGCAATTTGCCTCTTATAAGTAATGCATATTTGCATAAAATTAATATATAAGTAAGATTTATTTAAATATATTAGTGAAAATTAGAAAATTAATTGACTAGAATTTTGAAATATTCATCTAGAGGTGAAGGTAGGTACAAGTAGAGGTGTAAAGTGGGTCGTGCCGCCCTCCCTGGTGGAAATTTTGCGGGTCAGCCCGGCACGGCCCACGATGCAAGCCCAAGTGGGCTCGTGCCGTGCTGCTGAACCTGGGTCGGGCTGCGCTGCAGGCTGTGCTGTGGGCTTGGGTTGTGCCGAGCTGAGCCATAGGGCGGGCCTTGGGCCTGGGCTGAACCAGGATAGACTCACTGAATGGATTATTGTCATATCCGGGATTCAAGATCACTGGATCAGGATTCATGAATCAGGACAGGAAACGAATAATAAATTAATAACAAATTTATGATTATCCAATAACCCAAAGAATAAATAAATAAAAGTATAAAACAATTCAAATAGGAATTTAAGAATTTTATTTCATTTAAATTTGAATGAATAATGATACAAATTACAAAGCATACAATTATACAAATATTGAAATTATGAAATATACAATGGTTGGATACTTCATACTTGGATGAATGAAATATGAAAATGAAATAAATTAATAAAATATAAAAAATACAATATAGAATTATAGACTATATAGACTATATAGTTACAAACTGAAAATACAAAATTACATTAATAGCAAATAAATTAAATAAAATTTAAACAAAATTTATAATAATTTGACAAAATAAAAAATTATGGGTTATWTGTTAAARTTTACAATTTAAACAAAATTTACATATACATTATGATGAAAGCATTCACACACACTTTCATCATCTGCTTCAGGTGAAAAACCAAATATCCAGTGCATGTAGTATTGTCGTAGTCTGTAGTATCATGCTCTCCTTTGTCTTGTAATTGTAAAGTTGTAATCTATATTCTGCATCATGATTCATAAACTGCATCTAGCCAACCCTGGTAGGCTGGTACAATGGTAGTGCTGTAGTGTGGTACCTACAGGTCCTGCACCAAAACAACTAAACAAGACTCCAATGGAACCATAGTCTATAAACACCGGAGGGGTTAGTAGATCACGGATCACGTGCCATGGTAGGATTGGCAGCGAGAAATGTTCTCCGAGTCTCCGACTTCTCCCAATAATTTTAAAATTTATTTTCCATTAATATTATTTCAAAAATTCATTTAAGTTGTGGGTTACTAAAGTCTTTTCTACATTTTTGGCAAACTACTCTTTTCCCCTTCCCCTCAATATCCTCTATTTTAAATATTCTCTAAATCGGGTTACTAAACTTGG
The DNA here is from genome assembly GCF_000365185.1 of Nelumbo nucifera. The sequence goes on from NW_010729198.1 coordinate 809,563, forward strand.
GGTTTAGGGAAGAGCTGGCCATTTTTTTCAAATTCTAAAAAATAAAATTAAGTTAATTGGACTTACCCCAGAATCCTGGATTACTGGTTCAAAATTCCATATTCCCAACTTGATTTCAACAGTTAAAGCCTTTTCAACATGACAACGTCCAAGGCTCCAAGCTCCCAAATTGCTAACTTGGAGAATCAAACTATGAGACTATCAGAGTTCACTCAAATTGCAAAGAATGTATGAGAGACCGAAAGAGACTAAGAGAGGAAAGGCTGAAGAGATTAAGAGAATAAGTAATAACTTAATAGGAGAATTGTTGAATGTTGATTCATTGATTGTTGAATTGGTGTGATGAGAATGGTGGAGGATAGCTGGATAGGGCTAATAGGCTATTTATAGGAATAGTTCAATTGCTCAAAATACCCAAAAAAACTATATGTTATTTAGTTGTTATGAGGGGTATTTTGGTCATTATAAAGTTACTTATAACTTTGCCCAAAATGCTCCCCTAAACTAGTTGTTATATAGTTGTTGGGGGGCATTTATGTCATTTTTTCAACCCCATAAGCAAAATACACAAATACCCCCCTAATATGGTTGTTTAGTTGGGGGGGAGGGGCCTAACCACCCAATGACTATATTCTTGGGTGGGCCATGCGCGACCCGTTATAGGCCTAGTGGGCCATGCTTCGTGCCAGCCCATGGACCTCAAACCCTTGGCCCAGCACAGCACGGACCTCCGTGTCGGAACTGGCACGACCCGTTAGCCTTCGTGTGGTGCCATGCCAGGCCGCAGGCGGCCCGACCCAATTTACACCTCTAGGTACGAGTATTATAAAAGTGTAAAACAATATTGTTATTTCATTTCATTAATAATATATGATATTTTGATTATTTATAAATTAATTTATTAATAGTAACTTTTTTTGTTGTAAGTGAAGAGAAAACTATATTAAGGCTGAGTTTGGAAGTAGTACAAATGCAAATATGTAGAGTGCAAAACCTCATATTTTGTATTCTTTTGTATGTATTTACATTGTACATATTTGCATTTGTATTCTTTCCAAACTGAGCCTAGGATGGAAAAGAAATAGATACAAAAGGGTACAACCAACTCGCTTAGGAGCCCCACCAAACTACCCTATTCCTGAAAACCTTAGGCTCAGTTTGTAAGGAATACAAATACAAATATATACGGTGCAAATACATACAAAATAATAGAAAGTACAAGGTTTTGCACTCTACATATTTGCATTTGTACCACATCCAAACTCAGCTTTAGCCTTACTTGCAACAATATGAGCACATATGGAACCGTTATGGCCACTGGTTTTTGGGTCTACGGTTTGATCATCCAGTCCAAACAAAGGGCCTATTCAGACAAAATAAATTAAAAATAAAAATAATTTAAATTTAAAATGGCCAAGAACTATTGAATTGGTTAAATGGTTTGACCGCCCAGGTTAATGGGTCATTGACCGATTCAATGGTTTTTGGCTAGGGACCGGGTTTGGGGTAAAATGGAACCGGTTACCTGGATGGTTCTCAAGCCAAACGGTTCGACTGTTCAGGTCAGCGGTGGTTCAAAAACCATGCTTTTTTGTTTATCCAAGCCAAAAAGTGTCAGTTAACACCATGAAGAAACCCGTTACATACTGGTCTAGATCAAGTAGGCACATACAGTGAACACGTTGATTAAGTACTTAGAAAATTTTTTGACACCTGCCCCTAAAAATACCTTCAACCTATCCATGAAAAAGATTAACATGCTTACAATGTTGTGCCTACTAAGTTTAGACTCGTTACATCCATCCATCCATAAGAGTATGAGAGTCTGAGATTATGGTAATTAACTTCCAATTTTGAGATTTAGGCTCAGATTGAGATTTATTCAATTAAAAACTATTTCATTTATATTAAAAGACCTTAAAGCCTAAAAAATAATGAAAGATCTCACTATTACTTGAAAAAGAGAAGATTAATAAAGAAAAAATAGATTCTATAAAATATATTTTTATTATATAATATTATCAAGTCGAGCTCAAGCCCAGACTGAGCTTTTTTAAGAAAGCCCAAGCCTGGCCCAAAAAAAGGTTGGGCCCGATGTTATAGGCCTGAGCCCACGGTGCTGAAATCCAGTCCAAGCCCAACTTAAATCGGGTCGGGCCGGGTTGGCCAGTCAAACTACCCGGCCCATGAACAGGTCTAGTTGCTAACATCCACTCCCATGTTTCAAATTTTGGGTTTGAGATAATAAGGGAACGACTTCATTGTGTCTATTTTAAATGTTGTGTGGGAGATGGTTTCTCCCCAAGTCACAGACACACAATGCCTTGGTGTGTGGGGATTTATGCAACATAGTTTATTTCCATCCACCTAATTCAAATCTTTACCTATCAAAATATATATTAGAAATAATGTATAACTCATAAGTTATAGTGTGACTAAAAATTAGTCTAGTGCATTACAAACTTGTAGGGAGAGAAAAGGCCAGTTTAGTCCATGGAAATCCCTAATTTTGAGAAAACAAGATTAGGTTGAACATGATTTCAATGCTAATTGTCATTAAGGTGTAAATTGGGTTCATGCTGCCCATGGCTCAGCATGGCCCGGCTCGATGGTTCACAGGTCATACCGTGGCCCAACACGATTGTATGGGCCATGCCGGGCTTGAGGTTTCAAGTGAGCGGGCCGGGTCGGCACAACCTGCATTGTCGTGTCATGCCACCCATGGCCCGTGGGCTGGCACGACCCATATATATACAATATATTATATAAATTATAATTATATAATAATATATGAATAAAATAAACAAAATTTTCAATTTTATTATACTATTTTATTTAATTATTGTATATATGAGCAATTGTATACATCAAAATTCATATACAAATAAAATTTTAAGCTTTTTTTAATTTTTTAAATAAATAACTTTGGCTTGGTCCACGGCCCTACCTAGCCCAAGGCTTGGCCCACGGACCAGCCTGGCCCAAGCTCGTGTAGGCTCGGGCCGTGGGCCATGCCGGGCCGACTCCCCAAAACATCCTAGGGAAGGGAGGCACAGCCCAGCCCGCACTTTGCGCGGGCCACATATTTTTAACCTCTAGCCCAATGTGAATAGTTTTATTTTCTAAAACAAAAACAACCTCTAACACTAATGAACTAATCCAAATATGAAGTGTCAGTTTCTCTGTTAGACTATTATTTGGGGAGGGGGTGATGATTGAAATAGGCAAGGACTACATCTTTGATCTTTCTAAAAAATTTGAAGATATAATGAAGGGATTTGAGTGAAACACTCTCTAATAGGCTAGCTCCACAAAATGTGTTTTTTTAGGCCAAGTCTATAGGTTGTCTGATAAACTTGGCTCTATAGATAGTGATGAGGGATAATTTGGCCTGACCAGTGACATGACGACACATGGAAAGACCCATCAACTTGGTGACATCTCAGCTAGGGGTGGATTCGAGTTTGCCAAGGCAGTACAAGGCTCAAGCTCGGTTTGAGCTAGAACCTTGAGCTCAAGCTTGAGTTGAGAAAAATGTTTTATAAAAATAAAAAAAGTTATATATAAAAAATATTTTTTATTTGATATTTAAAAAATTAAGAATTATTAATTAGTTATTATTATATGTATAAATAAAAATATTATATCTATAATGGTTTTATTATATATATTATTTTCTATAATTTTATTATTATAGATGTAATAATTAGTTATTATTATTATTATTATTACTATATTTTTGTGTGTGTAGGTATGTATATATGTATGTAGCTATTCGAGCTTGGCTCGCAAGCCTTCTGAGCCAAGCTTTGTTAGGCTCGAGCTCGGTTTGATTAATAAACAAGCCTATAAATTGGGCTTGAGCTCGGCTCAAAGGTTGGTTGAAATCGAGCCGAGCTTGAGTAGCTCGTGAAGAGCTCAACACATGGCCACCCCTAATCTCAACATCCTCGGACACCTCAACAGTCCAAGTCACCTTGAGCACCTCGGGTCACTTAGCTAGTAGTGGGGTTTGAGTAGCTTGCCACACACACCGACTTGCCGAGGTGCCATGTAGCCTCCTTCTAGAAGCAAGCCATCTGTCTCCGATCTCCTCGGGATCACGTCGCGAGCCAATGGGTCTTATCTCTATCTTGTATGAATCATTGAGACTTGGATAATCCTTATCAGCTTACGCGGAGTCCATCTTTGGGTGCAGAACGGACTCCAAATTAAACGGGCCGATAATCTCGGACACGTTTTGTGAGGCCTACGACAACTCGCCTATATAAAGGCATCAACCCTAGCCTCACAAGGTACGTGAGATTTAGCTCTTGCAATTTGCTATTCTAAGCTATCAACTCTCTCACAAATCTCCCATGCTAACTTAAGCATTGAAGTGCCCACACCGGGTATAGTACCCTGGGACCTATGATCTCTTTCTTGTAGTTCGACCCGGCCATGTAACAGTCCGACGTCTGAACTACCTTCCAATAGGGAGCAACCAGATCGCGCTACATCAAATGGTGTCTATAGACTAGCATAGGCTGGTTCTTTATTAAAAAGATGAAGGTGTATAATTTTCTAACTTCAAACTAATACAAAAAGAATGTGAAGTGGGGTCCAGCTGCCCAAATATGTCAATCTATTTGTTAAACCATGGTCAGTTTGGTTCGATTTTGATTTGTTACCAATTATAGAGTGAAAGGTTAGCTCTATTTGCCTGATTTTTCTGATTTTCGTTTTATGATCGAAATGGCTTTAATAGGATGTAGATTGGGAAATCATGCTTTTGTTTTCAAATAAACAAGGGAAATTGTCTAAAACTCACCATGAGTTTTCAGAATTTCTCTTAAACTCACCACAACTTTTCAAAACATCTAAAACTCACCATGTCAGTAAATTTTTATTTTCCAAAGTATCGGAAACGCTATGCATATCGGAAAGGAAAATTTAAAAGACGTATTAGGATACACCTTGGATACGCATGGATACGGACGAAAAATTAAGATACACATGGAATCATATGGAAATGCTATAAATACTCTAATAAATAATAAATAAACATTAATATCACTAAATACAAGACATAAATGGGCTATTTATGCATAAAAATAACACATTTTATGAAAAAAACATATTATAATCAATAAACAGGAAGTCGGGAATAGAAACATACTATCTAATTATGGACATAATAGATCAAGTAATTATTTTGCATATTTTATTCTAATTTTCTAAAAACTAAAAAATTATTTATTTTTATTCAAATAATTATTTTGCATGTTTTATTCTAAAAACTAAATTAAAATTAAGAAAAATAAACAAGTAACAAAAAATTGAATGGATTTATGGACATAATAGATTAAATAATTATTTTGCATATTTTATTCTAAAAGTAAACTAAAATTAAAAAAAATAAATATCAATGATTCAATGTTTTAAAACACAGTGGTGTTCCACTACCTAGTGGCATGAAGCATAATTCAGAACGCAAGAGGCGTAAACTTCCTTAAGAGGAGGAAGGGGGGATTTCATTTTTTGCTTTATCTTTAATAAAAATCTTTTATATTATAAAAATAAAAATGCATAACATTTGTTAAAAGGGGGGTCTGGTCGAAAATGTAAAAAAAAAAATTACATTGGCTGAAAATGTAAAAAAAATTGAAAAAACATATTTATTTTCACTCCTTTTTACACAACCTTGAAAAATTGAATCTTGGCATCTTGCAAATTTATAAATGTTTTTGGCAAATTTTTACAAGATTTAAGTCTTTAGAAAGGTTAAAAGGCTTTTTGGAGGGTTTGGGAAAGAAAGAGGGCTTCTGAAATGGGTTTAGAAGCACTCTTTCGAAATCACTTCTATTTGTGTTTTAACAACAGTAAAATCGTTGTGTATCGGCCGATACGCTACCATATCGGTTGCGTATCGGCCGATACACGATCGAAACTCACCAATACGCTGTCGATACACCTTTGGCACAACGAAAAAGTGGTATAATTGATTTTGAACCGTTCCCCATGCCGGGAGCCTTAAGATATGGTATGTATTGGCCGATGCGTGATGAAATTTTGAACCTTGGTACTGTTAATGTTTCTTAACAGAGGTGTCCACGTCAGCATAAATAATAGTTTTTATAACCAAATCACCCTTGAATGGCGAGTTAGAGGAAAAGTGTTTTGTTATAATTTCTGTTTTTTTACTTTTTTCTATTTTCTACTATCTATAAAATTTCTTGTATTTTTTTGTTACTTATTTGCAATTTCTGTGTTTTTGTATAATTTTTGGTGTTTTTTCTACAATTTTTATTTTATGATTTTGTTTTTCAATTTCTATAGTTTCTATAATTTGAAAATATTTTTTTTATTTTGTGTGAAATTTCTATTATTTATATATTTTTTATAATTTCTGTATTTTTAAATATTTTATATTTGAAAATAATTTTTGAACTTTTTCCTTTTTTCATGTTTGAATATTAAAATATATGCATATACTTTATATTTTTCTATGAAGGTCAAAATGGCAATATATTAATAGTCGTTAGTCTCTTTAAACAATGATGGAGCTGTTGTAAGTTTAAGAGAAATGCTGAAAACTTATGGTGAATTTTTGACAATTTCCCAAATAACAATGATGGAGGTGCTTCATTTTGTTTTTTTTTTTGTATTTTTATAGAATTACAACGCACAAAATCTCAAAAAAAATCAAGTGTTAATTTTATTTTGATACCATCATAGATAATTTTAAGTTCTCTCCTTGTTTGCTCTGTAATTTTCGTGACTTTTTCAATTGTTCCAATTTGAAAGATCCCAAACCTTTATAGCCATCCCTAGTATTTGATGCTTTGATTCCCATATTGAGAATGCAATTCTAGTTTCATATTTAAAATGCTACTCTGGTTTCTTATCTAAATTAACAAGAAATAGTTTTGATTTGTGATTGTAGAATGCCAATATCTGTCGTCATGAGGGATAGAAGCTTAGGCAACCTTATGATTAGTAGGAATGTTTTTAAAATCGGATCAGACCGGACGGTCAGACTGGAAAACTGGGAATTGGTCATCTAATTCGTTCCATTTTACCCTAAAATCGTTATTTGGCCAAAAATCGTTGATTTGGTCAGTGAATCACTGACCCGACCAATCGAACTATTCAACCCGAGAATGATTTTTGGCTGGTTTTTGGGTTTCTTAAATTTTTTTTTTGTCAGAGTGATCCATCCATTCGGACCGGACAATTGGACCGTTCAACCCGGAAACATGACCCATAACGATTCCCTGTCCAGTCCGGTTTTAGAAACATTGATCAGGAGTTGCCAAGGATAATGCAAATCCTTTTCAAGGGTACGACCACTACAATGTCTTGAAAACTTTCCTAAATAGAAACTGCCAGAAAATATAGAAAGTATAAAACCTGGTAATGAAATGATAGAGAAGGTTCTTTAGATGATATTACTCTGTTTCAACAAGATCTATCTATCTATCTATCTATCTATCTATCTATCTATCTATCTATCTATCTATCTATCTATCTATCTATCTATATATATATATATATATATATATATATATTAAAACAGGTCCTGCCATGTCAGCATAAACTTTTCTCATGTTTAGCCAAGTGGCACCACTTTCCCCCACTTCCTCCTAAATTGTCTCTAATTCCTATTTATCTCCTAAATTATCTCTAACTCCTATTTATCTCTTGAATTCTCTCTAATTTAGTAGAGAGATTCTCTCCTAAACTATCTTTAATTCCTATTTATCCTCTCCCCCACTTTTTATCTATATCTATCTAAAGAAATTTTCAATTAAAAAAATTAAGAACTATTTAAAGGTTATAATGAAACTATATACTAAATTTAAAATATTTATTCAAAACACAAAAAAAATAATATATTAAATAATATTCATATTATTAATAATTCAATATTTTTTACAAAATTCATCTTGAAATTATGTAGTAACAATATAAATTATAATTTTACGAATTATTGAATAATAAAAATTTAACATTAAAAAATAAGAACAATATTTAAATATTACAATAACTAAAAATAATAAATAAAAACATTAAAAATAACTAAATAATATAACAAAATATTTAATAATACAAAATAACATTAAAATAAATAAAATTCAAATAATGAAATTATTTTCAATATTACATATTATTTAAATATTTATATAACAAAATATTTAACATGACAAAATTTTAAATAGTTAAAATAACGAAATTATGTAATAAATTAAAAAAAAAATCTTAAAACTAGAAAAATAATTATAATAGAATTCATAATATTCATATAAATAATAATTTAATATTTTACAAAATTAATAACGAAATATGTAATAATAGTACAATTATAATTTTATGGATTCTTAAATTCAATAAATAATTAATATTTTAAGAATTTAAATAACAATATTATTTCAATAAATAAATAATATTGTAAATAACTAATTTCACTTATATCAATTAATAATTATAGAAAATAACTATCAAAAACTTATATTTATTAGTAATAATTTTACAATAATAGTGTATTTTGATTATATATTTATATATACTATAATAATATTTATTTATTTTCAGTAATTATTTATTGTTTTTTATAAATATTCTTTGAATAATTATTTATAAATCTTTTTTTATTTTTTTTATTTAATAGAAAAGTATCAATAATTGTTGGAGATTAAACAACTATTATTTAAATTTTGAAATTTAATTTATCATATTTATTGTATTTTTGTTATAAATTTATTTTTAGTAATTATATGTTTTTTATAATTTATATATTAATACTTATTATAGATTAAACTATTATTTCAGATTACACTATTTATTGACTAATTTAGTATATTTTTAGTATTTATTATATTTTTGTAATTATTATATTTATATTATATATCTATTATATTTTCATTATAAACTTATTTTCAATGATTGTGTACGTTTGCTATAAATTTTCAATTACTATTGGAGATTAAACTATTGCTGTTTATTAAATATTAGACTATAAATTTAGTTTAAATTAAGAGTGTTCAATTATTGGTTCAGATCAATTGTAGGTGGTTTTGCCAACCAAATTGATCTGGTCAAGTCCGTAGTTTGTCACTAGAAACCAATTAACCATTACTAAAAATCCACCAACTCGGGTTGTATCGATTTGGGCCTATTTTCGGTTTACTTTGTTTGTTAAAAGTTATTTAAACTTAAAAATTAACTTTAAATTTAATAAATTACAATGATATTATTAAAAAATAAATTACAAAAATTAAATCTATGATATAAAATATTTTAGACTAAGAAATATGGGAATTTTCCTACTTTTCAATATTAAGAAATTAATTTTAAAATATAAAATTGTAATATATAGTTATTAAAACAAAGACAATCTAAAATACTAGAAAACCGACCAACTCTGATTGAGTTTGGTCGGATTGTTTATTAAAACGTTAAAATATAAAACGATTATATACTCTTTTGTATTTCTATTGTTTAACTTTAGCTTAACAAAGCCCCAGCATCACACAGGTCCCCGTCACCATGCCTCTCCTTGCTCTAGTATCCCCACCCTACATTCTCTTTGCCTTTCTCTCCTCTCCTTGGTCGGATTGTTTATTAAAATGTTAAAATATAAAACAATTATATACTCTTTTGTATTTCTATTGTTAAACTTTAGCTTAACAAAGCCCCTGCATCACACAGGTCCCCGTCACCATGCCTCTCCTTGCTCCATTATCCCCACCCTACATTCTCTTTGCCTTTCTCTCCTCTCCCCTTCCCACCACTTCCATTAAGCCATGTCATCTAACTACCTAAAAATATTCATATAATCTCTCTCCTAAGTTATCTTATTTAAACCAATAGTAAAGTATCATGTTGCCCCACTCCCTAATCAAATTCTAAAATGCATCCCCCCATCTATATCCACTCACCCTCATTTAAAATATTAATATTAATTAATAAATAGTTAAATACGGTTAATATTTAATCTCATCCATATTCAATGAGTATTAAATAGTGTTATTACCAAAATTTAATAAATACAGTTAGTAAATTACCAAAAATTAAATATTCTTGTTAGTATGGTTAGTAAATTACCAAAAAATAATAAATATTATTATTAATTAACTCATTAACAACATTTTATAGAAATTGCAAACTCTTTAACTAATTCCTATAAAATTGAGAATTATATTTAACAATTATCAAAAAGTAAAAAATTTTTGTTCTTGTTATTATTATAATTAATAACCAAATACAAAGGGGGGAACAAAATATTATAATGTTAGAAAATGAAATTATTAATTAATTTATATTGCAAGATAAAAGATAAATTAGTGTAATTTTGTTAGTAAACTACCAAATAAAAATTTAAAAAAATTCAATAAATTCCCATAGTTACACAAATGTAATAAAGTTTTCAAAAAATTTCATTAAACTACATTTTCGTAAAATAACATTTTTGAAATTAAAAGTTATAAAGTATTTGAAAGTTTATTTAAAATGCATTAAATAATTATTAGAATATTTTGGAAATTTTATGAAAATTTATTACATTTTATAGATTTTGGAAAACCATTGAAAAGTTATGTAATTTTCATTGCAAATTATTAAAAATTATTAAAGATAAATGACTATGGGAAATGGAAAACTATAATTTGAACAAATAATTACACAAATTATTAAGATAAATTCGTATAATATTGGAAAAAGAAAATTATTAGTTAGTTTATATTATAAATTATAAGATAAATTAGTATAATTCTGTAAGTAAACCATTTAAAAAAGAAAATAGATTATTTAATAAAAATTTAAATAAATTTGAATAAATTTTCAAAATTACATAAGTACAATAAATTTTCCAAATTTTTCATAAAATTACATTTTTGAATATTGAAGACAATTTAGTGTACTTCTAGAAATTTACCATGTGGTTGATACTCAATATATCCTTTTGATCATTTCTATCATCAAATTGAATATTGGGTTGATGGGGATAATGTTTTCAAAGCTGGATCAAACTAGATGGTTAGACCGGAATTGAGAATGGGACACCATTTCACCTCAAAACCGTTTTTTGTCCAAAAATTGTTTATTTGTTTAGTGAACCGCTGACATGGGCGGTCGAACCGTCAACCCAGACAACAGTTTTTGGCCTTTTTATGTTTTACTAAATTTTTATTTTTTTGTCAAAGCGGGTCATCCGCTTAGACCAAACAATTGGACCATTCGACCCTAATAGGTTCCCTATCTGGTCCAATTTTAAAAACCTTGGACAAGGAGTTGGTGCCTCGCCTTGAGCTTGGCTTGGTGTGTGGCATAGCTTAGCCCAAGGCCCGGCCATGGACCAGCCCGACCCATGGCACTACACGGGCTCGTGTGGTCTTGGGCCATGGGCCGTGCCAAACCGACCCCCTAAATTATCCTAGAGGAGGGAGGCACGACTCAAGACGCCTCGTGGGCTAGCACAGCACGACTCGCACTTTGTGCGGGCCACATGTGGGTCGTGTTGTGTCGACCCAGCACGACCCAATTTACATCTCTACTTGAACCTTCCCAATACTGGGGACGAGGCAGAGAAATTCAATGATTCTCCATACTTGATGAAGAGTGGGGTGCCTTGACCTTGAACTCGCCCAACATTGGAGATGGGGCGAGGATGGGGTAGAGTGTCTTGACTATGGGCAGGGAAAGAGTTGCAATGCCCTGCCCTGAACCCACCCCGTTGTCATTCCTATATACTTGTTAATTATTAGTGGAATTAATAAAAATATTAGCTTTTATAACTATTTTTATTTATTTAAAGTTAATCAAAATTTCATTTAAAAATAATAAAAAGAATAAAATTTATTAAAATTACTACAAATTATTAATAAAACTAAATTTATTAAAAATATTTGTTCATATTAAATTAACAATAATTATTTTTTATAAATCAACACTAAGAGAAAAATAAAATTATTAAATCTTTCAGATTTTCCCATGCATCGCATGGGTCCCTACTAGTGAGAGACTTATAATCGAACCATATAAAATTTTCAATAAGCTTAATTTTCTTCATTGCCAGATTTAAGCAAAGGGTTGAGTTCCTTCTTGTAGAATGTTCAGATTTTTTTATTCATCAAATTCAATATGTTCAATAAAAAGTTTTTTTTTTCATTTTTTTTCTAAAACATTGGTTACTTCTAAAAGGTGTATTGCCTTTTTCTCTGCTTTTAGATGAAAGGGTAATTGATCATACTAATAATTTGGTAGTTATGTGTTTTCTAGCATTTCTACCAAACATCAAAAATAAATCTTTTGCATAAAGTGGCTGCTCTTGGACTTGAATCACATTGTCATGCCTATCAACCTGATATTTACCAATTTACCAAGCAATGGCCTTTGAATTTGCTGCATCACTTGCCATTTTTAAATCTAACTCAACTTCTTGTTAGAATTCCATAATATATTACAGTCTTCACAAGTTTTCAGAACATGACAAAAATATATGACAAAGATAACATCAAACTTTGAGCTTTGGGACTAAAGTTGTGGAGGCTACAAATCTTTTATTATTACTAGTAGGTGTGCATGTGCTTAGTACGCTTATTACGTGGAAATCCTAGATGATGATAATGATAATAATATTATATCCATCTTTTTTAAAGTATTAATATAATTTTTGTTGTTTTTATATTTTTTTTTTGCTTTTTATTATTAATTGGGTGCAAATTGAACCTCATATCGAGTTGCAAAGTTTAGGGTATCAATGACAGGCCTACATGCTTAGTTGGACTCTTTTTTTTTTGTAATGTAGTGTATCTCTTTTTGTTTGTTTATCGTAAAAAAATATGATTTAAAGAGACGGAATTGAATGAGGGGAGAAGTAGTACTTCAAATTACATTTTAAACCTTATAATTAAATAGGGACTAAATTAAAAAAAAAGGGTATTTTAGTTAAAAAAATTCCACAATCTTATTCATATTTTTAAAATCAGTGTGAATATAAAATTATAGATGTGTAACATGTTTTCAAATTTTTCTCAATTTTTGTTGGTATTTCTATGTGTGTAAAAATAATTTTAATATGTCACACTTGTTATTTTTTTTTTAATATGATAAATATATGTTTATCTATTGTTTCATTTTTGTGTGTGTGTGTGTGTTTTTTGGTAAAATTTATGTATTTTTATCGACCTAGCTGTATGATTTTGTCGATAGCCCATTTGTCTCTTCGAAGCCATCTGATAATAAGTGAACCTAGTGGTTTATTGCTTTGTCAATAAGTTTAAGTATGGGAGTACTTAAAAATAAACACTTATTTTGAGCCACGACCAGTAAGCATTTATTTGCATTTGGGAAATAAGATTGAAATAAGTGCTTATTCTCAAAATAAGCACTTATGTGAGAAGCTCAAATTTTGGGCTTATTTTTAAGTGTTTATTTCCTTTTTGGCTATCTTGGCCTGCCATGTCATTTTGAAAAAACCTATACTGTCCCTGTTTAAAATAAGTACTTTTTTACAGAACACTCAAGCGCTTATTATAATAAACACTTATTTTTAAGCATTTATTTTTCAAATAAGCATTCCCAAACTTTGCCTAAATCTGACTTTAGCTATGGCCATTAAAGAGCTCATAACCTCGTTAAGCACAACATGTTTTGGCTTTCTAGGGTGGGCTCCACATAGACGTTATAGCTATAGCTTTGGTATCTCGCGGTATAGATAAAAATTATTGATCCTTCTTTTTTTTGACAATTTTATTGGTTGTCCTAACAATTTATAGGAGATTATAAATAATTTTTATATGTTTTAAATTATTTTCATTGCAGGAAATAACTATAAATGGGTCTACTAGTGATTTTTTAATTAGTTTCACAATAATTTATACCGAAATTGTTTTTTCTTAATTATTTTTAGGAAAAATTTGAAAATTAAAAAAATCATTTATTTTATATGTTCTAACTAAAGGATTACATATTAGGGAAACAATTTAACGTCTTGTAGTGAACTTTTAGTAGATTGGAAGCTTAAACATTGTTTGATGTATCATTAATAAAATTATTGGATGATATGCACATATTCTAGACCATTGATATTGTCAATTGTAATGTATTTTTTAATATAAATTATAAAAGTTTGCAATTGTTATAATTTATCCATAAATATTTCAACTTTAGATTTATTATTATTGATGTATCTGTAGGATTTGTAAGAGTTTTCCCAAGTATCCAAATATATTCATTTATTTTCACTATATCCATACGTATCTAAAGCATATTACAATATCGGCATCCAAACTTACCAATATGATACACAATACTGATACTTTAAACCTTGTTATAAAGTATGTTTCATAAAAATTTGGATAGCCCAAATTGATTGTCAATTAGTCATTTGAAGGTTTGTCTGTTTCAACCTATTTGAACAATTTATCCAGAGCATTTCAAAGCAGTCGAATAAGTTGAATTGGACTAGCTTGGTTGAATCTTCAGCTCAACCCTCCTAAATGAGCTCTTAGTGTCTGTTTGAGAGGGCTAAAATGCAGCAGCTGCTGGCTTTTTGAGGTGAGCCCTACATATGGATAGCTCATAAGGCATATTTGGTGAAAAATCGAGAGAACCCTAATCAACCGTCAGTCAGCCATTTTGACGTGATTAATGGGGTGTGCTCAGTCTAGGGTGGCAATTTTTACTCTACCTGGCAGTTACCCCCCTTACCTGCCTCATTGGGGTGTTTTTTCTTATTTTTTTTCCTTCAAAAACAGATTTTGGGGTGGGTACGGGTTTTGGTATTTTACAACCCATACTGATCCTTCTCAACCCACATATTGTTGGAAGGCATGAGCAATTATGTATTAGGTGTTGAGTTTAATTATATTTTGAATTTTATGTGAAAGATAATTGATGATTTATATATATTTTTAAATCTTTTAGTCAAATAATTAGAAAATTTGATGCTTCTTTATGTTATTTTACTTGTTATTACTTCTTATATATCGAAAAAATAATTGGAAATTAGAGGCGAGCTCTAGACCCAATCTACCCACTCTTAAAGTTTTGAAAATTCAACCTGCTAGAAGTTTGGGAAGACTACGGATTAGATGGTTTAATTAGGGAGATGGTAGGATATAGAATTTAAAAAATCTCTCCAAACCCATTCCATTGCCATCCCTAATTCAGTCTGGATTTTTATTGGGGTGGGCTTCAATATGAATTAACTAGGGCCCAAAATTGAATAGGGTTAGGTTTGACAGAACCTGGCCTGTCATCAATGTCATATATGCATGGGCCTTGCGGCTTGGCTCTGTTCCCCAATAATCACTTTCTGAATAAGTGCTGCTGTGCTGGTTAGAAAAGCACTTTCTGGGCGTTTGGTGAGACACTTTTCAACTACCATATTCTTTATAAAACCCTTCTTTCTGGAAACACAAAAGCTATAAGCCTCTGCGAAATGAGCTTCTACTGTCTTTGCTTTTGCTTTTCTTTCCTTGGTTTTGGACCCAATAAGCTTGTTCATGGCTTTTCTACCAAATGCCATTTTTTATGCTTTTACCTTGCCAGACACAATAAACAGCAGAAATGATTTTTAGAAGCCCACCCAAACGCTGCCTTGATAGTCAAGTATGAAATACAGTAAATAAGTAATTGTTCTGTCATTTTCCAGAACTAGATGTAGGGTAGAAAATATATTTTACTTGTTCATCATGAAATTAAGGTCACCATGAGCCCGGCCCCAACCGATAGAACTTTTATCAAGGTTTTTTTGGATTTGAACTCAGAATCATTTTGGCCATTGGTTTTTAGATTGATGATTTGACCATTTGGTTTGAATAGATAGTCCGTTTCAATTCAATGGACTACTATTCAAATCAATAGTTTTGACCAAGGATAGGAAGAAATGGAACTAGTTGCTTCGAACGGTCCAACAGTGTAGATCAACGACAGTTCAAAAACACAGCAGTTTGGATTTAACAGTTCATTCCCATATGCTGTCCAGCATACTGTCCAATTAGAAGGGTCTGGATTCATAAGCCATTTTGTTTAATGGGCTCAACTAATTGGAGTGGATCATAAACCACTTTGTTTAATGAGCTCAATTAAGCGGTGTCCATCGTTTAGTGTAATAAATAATACGTTAACAACCCTCTAAAACTGGCTAGGATGGAACGTCAAACATGTGTAAGAGACTAAAGTCTCTCTCCCTCTGGAACAACAAAGATATTCTTATTCAGTAGTTTTATATTTTACTTCATTTTTATACTTTGAATGTGAATAATAAATGAAAGAAATATTGCGACAGTACTCTCAGTTTTATTTGTATCAGGATGGAAAAAGAAAAGCAGAACGGAAAAGCATTCCTGAAATACTGTTATCTATTTTTTTAGGTGTGTTTAATTTGGAATTATGCATGGCATTAAAAAGAATTAGGTATGCATCGGATAGAGTAGAAAAAATAAGCAAAGCGAATGGAGTTGAACCAAAAAAACCAGAGACATTCCTTTGAATGTTGCCTTCCAATCAGATTTCAGAGCTGCCGTTGGATGGATAACTGTGTGTGTTTGAATGGAATCCGAGGGAGTCAATGTTGGTTCAACGATGGTGGGCCCTTTCCAATCATCACGAAACCTGCGACGGGTTACAAATGAGAGTTGAGCTGATGCTCTTCCCTGGTGAAAGAAATCTCATACTAAAATTAGGGAAGAGGGGGACGTTTGAATCTGCTGCTACAAGCAGCGGTGATAGAACAGAGAAAGGGAAGGGGAGAGAACGAGGAAGAGAGAAAATGAGAGAGAGAGTGGGGGACCAAGTTGGACGGAGGTGTAGAGGCTTGCCGCCGCTAAGTTCTCTGTGTCGAGTGTCGAGAGGTTGAAGAAGATCAACAGAAAACCCACGTGTTGGCGGAAAGAGAGAGAGAGAGAGAGAGAGGGAGCTGCCGTGGTCAAGAGGTTGAAGAAGATCCACCAAAAAACCCCCTGGCCGATCCCCCCTAAAATAACTCGGATTGGGTTTCATATTAGGGTAAAAGGTCAATTTCGTAATTTTGTGAACGTTAGGGGCATTTTGATCAATCAATTAGAAAAATGTGCAAATACGGGTATTTTTGGATGAAATTTGACAGGGTAGGGTTTTTGTGCATTTCGGATCAATTGGTAAGGTTAGATTGAGCCAATTGGGCACGGATTAGGTAGATTTTCAATCCGGTCAATTGGGAACCTTAAAATGGAATCTTGGTGCGATTGAAGGGTAAACGGAGGTATTTTGGGCTGAGATTTCACAGGTGGGTATTTGGAGGTGTCTGGGATCTGACGATGAGATATGGTCAGTCTTAGAGGGTCAACATCTTAGGAATTTGGGTCAATAGAATATTTCGAAATGAAATCTTGGTTTGATAAAAGGGTGAGTGGAAGAGTTTGGGGATGAAATTTTATGAACAGGTGTTATGGTGTGTTGTGAGTTTAATGATGTGGTTTGGTCTGTCCGGATGTGTTAAGATAAATGGGATCTGGGTTCCGAGTGCTTAGGCTAATGAGAGGCATAGGAATGGAATATTTGCCTGATGAATGGGTGGACCGAGGAATTTTGAGTTAAAATTTTGTAGGATCGGATTTCTGAATGTCTTGGATGAATTGATAAGATTTGATCGGTTCAAATGCGTTCAGATCGAAGGAATTTAAAGTATGGGTGGTCCGACCAATAAAAAGCCTTAAATCGGAATCTTTTCCATAAAAGGGGCAGAATGGGATTTTTAGGTCTGAAATTCGGTGAATGGGTGATCATAAGGTTAAGAAAGCTTTTGGTAAGGTTTGGGAATGATTTTGGGAGTAACGAGTGATGGAAAGGCTCAATTCAGAATCTTTTTTATGAGAAGGGTAAAACGATGTATGATTGGGGGATTGATGGAGGTTTTGATGGATTTGGAGGTGTCAAACGATGTATGATAATGGATGTCTTGAATTTATGGCGTATTGGGTGACAATGATGGTTCATTTAGAATCTTTTTAAGCGAAGGGTGAAATGGTCATTTTGAGATTTGAAATTTGATGGATGGTCAATCGAGAGGTTGATGGAAGTTTTGATCATGTTTAGGATATTTGGATTGTGGGTTTTAGTTGTAGCGTCTGGTTCGTCAAAATGAAATCTTTGATGAATGGATGATGAAATCACATAATTTAAGGTTGAGGTTTGGATTGTGGGTTTTAGTTGTAGTGTCTAGTTCGTCAAAATGGAATGTTTGATCGATGGGTGGTGAAATCAAGGAATTTATAGCGGAAATTTATAGTGATTGGATGTTTATAGGTTTTATTTCATATGGTGGGGTCTAGTCATTTGATAGGTGTGGTGATGGGATGTAATTGTGATCGTCATAAGGGAATATTGTAGTTTTAACAGTGGATTTAAAGGTGATTGGGTCGAAATTTGGTCTTTTAGGGTTTTGACATGTTCTAGAGAGAATTGTAGGATTTGATTGGGCATTTGGAGTGTAAGGAGTGGGTTAGAGAGGGGACCGAGCAAAAATCAGGTGCTGACAACAGGTCAAATGGTTGGCCCGTTCTGATAAAAAATAAAAAAAAATGGTTAAAACCGTTTGAATAGTTAAATGCTCGGTTCAGCGATTTGCTGACCAAAATCAATGGTTTTTAAAGAAAATTCGGTTTTGGAGAAAACCAAAACCGATCACCTAACTGGTTCCCAGTTTTTCCGATCCGATAGTCCGATCCGATCCAATTTTAAAAATCATAGTTCAAACCAAAACAACCTTAAATATGAAAGGCGCAGAATTAGAAAGTAGCAGATTTCTGCTGACTCATTGCTGAGTTTCCCGTCAAACTTGTGGAATTTAAAATCAATAGAGGGTTGGTCGTTCTGAAACCCATCAAATCATGGATTCAATACCAAATCTCCAGCCCCATATCCAAACAAAAACAACCTTAAAAGAAGAGATGCATACTCAAAAAATATCAAGATTTAAAATGCCAATACCTACAATATAAACACAAATGTGTATCATGTGTTTCGAACAATGCATCATGTGTATGATGTGTTCCCAATGCACGCTAAGATGTGCATGTGAAGCCCCTGTGGAGTGCATTCCGTCGCGCAAATTCATTCAAAACCCTCAAACCTTAATACCCTATGTATTTCGAGTATTAGTGACCTTGGATATCGATATAATATGTATGATACAATGCAATACAATACTTTAAAGCTTGAATTTTCATGTTGGCTAAACTCATGTATATAAACTACATTCTGATCTCTAAAGTGTTTGGTAAGTTTTTTATGTGGGGGCTTTTGAGTTTTGGCCTTCCTAATAACGTGGGCTCTACTCAAACAGCCTATAAGAAATGTTTGATGAAAAGCATGAAAATCTAAGAGATGTTTGATAATATGGTTGGTTTTGTTTGTATAAATAAAATCAATTTTTACATTAACAAATACATTATAATTTTCCTGATGTGGTAGTTGGTTTTTCAAAAACAAAACAAATTATATTGTTGAACACCCTCAAAAATTAGTTGTATTTCAGCCTAAAATATGGTTTTCCCATGAAGCTTCTTTGGGTTTCTCCAAAACAGTTCAACAAAAACAAAATCAACCAAAACTTGAGCCCTCTCAAAGGGGCCCTTAATTACTTACCTACCTCTAAAATAGGGTGGCTTTGAAGTTTGGACATTCACTTGTTCATATTAACTGCAATTGTGGTCATCACATCAAGTCCGAATCCGCTCTTCACACCAACCTCACAATGCGCTTTAGTTGCACATACAGGATTGTAAATGGATCGAATTTGACAAACAATATCCGGATTTGAATTCGACTAAAAAATCTGATATCCGAATTCTATTTGATATCTGATGGATATTAAAAATTAATATTCAAATTCGAATTTGATTAAATATTCAAATATTCGATTCGATTTTAATTTGATCAATTAATTATTTTAGGTAATTAATAAATATAAAATAAATGTTTTATTTATATAAAATATATAAATATATAATTTAATTCTTATATATATATAAGTTATATAAAACATTTAAATATTTTATATATTATATATAATAATTAAACAATCAATCAAATTCAAATATTTATTGAACCGAATTAGGTGATATCTGAATTTGAATTCGATTAGCTATTTGATATGAATAGGATATCCGAATTCAATCGATTGAATATTTAAATTATCCAAATTTGATTCGATTATGCTAAATCTTGAATTTAAAATCAAATTTTTGAATACCATTAATACCCCTACGCACATGGAGAACATCCCCCATACTTTTAATTGTTATTTATGGAAAAATGTTCCCAATACACCGTGGGATAGAACTATGAGGTCGGTGTTAGATGCATTCTGAGGAACAAATCCCGATTCCATTACATCACTCCATCATAACCCATGAAACATGGGCATGCCAGCAATAAAAATTAAAAGCAATTTGAGTCATGTCTTCCATTTATTTTCATCACTGACCTCTTATTTCCTACTCACTAACTGTTCCCAAATCCATACTCACAAGACACTATGCGACATCTCTGTCAAGGGAGATAATCCCGCGCGCCTGTAGAGTCCTGTGGATATGGATGTGAGAATAATTTTTGGGAAGGAGATCCCAACCCGTTTCATTGGGGTGTAAGGCAGTTTTGTGGCAGATCCTATCTTCACTTAAAATTAATTGTGTCAGGTTTGGACCAGATACAAGACCATTTTGATCAGCCTCATGGGTTGAATAGCCCAACCATCCAGTTTGACCATTCCACTTGTTCAAATCAATAAAAAATAAATAAAAACAGTAATTAGTTCCAGATCATCTATTTTATCCGAATAAGCTTTCAAGTACTAAGTACTCGATTTACGAGGACTTCAGCTTTGGTTGTGTTGTTTCACTAAGGTGTCGTATGATAAGTCTTTGTTGAAAGATTCCGTGGAAGCTTTAATAGTGAAAAGACATAGTGGGGTTTTACATAAAAATCTTGTCAGTTCCACAAATTTAGCCCAAAACAGGTTTTTTGCGACTTTTTGGGATGTGATCTTCTCCCAACCAAACGGTAAAAAACAAAATATAGGCTGTTAAGCTTTTAAACAATTGACAGTCTGCACAGAAAGACATGTCAAACGGGACTTAAGTCACATTGAAAAAGTTACTAAAATCAGCTTTACTGGAAAATCATTTTTTTTGGCTGAATGAAAACATATTTGAACATTTCAGATTTTTCATCAAAGAAGGTGGGACTTGGCTGCTTGGCTTGGCGCAACAGTTGGTTGCACGGGTAAAAATGCATACCCCCCATCCAAGGTTCTAAATATCGATACGTTATCTTAGTACATTTATTTAAAAATTTTATTTATTTTTTTGAAATTGGTTCAGAGGGGTCGGTTTAAGGCCTGACTATTCTCTGAACCGGTGGCTGACCCAATACAACTCCTAGAGGGGCGTATCAATAAGCCATCGACACGATACGCATCGACTAATATAGGTCAATACGTATCAATTAATATAGGCCGATGCATATTGATACTTTAAACCTTGCTCGCACCTCATATTGGCAAGATCCTTGTACATTGGGCTGCCTTTTTTTTCTAGATTTTTCATCAAATATATATTCTAAACTATCTTTGTGGGACCCACCTCATAAAGCCAGAAGAAGCCACTGCATGAAAACCCTCCCAAACGGGCACTAGGTCATAAAAGTTATTAACATGCGCATTTGAGATGGGATTGACCAAGTCAACAAACTAAAAACACTGTAGCGTAAAAGTGATAACATTCCTATATATACCACCAGTTGATAGATAGATAGTCATAAATCATGAATCCAAGTTCTTTACCAAAAAAAATTAGAAATTAGAGATCGTTGGTTATAGTAGTTTTTGTATTTCTTTTTTTTTTTATACCCATTTAATTTAATTTATCTAGGGGAGGCCGGGACCCAAACACCTCATTTGATAAAGAAGGAAAAGATAGGGAAAGATAGGGAAAGGAAGGAAAAAGGTAAGGAAACTTCTATAAACATTGAGTAAGTTTTTCAAACCAAACATAGCCTTAGATAACTCATGCAAGTTGGACTGGACCATTACACCTCATCCTCAACAAAAAGAAAAGACAAGACATAGGTGTGACAAGGCCTCGTATAGTCAAAAGAATAGTGTACAATCCTTGTATCCAAATCTGACTAGCTATTAGCAAGCTGACTGGGCCAGTCGTTGCCTGGCAGAGGCTCAATCTATCTTCTTCTTGCTTTACTATACTGGATCTTAAGCCAAAGGTCCAAGTAGTTCAGTTCAGATGTAAACCAGACAGAAATTGGCTTCGTTACAGATTATGGGCAAGAGTAGGGGTAAGCATATTTGGGTTGAAACCGAAAAACCCAATTGAAATTTCCGGTTTTGATGATTTTGGTTTTAGGGTATTTCAGTTATCGATTTAGTCTCATATTTGAAAATTCGATTAATTGAAAAAAAAAACAAATTAATGAATTTCATTGTAGGGTAATATATATAATGAAATTTGATTTATTTAATTTGATTTTTAATCGAATAAACTGAATGCTCACCTTAAGCAAGAAAAATGTTTGATACGCTTCACATCGCAAATGCACAAAAGCGGTAGGCAGGATTTTCAGTTTTTACAAAAGAATAGAGCTTTGTTCATTTGACTCTATTTGGAAAGAGTACAAATGCATATAAAATAATACAAAATACAAAAGTTTTGCACTCTATGTATTTGTATTTATACACATTCTAAGCAGAGCTTGGGAAGAGTAAAAATAGTAAAATACAAATGTATACAGTGCAAAACCTTGCATTGTGTAATATTTTATATTGTTAAACCTTGTATTTACATTGTACATCTTTGCACTATTACTCTCTTAACTGATGCAAAATTTGCGCCACTTTTACTTTCTTCTTACCTTAAATTTTCTCCTACAAAGTGGGGGCCACATCATCTTGCTTCTTACTATACTCCCAAACAAATAATCTTTCTCCTACCTCTATTCTCTTCCATATGAAATGGGACCACACCATTTTACTTCCCATAAACAAATAAGATAATATCATCTGAAATAAAATTAAATCGGAATTTAAGTTCTACCTATTTCTATTTGCACTTCCATTAGTGCAAATGAAATTCACACTTCTTAATGGGGCCATGACAAGCATAGTGATGTACTATTTCCTTTTATATATTATATAGACAATAAATTAATAATATATATGAGCCCGTTTGGCACATCATTTTGGGAAGATCTTTTGGTAGTTTTGACAGTCAAAAGACACATTAAGTTTTTGAATGAAGATCTGAATAGCACGAAGCACATTTGGTAGATGCATGTCTTTCCGTGCAAGAATAAAACGCGAAAGATGTGAAAAACTTCATTTGGAATTTTTCGAAATCAGCGCAAAATAGGATTTTCGTGTCTTTTCGACGTTCCGGCTTTTGATGACTAAATCTTATACACACCAAACAAAAATAGACCAAAAATTAATCTACCCAACTTATAAACAGTCAAAAAACCACACAGAAAGACATGCTAAACAGGCCCTTAGATTAGGGATCTTTGTACGAGGTCACCACTATAACCTCTCCCAATATTTAATTAGGACCATGTACAGTTCAATAGTAGATGGTCGTTGCAGATTAAAACGCAAGCCCAGCTGGCAGGCCTAAACTCGAAAGTATCAATCCGATTGAATGATCCCAACAGCAGCCCCTAAAAAGATAAGATAGGTTGTCCTTGGTGGAACCAACCCGCGGGATGGTGCATCCCAACTCATTCACCACCCATGCACACAAATCATCAATTCCTTGATATTGTGGTTGTAAGCAATGGTGACGTTCCTGTAACAATAATTTTTGTGAGTACCCAGTTATCTTTATCTCTGGTAGTAGGGTGGGATCCATCTACTCAATTAGAGACATTGCTTTAGGTGTAGGGCCCCCACGGCTGCATTTGTACCTTCTCAGTAAAGTAATGAAGTTCACAAATCTACCACCCCTCGTGGCTGAGAGGGAAGGATTTGGTTTTTTCTTTCATCATTTCATGTGGGTGCCATTCAAGATGCCGACTTAAATGTTTTATTATCCTGTGAGATGTCTAAGTTTCTCTGTGGTTACATTGGTGAGGTGGGGTGGGGACTTGGGTCCATCAATGGCGAAATTAAGACACACACAAGAATAATGAAGAAGTTCATATTTGGACAGAAGTCTCAATCCCCAAGTGACCTCTTTCCGTTGCATAAGCTGGATTCAGTTCATCTGTTCATGGTTTTAATTTTGAGAGTCAGACTGGTCTTTGCCTTTTGGATGGTATTGATTGAATTTGTGGTTTTTGGAGGGTTAGGTGGGGAGTGAACCATCTAGTTCAGTGAGGCATGGATTTACTACCTTCTTTATCTACAAATTTACAAGTTTATGTCCATTACTCAAAATCCTGTGGTTCAGTAAAATTTGTCACATATTAGGGTTTGTTTTTGACAAAGATTGCTTATTGGGTGAACTGGACTCAGATGATATCCAAGATCCATTATGATCATTTAGCAGTTTTACTCTTTTTTTTTTTAATCTTTTTCTTTAGGCTGTGCTTGGTTTGATAAGAGATAAGAAAGAAAGAGAAAGGAAATTTTCTTAACAAATATTGTGAATTTTCCCCCCACAACTTTCTCTTTCTCTCTTGTTTTCTATCAAATCAAATATAACCTTAATGAATTCTGTTTTTATATTTTATTTAGGAATTTTATGTTCACAATTTCACTTCTCACTTAAGGACTGTTTGGACTATGACAAAAGTAGTATTCTCTTTCACATCATCAAACCCACATCTCATCTTTCTTTGTGTATTCTTCCTGTGAATGATAAACCAGGCAACTTTTGCCATGTGGCCTACATGGCTAAAACTAGCCATGGGCCACTTTTGTCAGGTATCTCATCAATTACATATAAAGTTCTCACATCCTAATGAAATTTGAATTAATTATTGTATCAAAGGAGAAAGTTTGGGTTTGTTGTACACAAATAACTGGCTTGTTTCCATTATTTCTTGTTTGGAGAATAGAGACCCACCATCAGAAATATCTCATTATTTCCGGTACTCTGTAAATAGGGCTGCAAATGTGTCCGATTTTGGGAATTCAAATTCAATCCCATCTTTATCCAAATTTTTTCTGTTTATAGTTGGAGCATATATGATTCCACCCCTATCTAATTCATTATAATTTAATTTGATTCAATTTAATGTTTTGTTTTTACTAAATTGTCATAGGTTATAAGGCTGTGTTTGGTTGCAATCCGAATTTGAATCAGATAAAAATTTTGCACCCGGTTTAGTTTTTATGTCTGTTTGTTTATGATTATGAATTGCATTCCTACCTAATACAAAAATTTGATCTTTTTGTATGATTTGTACTCGCTAGCAGGATAAATTTTGAATATGGAAAACTGGTGCAAAATTTGTATCACAATATTCCACCTTCCTCCATCAATTCTCTCATATGAAGTGTGACATTATCTTGCTTCCTACCTCACTTTAAAACAAATAACCCTCCTCCTACCTCTATTCTCTTGTATATAATTCGGGACCATACCGTTTTATTTACTTCCTATATATTTTTCATTTCACAAATAAACAAGGCAAGCTCAAATATGAAACAAAAGTAAATCAAATTTTACACTCGACCTATTTGCACTCTCATGCATTTACACCAGCGCAAATGGTGTAAATCCGATGAATAGGCTCTGATTTGAGTTCAATTATAAATTAATCAGATTTGGATTTACCTATATTTGCAGCATTATCTGAAAATATAATGTGACAAATTCTAGAGGTCAAAGATTGGTCAATCCATCTTATAGCCCTTAAACCAAAATATTCCCTTTAGTATAAATAAAAAGAAAACATAAATCAAATATTTCTTTCTAGGATTAATTATTATCAATATTGAGTCGACATTGACCCTCCCATAAATCGATTGCTGAGCATCAATCCAAAAAGAAAATCCTAGATTCACCCTTAACATATATAATTGTAGGGAAGCCTTGACCAATTCTTGGAGCTAGTTTTCTCCAATTCAAATTGTTTGGGCAATCTCTTCTGACCCTCAAAAGTAGCCTAGAATTTGAGCGAGGAGACATCATCCATCACGACCAGTTCACATACTAGTAATCCAAGAACGAGCCATGACTGCACAGCAAAATGGAGAGAGAGAGAGAGATTCAGTCTCATCTGGCATTATTCAATAATGAATAATGGAGATGGAGTCAAGACATGAGACACCCTTTCAATTATGTGGAAGAAGATTCCATGTTGCCTAATCTTTCAAGCATGCCATGGTCATGCTTGACTTAAACCACAAATTTGGTATGGAGGCCTTTCAGTGAGACAGTGATAGATAATACAACTACAAATTTGCCCCAAGTGATCATTTTACACTGTATTTGAGTCCATTCAAGTTTTCACAAAAGTCTAATCTAATTGTGTCCAAATTGAACAAATCGGGATTTGCTCCCCATATAACGCACTTCACAGAACAATCCACCATGTATTGAGAACATCTCTCCATGTTACACAAGTACAAAAAATATTCCCAATATGTGGCTAGAACAACATTTTGTGAGATTAGTGTGAGGAGCGATCTATGAACAGCTGATCCGACTCCAAGTTGCACCCCTACCAATTAAATGCTTTTACTGTACACGCTGACATTAGAATTTAGAGATGGCGTGTACTGTTCTCCCAATCTCCATACTCCACAGGGGGGGAATATCATAATCTTTAATAAAAAACATAAAAATGCATAGATTATACCAATTAATGTGCCTTAAACGAAAGAAATTCTGAGAAGAGAAGCAACCAATCAAGGTTTCCAATCGGTGTGTTGCATGAGTCAACTATAGACTAAACAAAAAAAAAAAAAAAGAAAAAGAAAAAGAAAGAAAACCGTATCTCCTTATGGCTTGAATCTTCAAATGGTAATAAGATAGTCATTCTAGAATATCATCTATTATTGATAAAATTAGAAAGACTTTTGATATTTTATATGAATTTGTTTAGCAAAACGTCTTAAAATCAACTTCCATTAGATTTGGATATATGGTGTGGAGTAGTCCACATTCAACTCTAAGCTCTCACTGGTTAATAACCGGCTTAACTGGTGTTTGATTTTTTTTTTGGTTCAGCTCATAACCTTTGGGGAAAATGCATGCATTATTTGCCCATGGCGATGGACATATCACATTGAATAGAACAAAATGACAAAATATGATTAATGTACCCAACCCCAACCTTTATTTTAGGCACATTTATAAACGAGTCTATATGAGTTAGAAGCAAAGTGCGTTAAGCAATCTAGGAAGAGTGGAATACATGAATCCTCAAAAACCGGATCTCCTGCCCACAAGAACCTTATCCATGTTTATCGCAGTTATATATGGAGAATATTTCATCCTCTGCATAGTATTATGTAGGGAGAGATGTTCCCAATTCACGGGGGGTGGTGTATTATGAGTAGGCGCGGGCAGGAGGTCTGGAGTCGAATCCTCATGGGACCTAAATCTTAAGCCTAGCACCAATGCATTCACTTTTGGTGCCTGTTTGGAAGGGTTTTCATGATGCATCTTCTAGCGCTCTGAGTTGGGCCCTACATGAAAATGCCAAAAGTTATATATTTGGTAAAAATCCAAAAAGCCCATGTGGCTTTCTAAATTCCCAAACCACCACTCAAATATGGAATTATTCTGAAGAGAACACTGGTGCTGAACCACGGCAACTCAATTAGCACAATGCACCCCAAATGAGAAATTCTCCCAAATGCAATTAGGATCTATTCCTCACAAAGCGCTCCTACACCAACCTCACAATCACATTCCACCATATATTAAGAATATTTTCTATTAATAATAAGGAAAAATCTATGATGCAGAAAAGATATGATATAGAAAGAGTTTTGACCAATCAAAATTCACCCATAAATTTTAATAAATAACACTATATTTCCTACTACGTTTATGATTCTAATTTATTAGTTGGTTGTTTTTCAGATATCATATCTTTTCCATGTCATAATCATCCCCTAATAATAATATATAAATATGGAAAATATTACCGACTGATATATGCTGTGGGTGTGAGGAGGAGATTCCTACTCTCCCAAATGGGCTCTTCATAAAAGGTGACTTTTTTAGAGAAATCGTCATTTACACTACTTCATAAGTTTTTATTTATTATTTTATTTTATTTTCCAAAACCCACTTATCAATTTATCATGCAATAATTTATTATCTCAAATTGCCAATTGTGTAAATAAATAAATAGATAAATAAACTGTGAGATAGGGAAATATGAAATTTTGGTTTTTTATTTTTATGGGAAATGTGCTGATGTGCTCTAATGACTCAACGAAAAAAGTTGATGTCACCAGATTAATCATCATCTAGGTGATGTGCGCTGAAAAATGAGCAGATGGCTACTTGATGGATGCCCATTGCCCTATCTGATGAGACTGTGAAGGTAGCAACATCTCTTCCACAAGTCTGATGAAATGAAATGACATGATCACTGAAATTTCAAATTCCTTAAATATCTAACAACGGGCGGACCCAACACTACGGGTCCACAAGCAATAGATCAGACTCACGTGGAACATGGACATAATTTATATATACCTGGGGCCTTCCTTACACATTCTTGGCTCATCTCTTGACCCTGGGCCATGGCCAATAACATCAAATCAGCGGTTCAGCACACGTGGTGAATTTTTTTTTCTGGGACTGCTGTGGAGCTATAAACCACCAGCGGAAGTTGAAGCCCTAAGTGTCTGTTTGGTTTATAATTAGAATTGGAATCACAATCCCATAAAATTAGAATTGGAATGGTCTAATCCCATAGTCTATTTGATTAGAATAGGAATTTGAATCAACTAGAATAAAATTTCATTCTAGAGAGAGAGAGAAAGAAATGACTATTCCCTCAAATGGATTCCGACTTGATCCATATTTCTGCAAATCAAATGGATCTTTAAGATTGTCAAGTCTGCATTATTCATTTTCTTTTTATTTTATTTATTGGCTGAAAAAAATGGTAAAATTAAAAGTTAAGAATGTTTGGTAGAAGCCCAAAAGTATCGACCCTTTTCTTATGTCTAAGCAGTAAGCAGGATGGGGATCCATCATTAATGGGCCACATTACATAGAGAATTCCAAAAATCAGAGAGGTATGGGTTTTTGTTGTAGCTAGCTGTTGGAATCAATATTTCTCATGGGTCCAAAGCTGCGGGTTTTTTGAGTCTGAAGTTTCCATTGGCTGTAGGCCAGCTCTAGTTTCTTTGGCTAGACTATTAATTTATTAAGTGGGACCGGGTCAATAATTCAGCTAAAAAAGTTTGGTTTATTGGATTAAGGTTCAAAGTATCGATATAATAAATTTTATATTAAGCATATTGTATTGTATTTTTGGGCATTTGATATACTTATTTATAGGTGTTTATAAAAATGAAAAATCTATAGATTGAAGTGTTGATTTGATACTTTAAACCATATATATGTATTTTTAGGAACTCAATTTTTAATTGAATAACACAGAAAAGTTATAAAAAATAAAAGTGGATGATTTAAAATATCAATACACCCCTGTAGATAGCAAAGTTGTACCGATACTTTGAAGTTTGAACCATGACTTAAGACGTTTTCCTGCTAAATTGTGATCAGTGAACATTGCAACAGTTAATATACACCAGTGGGACCAAGGTTCAATGTTTGATGGACTATAGTTGAAGTGGGCCTAGGAAGTAATTGTATGGCCCACTTACAGAAACTTCCCCCGTTGAACCTTGCCCTTGCCTCTCCCCTCTATGAAATGGGTTTTTCCTGATTTTAAACGGGGAGAGGGCAGGAATAGAGAATTTTTTTTTTTGCCTCGAATTGGGGACAGGGTGGGAATGGATTGGCATATAATTCCTCAAACCCACCCCTAACCCAATGGTAAATTACTAAGATACCTCAGGTTTATTATTAACTTTTAAAATGTCTAAGTTTTTCTTAATTTTCCAAAACCAAGGATTCCATAGTCCCATTTTTAAAATATTCCAAATTCTATAATCTCATTTTTAAAATACCCCCTAATTTTGATGTATTTTTAGGTGATTGTCTTGATGCAAAGAAATTTTGGGGGTTCCATGTCTCTGGTGGGGAATGGCTGCCTTGCCCTAATCCTGCCCCACCAATAAGGATGTGGTAGGGACGAGATAGGGGATTTTGTATAAAGGGTAGGGACAGGAAGTGGTGCCCTGCCGTGAACCCATTCCATTGCCATTCCTATTCATGTGAGGAACAGTTTGTTTTGGCCATATCATATATCCTTGTAGTTGATACTTGATAGAAATCATTTACATGACAGTTTAACCACTTTAAAAATCAAGTGGCCTTTTGGGTTGTATTTATCTTGTGGACCGGTCCATCCATGGGATGAAAGTGGTGTTTGGTTTATTGTGGATGAAACTAATCCACAATATATCATGGATCAGTCCCATCCAAATCCTAATTTCTCATACACAAATATTTCTCATGGATGCTATGAATATTTGATTTAATGCATTTCAAACCTTTTTCACCCTATATCATATTTTAGGGTTTGACTATGATATGGAAAAGATATGGTATGTGAAAAAAGTCGGACCAATCAACTGGAATCATAAATGTGGTAGCCAATAAAGTCTTATTTATCAAAATTCATGGGTGGGTTTTGATTGGTCAAAACTCTTTCAATACCATGTCTTTTTCGCATCATAGATTTTCCCCATATTTTAACGTTGCAAGAGCTTATGCTTTTCTTCCGCCACTCTATTCCTTTACAAGGGAAGAATACGCCCAAAATCAGAGATGAAACAATATTACTTGGAGATGATAACTAGTGTATATATTTTTTGTTATGGCTTTACATTTCATTAGAAATAAATATTTTTCTTATGATTTTAAATTTAAATTTTTATGATTTATCAAATTTTCATATTTTTAGTAAATTTTATTCTTTTTATTAAATTTTAATAATTTTTATTATTCTAAGATAATATTATGATGATTTTTTAAATGCTATAATATTTTTTAACTTTTAATTTTTAATGATTTTTATTTTTAGATATATTCATATTTCTGTATCTTTATCCTCCAAAATTTGTCATATATATATATATATATATTTGTTTATTAAATATAGATATTTTAATTTAATCATTGTTATTTAATGTTATTTTTTATTTATAAAATATAATAATTTTTTATTCCTAATTGACTATAAAAATCATCTTACAAGTTGTATGTGAGATGTATGGATTCAACACACAAAATATAGATGAATCCACAACACATTTGACAGAACACCCTTTGGGTGTGAATTGTTTCGGCCCATACAATTTATCCATAGTATAGAATGTCTACGAACAAGACAAATCCACACCACTCAATTTCTTATCCATGTTCAAGGTTCAAAATATAAATACGCCTTTATGTATTGGATACACAGAGGCGTATCGGTACTAAAACCTATGTATGTATCATTTTTCTTTTCAAAACATGATTTTTGGGCATGTTTTAAATGCTTTTTAACAAAATAAAGGGGAGTTCCAAAACACCTGTATCAGGTGTATCGTATCGAAATTTTGAATCTTGTCCATGTTATAAAACACATCATAATATTAGACACTATATTTTTTGATTGAAAAAAATAAATTAAAGGACAAATTATGAGAAAAAACAAACACCAAATTTAGTCTTTTTTTAGTGCTACACATATTACACATTAGGCTGCATTTGGAAACGATGCAAATGGAGTGTAAATCCTGGTTCAAGGTAAATTTGCACTCTGATTCACTTTGGACTGTGTTTAGCAACATTACATTTTTGCATTGACAAGTGACAGATCAATGCATATTTACATTGATAATAAGATGTAAAAGTATATCAATAAAAAAGAAATAAATTTGCATTCAAGTAAGCTTTCAATAAAAAAAAAATGCTTATACTTTATTGGAATTTGTGTTTGCATCCATTACAACTAGAAGTCTCTTTGATAAAAGGTAATTTTATCAATGCAAAATTAACCCGACTTTATAATTTATTTGAACCGTTTTACACTGTATCAGATGGGTGTAAATCGGGTGTGCCCGATTTTAAGATTATACACTGTATCAGTCCTGGGGTATTCTGTCCATGCCCATCCAAATTTTGATAGAACCCTAATCCGAGTTCATGCAAGTTGCACCCCCTAGGTCATGGACAAAATTATAAATGACCTCATATCTACACTGTTGTATCGCATCCGCAATACAAAATTACAAATCCAGTTGACATTGGTTCGTACAATGGTTAAATATTAGGCCGAGAAGCTCAGAATATGGGGTTTGAGTGTGAAAGCGGCCATTTTCCACTCTACCCCTCCACCAGCTCGGAATATTCAGTGTATTCTTTCTTTAGACCGTGTTTGGTTGCAATGCAAACAAATTTGTATTGATGCAAAATTATGGCAATGCAAATGATTTGAGTGTAAATTATGACTTATTTTTATTTCAAATTTTAGTTTATTTTATTTGATTTCAATTCAAATAAAATAAATTAAGACATGAAGCAGAATAAAGTAAAATTCAAAAAAAAAAGTTGAATAAGAATTTGTATGTTTTACATTTGCACTCTCATGCATTTGTATTAATGCAAATAAATTCGCACTGCAGCCAAAATCATTCCCGATCTGCTGGGAACATCTTTCATGCCTCGTAAACAGGATGTGGCCAGCATATTGTTAGTAGATCAAGCACGCATTTGAAACAAGAATGATGATTTTCATGTGAGACCAGATCACTTGACAACAAAACATGTTTCAACACCCTCCCAACATAATTTGGCACCACACATTTCATACATAGTGGATCGTTGTCTCATAGTGAGATGTGCGGTATTAAATCTCGGTAGGAGGGTGTTGGAACATCTTTTTATTATCCCAACTCTTTTCACGTTAGCAAAGTTGTTTTGCTTTTGCAATTTTTTTTTTCTTTTCTTGGCTATCTAAATTTATATAAGGCCATTAGATTTTTAAAACATCTCAACCAATGGGTAGTGTAATTTGCATGATCTGTTCCACATTTTTTTTTGGCGGAGGGGAGGAATATTTGACTCCCATCCGTGGAATATATGCATCTAAGAAGATACATTTTGCCTGTTATTTTAATGTTTAGTGTTTAGGATTTAGGGTTTAGACATGAAAATCAAGAAGTGGTGCATGGTAGCAATCAAGAAGAGTTCATTGGGGAAATTCGGTTTCAGTCCCCATGGAACTGTATTCACACCATGCTTACAGCCACTTGCAACTGTGCATTCGGAATAACTCCCTATATCTATACTATTTATAAAATAGCAAATTTCCCCTTTTTTCTGAAATTTTCATTGGACGTTTTCTACCCTTCTTGGCTAAGCACACAATGGGCATAAAAGAGGGCATATATGTCCTTACTCTCACTTCAGAAACTGTCCACTCATAATTGTTCAAAAACTACCAACTTGTAAGTTATAACTGTTCAGAAACTGCCCATAAATTATAAATAGTTTTATTTTAGAGATACTCCACGTGCAAATGCATGTACACATTTACTAGTATGAATAAAAATATACAAATATGGAGATGTTTCTGATGCATGGATGCAAAAGACCGTGAGGACTAAATCCATACTCCCATTGTGGGGGTTCAAAATGTTTTTCTTGAGGGCTCCTTTATTTTAACTTACCAATGTAAGTGAGTTTATCCAAACAAATATTTTCTAGGCAAAAGCAGGAGGGAGAGATAATTATCCATGCATGGGCAAGCAACTTACCCACCCTTCAGGAGGGCATCAATTAAGTAACTGATACTCATTAAAAATATGGTGGGACCTATTATAATGTGGCATACGATCATAGGGATCATGGTCAATTACCCAATTAACCAACTTACTCTCCACAAAATAATGACAAACAAATGGGGCATTTTTTTAAATATGGGACCATACAATGGAAAATAATTCTCTCCATGAGTCTCGATTGAGTGGAGACAAAATAATACACAATGGGCTAGGTTGGAACCTATTACGAATATACACAACGTTGTTCTATATGCACAAGGTGTGAGTCCCATATGGACACGATATACATGAAACACTAATGTGTTCATTAATGATAGATTTCCCAGCCCATTGTCAATGATTTTGTATCCAGATCATCCAGTTCCATCCCAACCTTTGATGACAACAGATTTGATCCCAATTCACCCATTCAACCGGCCAGATAATTTAGGCTTGGTTTGAAAGGAATAAAAATGCAAATATATAAAATAATAAAAAATACATAATTTTACGTTTTATATATTTGTATTTATACTTCTTCCAAACTGACCCTTACCAACTGACTGAGGCACCGCAACTTGGGGGATGGGGAGTCAAAATGTAAGATGTTGTAAACATTTTCTGCTTTCAACTATACCAAACACCCGCGTTTCACTTGAATTCATTTGGCTCATACGTATAGTAATCCCCGTCAAACTGGGAAGGGAACAGACAATGATGGACTCCAACTTTGATAGGACTCTATTATTTGTTGTCAAATTTCCTTCTCAATACCGACAGAGACGACTCTTTAACGTGGCATCATCTCATCGGCATATGAATCGAAGTGAACAGCTTCTACGTTTCCTCTTGATTGGCAGCTGCCTGAGTTTTACAGGTGTCAGAGTTGGGGAAGCCGCAGAAAGTTAGATAAAAGAATACAGTAAGGCTATGTTTGGTTTGAAGGAAAAGATAGGGAAAGGAAGGAAAAAAATAGAAGAATCTATACAATGCTTGTAAAGATTTTTCTACCTTTTCCTTCCTTTCCCTGCATTTTCCTTCAAACCAAACATAACCTTAAGTTTTCATTCATGGAAGACATTCTTAATTCCCCAACTACTGTGAGATTGGTGTGAGGCACACTTTGAGGAGTAAATCCGAATCAATATTGTTGTGTTATTTTACCTTATATGCCGACTGATGAAAGTGTATGGTCATTTCCGCGTGCTTTACAAAATTTAACAAGGTTTTTAAAACCGAACTAGATAGGGAATCGTTCTGGGTCTGATTTTGGGTAGAACGGTCCTCCGACCATCTGATCCGAATAGACAGTCTACTCTGACAGAAAAATCAAACCATTCCCGGGTCGAATGGTTTGATGGTTTGATCGTCTGGATCAATGGTTTGTTGACCAAATCAATGATTTTTAGATTAAACGGAACTGAACAAGTGACCGATCTCCTATTTTTCTGATCCGACCATCCAATCTAATTCGATTTTGAAACATTAAAATTTGATCTTTTCTATTTGAAATAAAATATAGGAAGTGAAATATTTATACCCTAAAAATCTAATTGAAGCCAAAAATAGCCAGAAATCTAAAAATACAAGCTTAAACAAAGCTTTCGTACCTTTTTAGCTTTTTGCACAGAAAATTTTTCATTTAATAACTCTGTAGATAGTTACCAGTTACCAAAGGGTATAAATATTTAAAAATAATACCCAAAAGCTGATTAATCCTTTAACCATCTATACTACCGGAAGATCTTCCGAAATGTGCCATAATGGCACCTAAATTCTCCTCCCGTCAAATGAATTCTGTTTATTTGTTCTCTCTCTCTCTCTCTTTTTTCTTTGAATTCAACTTTATATAACGTCCACTCGAAAATGATTAGAAGACATTGCTTATAAGCAGCCATAACTCCTTGGCCTGGCCCCACCACAACATGGGTCCAAGAGTTTGCCGATGCCAAGGATAGAACTCTGACCATTTGATCTTTGCATTATTGCTGGATCTCTCTTCGAATTATAGAGTTCATTTTTGTCTGGTTACTGTCAAGTTTGGCTCATAAAACTTCTTGCGTGGCCACTGTTGATTGGGAAGCTTTTATCGCCCCAAATTTTGACACGTGGCATATTATAAAAGCTCCAATGAGTCTAGTCTTGTTCAGACTATTCGACTTCGACCAGTTTATTTGCTGTACACTTCAGACAATTTGACAATAAGCAACAGTACGTTTTAATTTAACGTGTTCCGTTAACCATTTTATATCAAATCCAAAGCAAACATTATAATTGGGGATGTAGCTCAAATGGTAGAGCGCTCGCTTTGCATGCGAGAGGTACAGGGTTCGATCCCCTGCATCTCCATATAACGTTTTTTTTTTGTCTAAACCAAAACGAACGAGAAGAAACAAATCCCATTGGGCCACATCAAACAGAGCCCGTGTGATCCATCATTCTCATTCCTATTGGCTATAATGGAAAAGAGAGTTCATTCTCTGACGCCAGATCGGAATCTATTGAATTACTAAACGTGCTTAGATCTAACATTCACTGCCAACGTCACCCACCAGCGTACTTTAGCTAGAACCCCAAAGAAAATCTAACCCAACAAGGCAACAAATGACTGAAGTGAGCGATTGCGATTACCGGCAACAACCGGTAGACGCTTTTGACGGTTGACTGAAATTCGACGCATAGGGAGTACTAATTGCAACCGAGTAGGAGAGAGAAAGCGATATGACAATACAATTCTGCCCTCCTGATCGGAAGTTTGAGAGAGGGAAACCACCGTCCAAGCGACCGAATCCTGAATCCCAACCCGGGCCCCTTCACGCGCGGCTGCCGGCTACTGCACATCTCCGTCTGAGGCAGGCATTTTCCAGGACGGTATTATTCCGCTTTACCGGCAATATCCGGTCACCACGCAGGAAGCTCCGAAAAAATGTTCCATCCCACTCACTTTCCACCCACGTCCGCCCTTATCTTCCTTCGCCCTTCGCCTCCTCCATAAATTCATCGCCATCACCACCGCTGTTTCCACGCTCCGCTCCTCCTCCCCACCATTCTTCTCTTCACCTCTCTCCCACGGATTCATAGCTCCATCGTTCTGGTTATGTTAGCTGCTGCCAACGCCGGGGAACCCCAGAGCCTAAGCTCTTCCCCTGCTCTCGGCTTTCCTCGCTTGAGGTTCTTCCGTTATCGGAGATTGAGGTAGCTTTTTTTAGTTTGATTTCGCTCTTCCTCTGCCCCTTCTGAAAATTTGTTTACAAAAGATGCCGACTTCTTCCAAAAATCACCGGCGAGGCCACGAAGACAAGGTCGTTAAGATGGGAAAGTTGACCGAAAAGTCGTCGTCGTTTCATGGCCGGAGTAATCTAATCCCCCCGCAGCTTCTCCGCCCCAAGACCGACCCAGACCTCCTCTCCGGCAGGAAGTTCACCGTAACCGCGCAGGAGACTGCGCCAGCGAAACTGACGAAGCTGCTGCTGAACGTCACGATACAGAGGAGCCTAGGTGCCATACAGGTGGTGATTTCGCCGGAATCGACGGTGAGTGATCTTATAGCAGCGGCGGTGCGGTTGTACGTGAAGGAGGGCAGGAGGCCGTTCCTACCCACGACCGACCCTTCCGCCTTCGATCTCCATTATTCGCAGTTCAGCCTAGAAAGTAAGCAATCAAATTTTAAAAGAAACCCCTTTTTTCCTTCTGTCGAAATGCTAATCTATCTGTTATTATCCGCGGGATTCATCCGGAACGTCTGCTGCTTGGTTGAATCGACTCTATGTCCAGTTGGGAACCACTGTTTTCTTCTTTCGTTTTCATTGTTTAGAGGAAATGAAGATTCTTGGTCAATATCTGCAAATTGCTAGAATAGAAATGATACTCATCACTGTGGTTGGTTTGTGGGAGCAGGTCTGGGTCGAGAAGAGAAGCTAATAACGTTGGGATCAAGGAACTTTTTCCTGTGCCCAAGGAAGCAGCAAGTCGGAGATGCTACTGTGCTATCATCATCTTCCTCCTCTTCCTCCTGTTCAAACCAAGCTGAGAAGGCTTCAAAGATCGGAGTTTCTTGGCTGAGATTCATGGATTTCTTGCTGTAAAAGCAAGCTATGTCTTTTCCATTTTGTTGGGTATCTGAAAATGAGATTCGGTTGTGGAATTTATTAGCAGAATTAAACCTCTGTTGTATAGAAATTGATACAGTGTCTGAGGAGCCATGTATTGTGTTTTTATGAAGGCTAGGCTGGAGATGTAAAGTGAAGCCATTTGATTTGATCTGAGCATTTATTGTGTCTGTTTTCTAGAAAGGAATGCAAGTTATCTCTTTCAAATTCATTCATCCTTCTTCCATTTTTTAAGTTTTTCTATGCACAATATCAACATGTAGAGATAGCTGAGAGCTTGATTTCCTTCGTGGGAACAAGCAGGAGTTGATTGAGTTCAGTCCTTTTGTCCTATTGCTTCAGAGAGGAACCTTTTTAAACTTTGCATTGGTTGGAGAGGAAAAGGTCACTTTAAAATAAGCAATTCACACTTACATCATTGCTGTAAGACTAAGCGCTTGTTTGGAAATGCTTATTTTTAAGCACTTATGAAAAAAAGTGCTCATTTTAGGTTAGGACCACACCAATAACCACTTATATGCATAAGCATTTTTTTGTAAAGTAAACCCATTTTGACTAACCTCAAATTTTAGTTTTTTTTTTTTTTTTTGAGCACTTAAAGTGCTTATTTTACACTAGGACCAAACCAATAAGCACTTACATAGTTTTATGCATCTGAGAAATAAGCATGAATAAGCACATTTTTGGGAAATAAGCCCATTTTGAATAAGCTTAAAATTTTTTATTTTTTCCAAAAGCACTTATTGAAAATACCTATATTGCTCTTTTGAAATTTCTTTTACCAAACACTCCTAATCATTTATTTATCCAATAATCACTCCCAAACGAGGCTAGTACCAAAAATTAGATAGAGATTCTTCGTTGCACAAAGATGATGGAGAGGACAGGAGTAATTGATTAATGATATTATTATGAATATAAAAACAAAAGAGGTGGGGAGATGAGTACAAAATTTGTCCAACAGGTAGGGCCCGGGTGCAAAAATAACTGTGCAAAAAAAAAGAAATACAAAGGAATATCTTGAATTATAATTTTTAAATTAAAAAAAGGATATTAAACCATGTAATCTGCTACTATTGGATAATAAGATACGTCTGCATTTGCACTACTCAATCTCCAGAATCTAAGGTGAAGCTGTAAGTCTATGATATATCAATTAGGCCAAAGCTAGTGAGTGATTTTGAACAATCTTAATTAATGACCTCTCATGATAAACAATTAGACTGTCTCAATCCTCCTTAATTTTAACTTTGGGCTAAATACGGTAATTAAGAAAGATACCTTAGTTTGTCTATGTCTTGGGCTTAGGAACCCAACAACAAATAAAGAAAGAATTGAGACAGACAGTTCATCTTCTTTTTGAGGTTAAAAGATGAACAAGGATGAAACGCATCTACAATAGCATTCGTATTTAAAGTGTAGGTCCAAAGTCTTGATAGGATAAGCTAAGAATTTATCAGCGTGGGACTGTGGATCTGAACTTGACCAAATGAGAACGATCAAGAGAGAGGAATTGAGTCTTCCTAAAGAACCGTTGAAAGCTTAAATTGTTAGGTGAGGTTTCTAAATATGATTTTATTATCTAACCGGTTTACCTTCAGTTTACCTCTCATAAAACTCCATATAATCTGAATTCCAATTCAAATTCTCTAATTCCATATTTGAATTCAATTTGGATGATTTTATTGGATATCTGATAAGGATCCAATCTGATTCTAAAAATCATCAAGAGAATATCTAGATCTGGTAAAATCAGAACGAATTCGAATTTGAACTGAATATCAAGAATATCTTCCTTACATGTGTGTTAAAGTTATAGGAAAATGTTCTCAATGTACAGTTATATGAGTGTACTTATAAAGTGTGTATAGAGTTTTTACTTACAAGAACTCTCCCATGAATAACAAGAGAGACATTTTTCAATGTATGAATATAGTATCCTATGTATAGAGACGTTAGAAGAGCTTGTGGGTAGGAAATCTCAACTCATTTGATAGTGGATGGAAAGAAAACATTATCACCAGAAAATATGCTGTCCCTCCCGAATGGCAGCAAATGTGCTATACATACTGAGACCCCCACATAGCTGAGAGACATTTAGGCTGTGCTTGGTTTGAAGGAAAAAGGTAGAGAAAGAAAAGAAAACCAATACAATGCCATTTATTATGATCATCAATCCAAATAAAAAAGAATGTTTGGTTCATATTATGACTATTTCAGATTATGAACTCAGCCATACTTACAAGGGGGATTTAATGGATGGTGAAAGTGAAATAACTATTTGTAAAAAGTAAATGTCAACATCATATCATGTCATGCTAAATATGGGTGTGTCATGACTCATCATCATCATCATCATCATCATCATCATCATAATAATAATAATAATAATAATAATAAGTCTATAAACACACATTTAGGGTCCCTTTGAATCAGAATCGAAATCCTTTGGAATCAGAATCGATATGGTCCATTCCCATAGTTTGTTTGATTCATATAGGAATAGGAATGGGAGTCAGCAGGAATGAGACTTCATTCCCAAGGGAAGGGCAGGGAATGGCCATTCCCTCAAATGGGAGAATACCATTCCAACAGGAATGGTAATGGGATTCCGATTCCACCCAACCAAACGGTTGGAATCGGAATAGCCCATTTTGATTCCAATTCCAGACCCCTATTCCCACGAACCAAATGGGGCCTTAGAATTCAACAACCCTTCGAAACTTTGTTGAATTGGTATATTTCTGTAACAGTAAAACTTGGCATAAACTCAACTTGAACTCAATTTTTGGGCCTCTTTTGCCGGCTGTGGTCCAAATTTAGGGGTAATCATTTTTTGCTCAGACCAACCTAGCCCGCAAATTTCTGGGCCTGGGCCCATGTTTTTGTGTGCAAGCCCAGTCTAGCTCGGGCCTGCATTAAGACCAGACAATTTTGGGATGGGCTTGGGCCCAACACTTCAAGTCCGTCCTATAATATAATATAATATAATATATATTACAACAGTTTACAACATTATATTATATAGGTTATATATATGCATGTATATTTTATTTTATACTAATATAAAAATTTTAAGATTTAACATATAAATAAATATAAATATTAATTAGTTGACACATGTCAATCCATCTATGAACATTTGAGGCAATTCAAATATGTAATTGTAAATTGTCCTCCTAGGTAGACCTGTTCATGGGCCAGGTGGTCCGACCCGACCCTCGGACGGGTTTGAACATGTTTATAGGCCCGCGGGCTTAAATTCGGGTCACAAAGTCTGGCCCGCAATAAATTCGAGCCGGGCTCGGGTTTTGTCAAAATAGCTCGGCCCGGCCCGACCTAATATTAAACTTAAAATTAGTTATGTGATTATGTCCATTTGAATAAATTTTTTGATTTAACAATGTAAAATTGTGTTTTAAAATATAAAAGAAAGGGAAAAATATCATCTTGTAGGCCCATTGTTCATTTAAATAGAAAAAAAAATACTATCTGAATTTTTAATTCTAATTTGAATAGGGAAATTTGTTTTTTTTTTTTTCAATTAGGTCGGGCTTCGGGCTCGGGCTTGGGTTTCGGGCTTTTTACCAGGGTTGGGCTTGGGCCCAAGTTATAGGCCCGTTGGTCGGGCCGGGGTCAGGCTCGAGCCTAGTATATTTTCATTAGTGACAAGTGAAAGCCCGGCCCGGCCCATGAACAGGTCTACTCCTAGGTAAGGCTTTCATTCTCATTGCCTAAGCAATGCAGACTTGGAAAAATACTCAATGGTAGCACTTGTTATTTAGAGTTGTTCCAAGTCCCACATTTCTCAAGAATGAGAATGGAGGCCATGCTTTCATCTATAAAATGATAGGTAAGTCAAGCAAAACCAACTCTATGGCCTTGTTTGGTTCATGGGAATAGGGATCTGGAATCGAAATCGGAATGGGCTATTCTGATTCCAACTGTTCGGTTGGGTGGAATCGGAATCCCATTCCCATTTCTGTTGGAAAGGCATTCCTCCAGTTTGAGGGAATGGCCATTCCCTGCCCCTCCCTTGAGAGTAAAATCCCATTCTTGCTTATTCTCATTTCCATTCCCACTCCTGTTTGAATCAAACACACTATGAGAATGAACCATTCCGATTCCAACTGCAAACTAAACAGACCTTAAGAATCAAATGAGGCCCATGCCTTTTTTGGTGCATAGGCCCAAAACTTA
Source organism: Nelumbo nucifera (assembly GCF_000365185.1). The sequence continues at coordinate 851,704 of NW_010729198.1, forward strand.
GCCAATTTATCTTGGGCTTGTGCCATATTTTGTTCTATATATTATATTATATTTAAAATAAGAATTTTAAATAATTAAATTTTTGTTATTAGATGTCATAGGCTCAGAAAGGTTGTAAGCTCAGTCCGGGCCCATAAAAGATTGGGCTTGGACTTGCAAACTAGGTCAAGCCGTCCAGTGTGCGGGCCAGTCTGGGACTGGGTTTAGGTTAAAGCACTTATCATTATGCTAAACCCGGCCCAGCCCTAACCATGATCACTCGATTCACCCCTATCCAAACTGGCTTGATGCTCAACTCCTTGTGAATGCTCGAATGTGCTCAACTCCAATCAAGTCATCGAATATGGGATGAAAATTATGGACAAAGATTAAAACGTCGATACATCTGATACTCTCAAGTTGGTGTGTAAGAGGGTTTTAATGATTAGAACCTCTCAAATGTTTTCATTTGGATTTTGGCGTATGAATGACCCTCAAAACAGATATGTATCACCGATATTTAAACCTTGATTGCACATAAAATTGTGGATAACCAACAGGGTCTCTCTCACTTTGTACCCTTTCTTCAATTGACTATCCTTTTAGCTTTTAATTTTTACATTTAGGTTAAAAGATTTAAACCTCCCCTAATATTTCACCAAAATACTAAAACATCTTCTCACTTTTTAAATTAAACTTAAACCTCCCTCCTTAATTTTTTAAAGCGTTATCTCTAATAAAGAAATCAAAATATCTAATATACCCCAAGTTAATTTTGGCATTAGATTGATATGTACTTAATTCAAAGAACAAAACCTTCGCCTTTAACCTTGGAATAGTGAACTTGACTGTTGTTCATTTCACTGTTGAATCCAATTGCCACCAATGGAGCTTTGATAACATCTCATAGGAGCAATTTTCTTCTCTCCGAAAATCAATGTTCATCTCGTGATCAAAATGATCAAATTAACAAATAATGTTGCTTTAATTTTCTGATAAGCAATCTTTTATTACAGAAATATTATTATTTCAAGAACCATTGGTTTAGTTCCGACAAGCGACAATCCATGGGCTTCTGTTGTCTTTTCAATAGTAGATGGTGTGTCGCTGTTCTTCGGTGCATGTTAGTAGCAAGCTTCATTATAGGGTAGGGGAGACAGCATCAACAATATAACGAAGACAGAATACAGAGAGAAATGGAAAGAGGGGTGGAATCGGAGCCAACTTGGATAATGTTGGCAGTGAACGAATCTTTCATCAAAGGATTGTCCACTCCAATATCTCCAGCTTCAAGCTCCTATTCCTTCATGTTCAAGCCCCCGATGAAGACGGGTTTGATGACGTGGATAGTATTTATGCATCACCTGAGGATTTTCAAGCAATGAAGAAACAGGAACAAGACCAGAGGGCTTCACTTGCTACAGCAATGCATGTAGAATGCCCTGTTGTAACAATCAAACGCAAAGCAAATGAGGCACCAGAGGACGCTATTGATGATTCACCAGCTTCCAAAGAGTGTAACAATCAAATGCAAAGCGGATGCCATCAGGTTTGGTTTTTCTTTAATATCACTTTGAAACACCATTGCAATGGTGAATTGGATACCAGAACCAGAATCTGTTCAAGATTGCCTTTACTCGGTGAAGGGAATTTTTTTCCGTAGAAGACATGATGTCATCTAACAGAGACATCATTTAAGAAGGAGGTCTAAGTCCATTTTGAAGAATGAGAGATGTTTTCAGTATTTAAATGAAATACTAGGAAAGGTTTAAGTTTTTTTTTTTTTTTTTGGGGGGGGTGGGTGTCTTTTGAACATTAGCCAATTGTTTGTCTTCTAAATCGAAACCACTTCCACAAATAGAGGGTGGAAAGAGGAGTATGAAGACTCCTTTTGCTCCAAATTATAAGTAACTATAAGGTTGTGCAATACTCCTACCAGAAATTCGCTAACACTGTATTTGTTTAAGGTGTAAATGTGAATCGGGGTAAACTTTATACTCCGACTCAATTTTATTAACATTTGAATGAGATGGTATTTTACATCTTATATGAGTGTAAAATTCCACTTTAGGTAAATTTTACATCAGAAATCGGTGGAAAGTTACCACCGATCAAATCGATGTAAAACTCCATCTTCTCAAAACTCGATGGACTCTCTTTCTCTCTCTCCTTGCTCTTCTTCCTCCCCGGTTTCACTCTCGTCTATTCGTACTTATCGCTGTTGTAGATCTGTACCTCTTCTCTGTTCAGCCTCCATTCTGCAAGCTTCTTCACTGGCATAAGAAATTCCCATCTATTCCTTCACTTAGGTTGGTACCAAACAACAACAAATTGGAGCATGCACCTATTCTCAGTGCCGCAATGGTAAACTGGGTTCGATCGGCATTTCCACCATCTCAGAGCACAGAGGATCAATGGCGGAAGACAAGATAATCACAATTGTGATGAAGACGCCAATTATCAAAAGAAACCCATGAGAAATTGCCATTATCGTCGTCGTGGATCAGCTCAGCTCAAGCTCTTTTTCTTCCCCTTCTCTTTTTCTCTCTCTCTAACTTTTCTTGTCTTCTCTCTCTTTCACCGGCACAGTGACAAGATGCAGGGATAGGCAGGGTCATGATGGGTCTATGAAACATTTAAGTTAGGTATGCAGGGGTAGGCAGTGAAACATTTAAATTACTTGATCTTCCAAACATGATGAGTGTAAATGGGGCCAACAACCGGTTCCCATTTCACACTCTCATCAAACCGGTTCTCATTTTACATTCGGTGTAAATTTATTTTTACACCTCAAACAAACATAGCCTAAATGACCCAACTAGCAAACTTGCCCTTATCAAAAAAATTAATTATCTTCTTATGAATACATTGTGATCATCATCTTGGAGCCCTCTTGGGCTGGTCAGGACGGAATAAGCTTTTCACCATACATAACTTCAGGCTGTTCACGTGGGCCCACCTATAAATACAGAAGTCGCTGTGTGAAAGCCCTCTTAATCGAGCATATAACTTTTTAATCCACCTTTCTTCTCCCCAACCCTCTTTTGTCGTTTATGGGGCATTCTTTTTTCGGATTTTGAGAGGGGGGAAAATTAGTCAATGGGATTTTGGTTCCCATTGACCAAGAATCCCATGTTCTTTTTTTACATTTATGTGGGGGTAAGGGAAAGTTTATTTTTCTGGGTATAAGTGATACCCATCTCCTAGGTGGGTAAATAACTTTTCCACCTAGGGGGAAAGTTGTCAACACTTGAATGTGACAAAAATGCCATTTTTAATAATTGATTTTTTTATGGCTAAAATGGTCATTGCTTTATTTACATGAGAAATAAAAAAAAATATGGTTAAATGCACTTACCCAAGTAAGTGTTTCCCAGGAAAAACTTACCCAGATAACTGCATTTACCCGGGTAAGTAACTCACCGAAAAGCAAACGGGGCCTTATAGGTAGCCCTAACCTCTCAGCTTCTAAGGCCCATTAGGGACTACGGAGAGCTTTCGATTTATACATAGCTTTTTTTTTTTAGATCTAGAAGGTGCTACACAAATAAAACTCAAAGGAAAAGGAAGATCTTGCAAATTAAAGTTTAAGAAACCTGGAGGAAAGGATTGGGCTTGGTGGGCTATCCAGTCAGCTGCTTGATTTGCCTCTCGATAGACATAACGGTACTTCAAACCAAACTCGAACCGGGTTTTCAAGGCAACACAGTCTTCAATGAAGTTCTTTATACTCCATCGTGGTTGAATTTCTCCTCGCAGACATGAGATGACAAGCTTGGAGTCCCTTCTATAATTATAAGAAAATCTTTGAAGTTTAAAGCCAGATTATGGGCTTCCCAAACTGCCCTAGCTTCATCCATATTGATAGTATTAGTTGCCTCACCCAACAAACAAGCTTTTATATTCAAAATTTTACCACCACAATTCCATAAATGTGCTTGATGCACAATTGTAACCATAAATTTATACGTAGATTCTTTGAAGAAGCTACTGGAGGCCAGCACAGAGAGTTTACATGATAATCAAATTTGGCCTTCCAAATTATCATTGAACATTGCTTAAAGGCTTTCCACCAAGTGGGCCTCGCCTTATAAAGCCAAAATCCACAACCTGAAGCCAAGTGATTCATCCATTTCTTTAGGTTGCGTTTGTTTGCAGTGTAAATGTGAATTGATGTAAAAGTCCACCACTGGTTCGCATTTGTTCACGTTTGTTTTCAGCATAAATACGCAATAATGTAAAACTCCATTCCCGGTCCTAATTTTTATATGTTTGTTTTCAATGTAAGATTTACATAAAAAAATTGATGTAAACTTCCACTTCAGTTGAGTTTTACATTTATTATTAAAACCAATTATCACGTTTTAAAAAAGTTCCAATAACGGTTCACTAATTTTAAACCCATCGGCATTAAACTCCATCGATGTACTTCTACATCAATGAAGTTTACATCGAAAACAAATGCAGCCTTTTACCATAACTGGTACAAGTGAAATAACAATAACAATTAGACACACTTTTTGTTTTTTCAAATGGGCTCCACCTTGCAAAGCAAAAGCCACAGCGTGAAAATCCTCTCAAATGGGCATTAAAAATGCTCTCTTCTATCCAATACCACCCTTCCCCCACCCCCACTTCTCTGTTGTAATTTTAACTCCACCATACACCTATGCCAATTCAAAGCTTCCAACACCCCCACATAAACATCAATACCCCTCCCCCTCGTATTGGTATTAGACATGTTCATGGGCCAAGTAGTCCAATGGGCCGGCCCTGCTTGGCCCATTTTATTTAGGCTTGGACAAACTTTTAAGCCCACGGGCTCGGTTTTGGGCTTTCCCAAATAAACCTAATATGAACCTGGGCCCAACTTGATAATAGTATATACATTATAAAAATATTATATATTATATAATATTAGTAGCAAAAAATGTATTATATAATATTTTATATAGTAAATAAATGCATAAAACATTATATAATACATAATATATTGTTAATAATATAACTAATATAATATAAAATATCTTATATTGGCTTTTGAGCTTTATATAAGGTTGGGCTCGAGCTCAAGATCTAGACCCAATGGTCAGGCTGGACTCAAGTTCAGGCCTAGTCATTTTCTATTTATAAAGAGGCAAAGCCCAACCCAAACTTGGCCCGTGAACAGGTCTAATTGGCATTCCCCCTACAACGAAGTTAAAATTTGTCAGATGGGGTAAGTGAAGTTTCCCCTAGTTTTTTTTCCTATAAAGGGCTCCACCTCACAAAACAAAAGCCCTATCATGAAAATCATCCCAAATGAACATTAAAAATGCTCTCTCTCTCTCTCTCTCTCTCTCCCCTAGGGGTGTCAATGGACTGGTTTTGGGGGGGACTCCGTCCAAATCAAAATCTATTTGGACGGACTGGACGGACCAATATGACGTATTGGACCTGGTCCGTCCATAATGAATTTATATCGGATTGAGCCAATATCTGGTCCATTGATAGAAGATTATAACATAGGTGTCAATGGACCAGGTTTGAGTTGAAACCAATCTAAATTAACAGGAATTTGAACATATTGAACAGTCTCTGGACCGGACCAAAATATTCATTAGACTGGATTGAACCAGGTCCACTTGTAATGGACTCACATTGGACTGGACCGGATTGGACCAGGTCCGGTCCAATTGACACCCCTACTCTCCCCTCTTTTTGGGCTCCATGGGGCTATAGTGCTATACAATGGGGGGTAGCTAATCCCCCAAATCCAAAACCCCCCAACCCTGGTGTAAGCAAGAATCGATTCCAAGTCTCCACTACTACAAGCAAGAGACCTCACCAACTAGCCAATTGGCACCTTACAAATGTTCTCTTCTATTTGATTAACCAAAATAGTCCCCAATCAAATTGAAAATTAACTTTTGAAACACCTGTTGCGGCACCTTTTTCTACTTGAAAGCAAAGGGAATGGTGAAACGGGATTCATGTAGACAACCCCATATAGTTGGGATGACGCTTAGATGATGATGAAAGATTGTGATACCGAATAACCCCTTTGCCAAAGGGACTGTGGACACCTTTTAGAGAATTTGTAGAATATTTATTAGGGCAAACCTTCAGTTGATGTGGAATTTGGATGGCCAATGGTAAAGGTGGGTATCATTGCTTTTCTTCTTCTTCTTTGAAACTGCCTATTAGAGATGGACATTTTGGAGATATTTTCAAAATGTGCTGCTATCTACTAGATGAATTTCATCAAAGGTTGCATTTGGCATTCCTTATTGTAAAGACTTATCTCCTTCTTACAATTAGTGGAGAGTAGGGGTGACCATAAGACGAGCTTCTCATGAGCTATTCGAGTTCGGCTCGTAAAAAGTTTGGCTCGGCTTGGTTTAAGCTGAACTCGAGCCCAATGAAGATCAGCTCATGAGGCTCGTGATCCTAGTATAATAAATAAATATTTTTTTATTATATACATACATATACATATACATATTTATAATAAATAATGTTTATTATGTATAATATTTTTGTTTTTTATGTATAATAATGGATAATTTTATAATTCTTATTTTTTGTATGTAAAATAAAAATATTTTTATATGTATATTTTTTATTTTTTACATGTATAATAATAAATAATTTTTATAATTCTTAATTTTTTGTATGTAAAATAAAAAAAAAAACAATTTTACATGTAGAATTTTTATTTTTTAGAAAAAAAATATGGCTTGCAGTCGAGCTCAAGCCAAGCTGAGCTCGAACTTGTGAGCTTTGAACCGAGCTGAGCTCGAGCTCAAATCTCTTGCTCAAACCTAACATAGGTCAGCGAGCCAAGCTCGAATAGCCAAATATTTGGCTCAACTCGGCTCGAATCCACCCCTAGTAGAGAGAAGGGGAAGAGGGGGGGGATTACCAGTATCCATATTGGCAGCTGGGAATTGCTGTGAGGCACGCCCTGTGAGGAGCCAATGAGATCTGGAATAACCACAGGCCACAGCTATGGGTTTTGGTGCGAGGAGAGAATAAGACAAGATTCACTGTGATTTCAACTTTGGCTATTAGGCAGTAGAAGATTCTCTCCTACTAAGTACGTACTAACCTAGCCAAAAGGAGCCGAACCCCTGACGCCCACTAGCGAATGGTGTAGATTGATAACCATGAGATCAAAAGATTCAACCCAACAAATTGAATAGAACCATTGAAGAGTCGTATTATCCCGCCATACTTCAATGTCCATATCCTGACTTGCTTGTTTCACTTGAAGAAATCATGAGAAAAGCAAGAGTTCAGCTTTGGTCAGTGCAATGCCCATTTAAATACTCTCTAGGTTCTTGCATTTGTGCTTTATTTTATGGGGAGATATTCCCAATGTAAGGTTGTAAGAGGCTGTTCAAATGGTGTGAAGATAAACTTGCACTGGCCGAAGCCAAACTTGAAGAGTAAAGCAAGTCAACTTGAACGCTGCTGTTGCCGTTCACTCACCTCATTCCACACTCCAGCCTCATCTAAAACAAGACTTTGCTTGTCCCCTGATCCCCTCCCACATCCAACACACTTTTTCTGAAATCTTCTTCACATATTCCTCAAAAGTAAATTCCTAAGGGTGATCATGGGTTGGGCTGCGCTAAGGGCTATAGTCCTGGCCAGGTTTTTGGCCTAAAACATAAGCCCAGGCCTAGGCCGGGCTGGACCTGATTCTTAGTCTATGAATTTTATCTATAAAATATTGAATACTCAGAAAAACATGAACGCCCATGTGAATTTTGCTAAATCCCACGTTATAGGTTATTACCATTTACCACTTTTGTGATACATTATTTTATACATTTTGTAATATAAATTGTGATGTATGTATTATAGGTGTCAGTTTATAACATTTATAAATGAAATATAAAATGTAACACAAAATAACTCATATAAATTCATATGGGCCTGAAATTTTAGGCCCAGGCCCGGTCCTGAAATGCTCAAGCTTGATGTGGGCCCAGGAACATACCGGGCCTGAATGGAAAACCTAGGCCCAGCCCAGAATTTCCGGGCCTGGTGAGGCTAGGCTTTGCGGGCCTAGCTGAAATTTATTACGCCTACAAATTCATCTCCAATTCTTCACTCACTTCTTGGCTCTTATACAGAAATGTGCTCATGTGAGAAAGAAGCAAAGCATATTCTCCCTTTCATTATAAAAACGAGCTATATATACAATCAAAAGTAAGCATATTCATCTCTAATGGGTCAGCTTGAATGTCTTTGTAACTAAAGCAATTGTTAATGCGAAAGTAAAGGCTCAGTTTGGAAAGAGTACAACTATAAATATGTACAGTATAAATACATACAAAATGCAATGTTTTTGCACTGTACATATTTGTATTTGTACTCCTTTCAAATTGAGCGTAAGGCTGTATTTGGTTGTAGTGCAATTTTATTGTACTAGTACAAATGTATGGGAGTGCAAATGAAAAAAAAAATGTAAAATTTTGTTTTGGATTTTACTTTATTCTGCTTTAAGTCTTATTTTACTTCATTTGTACTGCAACCAAACAAAGTAAAGTAGAACTTGAAACAAAAATAAATCAAAATTTACACCTAAAACATTTGCACTGCCATAGTTTTGCATTAATGCAAATAAATTTGCACTACAACCAAACACAGCATAATGGATGATTAAATGAGACTCCAAATTACTTCCATAAGATGCAATGTGAAATATAAAAGCTAGATTTTTTCACTATAGTCAATTGCTATTCCTGCAGTTGCTGCATATGTATACATCAATACTATGCAAGGCAAAGTGCATGGATTTGGAACACATTATCATTATCATTATCATGAGAACGGCTTCTATCAGGGCAAATATGTGCCCATACCATTCTAACAGTCTTTTGCAACCTTACATTGAAAATATCTCCCTGTGAAATAAAGCACCCAAGTACGGAGATATTCTCAATGCAAGGCAGTAAAAGTTGTCCGAATGGGCTTTGTCCTGACTGAAGCCGAACTCCATTATCATCGCCTTATTCCAACTATTTAAATCAGTTATATGAATCATGTTTCACCGATGTATTCTGTTCAAGTGCCATATACATTGTCAAATTATACCCACTTAAATCATTTCTTACTACTTTCTCCCTTAGCCCTTCTAGCGCAGCCCCTTCAACATGCAACAAATCAATTCTTCTAATGGGTGCTGTAAATGTGCTCTATGTACGTGCCTAAACCACCTCAGTCTACTTTATCTCATCTTGTCACCTAGTGAAGCTACTCCTAGGTTCCTTGGTATGACTTCATTTCTAACCCTATACTTTCTGGTTTTATGGTTCATCCATTTAAACATATGCATTTCTATCACAGGCTCACAGCCTTTGGATATATTGCTTTTTTTAACTGTTGAGCACTCTACTCCATAAAACATAACTGGCCTTACAACTGTTTTACAGAATTTCATTTTAACCGGAAGTGGTATTCACCCCGTCCATTTGGTTTTGGTGCATTATTCTAATTCTATGAGTAACATCCTCTTCAATTTCTCCTTTAACCAAACTAATGGAAGAGGTTGGTGATGTATGAAGCATGATTATAGCATAGAACCTTAGGATGGATAACCATGAAACCAAGGTTGACCTTCCTAGCTGTATGAGCTATCTTGAAGAGATGTAGGGCTTCATCCAAAACATGCTCAAAAGAACCAGGGATTTGTGTGTTTGGAGTAAACCTGTTCATTTGCCTGGCTTCGGCCTCGTCCTATGAACATTCTATACTACTTTTAGTTCAGGCTTCAGCCCAGGCCCATTCAAATTTTGGCAAAAGCTCAACCCAAACCCAATCCATTGAAACTCGTGGTGGAGGAACAACAAAACATAAAGGCTGTTTGAGCTACAGCTATAGTTTGTGGATGCTGGTTTCAAATGTGAGCGATGACAGATCTGGCTATAGAGGAGTTTTTGTTTACCAGAATATGTATCTGCAGTTCAAGATATTCTAAGATCTGCTGCTTTCTCTGAATTTTTTGCGGTTGTAATGGCGGTGAGAATGGCAAGGAATTTGAACTTTCCTTCGTTAGTTAGTCATTCTGTCCGACAGCAGCGAAGTATAATCAATTCTTTCGGATTGAAGTCCAAGGATGGCACTGGAAGTTAGGACTCTGGTTCGAGTATTCAAAGAGAGATTGGGAATGATCTAAGGATTCATTGGTTTCATATTCCTAGAACTCAAAATCGAGCAGCCCACTTCTTGGCAAGTAGCCAATAACTTTTCTCTGGGTTGTGCACTAATTCTGATGCTTCTCCTTCTGAACGTTTATCCTCTCTTGAGAGAGAGAGAGAGAGCGCTACAGCTACGGTGGAAAGGTGAGTGCCATGTGCTATTGGATAATAGGTGTGCCATGGTAAATTGGTGCGACCCACGATGGAAAATAAAGGTCTAGATTGAAGTTTGGTTGAATTGACAAATATGGTCCACCAATTTCTACTGCGGAAGCATTGCCCACACAATTCAACAGCTATAGACTAGTGAAAAATTTTGGCTATTGCCTTTGTATTTATAAATACCAGCCATGCACTACCAACTACCAATAGTCATATGCAACCAAGTACATTTTTACTTGCAAATAGGTAAGAGATTATTTCATAGGAAATGCAATGTTTAAAGTATATAAATTGTAAAGTGTATTAAAAAACAAATTTATATCTATATATATTAAAAATACAATTGAGAGTGTGGAATATTTGTTTGACTATAATACCTTATTTTGAATTTGATCCCTGAGTATAGAAAATGTAATTTCAATTATTACTTTTTATTTTATTTGATTCCCTCTCATTAAATCTTATAAGATATTAACTCCCGTCATCTTTCACTAAATCTTATTATTATTATTATTATTATTATTATTATAAGAAAGAGACTCAAAAGGCACACCACTTAGAAACAACTAGTAAACTTAACAACAACACTAAAGTAAAAAAGAAGATGCAACAAATAAGACTATGTAAGCTGAGCACCAGGAGTGTCACTGAGAAGGACCTCTTCAAGTGTTGATAAAGAATCAAACAAACGTCATGAAAACAAAGTTTAAAGAACCTCCATCAAAGATTGAAAAATCAATGAAAACTCCCTCAACAATGAAGGATCCAAGTCTTATATACAAGGTATTAATTGTGAGGGCAAAAGATGTAATTTGAACTACTTTTTATGTCATTTAATTTCTTTTCATTAAGTTTTATATTTAAAGTATTAATTCTCATTCTTTTTCATTAAATCTAATATTTAAGCTTATTTTTTCTCACTAATGAATTCTATCTTTTTTTTTGATTCAATTAAATTATGTGAATTAGATCTATATTCAAATGCTTTTAGAAATATAAAACCCATACTTAAAAGCAACCCAAAAATTTGGTAATGTGATGTGACGTGAGGTTGGGTTAGAACATTTTACTTGGGAATTGGGCTACACACAAAAGAGGATGTTGGTTCGGTTTAATTAAAACCAACTGTTCGATTTTTAATTAATCATAGTCAATTTCATTTCCGTTGGCATATAAGTCAACCTGATATGGTCAGTTCAGTTGATAATAATAGGCAAAATCGAACCAAACCAATTTGCTTACACCCCTAATTCTTCCATCTTGGTGGTGTGTAACTAATTCTATCATGCAATCAAATGAATCAACGTATGATGTCATAGTTAAATAATAAAACTATAATAGAAATAAATACAGAAAACAACAAAAATAAAATAAAAATGGTAAAAAATTGGACACATCTATATTATTTTATATTAATTATACTAAAGAAAAATATGTATGATAAACAATACTTTTTTATTGGTGTAAAAAGTGTGACAAAAAATTTAAAATTGCCCAAAAATGAAAATTTTTCTTATTTAGTTGCTGGTCTATAGTTCAACCTTTTGGGTCATACGTGTCAACCCTTAATGTCAAAATCTGATAATAAAATTATAAAAAATGAAAAACACAAAAAATGAAAACTACAAAAATTCACTAATATTTTTTATTAATCACATTAAATAAAAATAAGTTTGATAAACAAGAAATATTTTACTAATGATAGAAATGAAATACAAAATATAAAACTGATACTAAAATTAATTTGTTTTCCTATTTGGTAGAGGGCCAACAATTTAACCTTTTGGGACAAATGTGTCATCCCTCAATATCATAATTAAATAACAAAAAATATATAAAGATAAAAAAGACAAAAATATGAAAATGCAGAAAATTTGGTAAAAAACTTTTGGACACATTTCTAATACTATATATTCATCATATCAAATAAAAAAACTGTTGAAATTTCGGACAATCTCTAATATCTTATTAATCATATTAAAGAAAAATGTGCAATAAAAAAGAATTGCTTTTACTGATGATGGTAATGGAATACAAAGTTCAAACTAACCCAAAAGTAAAGTTGTTCTCATGATTGGCGGTGGGTTAGTTGTTCAGCCTTTTAGGTGAGATATGTTAACCGTTGACGCCATAATTAAATAATATAAATTAAAAAATGAACAAATTTTTTAGAAATCATTTTACACATCTTTGATATCATATATCCATCATATTAAACAAAAATAAGTTTGCTAAATAAGAATTATTTTTAAACATAGAAATATAAACAGCTCTTGAAATTTTGGAGCCTATCATTACTATCATCATCGTTGTCTAAAAATGCCATGTGCAAAATACATGCAACTTAGTACTTTAAGTGAAGTACCAAGATACACTTTGGATATATACAACAAAAAAATTAAGATACATACTGATACAACAGGAAAAATCAAATAGATCCCAAAAATATACCAATAACACCAAATATCCAAATATAGGTCTCAAAATACAATACTTGGGAAACATAAAAAATGATTAATGATTTTTTTGGTATTATAAGAAATACATGATTGATGATTTATGCATGTGCATGTATATCTTAGTTATTAGCAAACCAGTATTATTCTTGTTAATATTTATAAATATAGATTTTAATGACTATTTAATTAAGAAACTAACCTAAATGTACTTAAAACAAAAACAAAAAAAAAAATTGTCTAAACATTAAAATTTAGAAACATTGAAATTAAAATGACTGTGTAAAATTTCGTGGTATAGTGGTGGCTTGGTGATGGGTTTGCTCGTTTTCAACTTGATAGCTAAAAAAGGGGAAAGAGATCAAATATAGAGAAAAATGGAGAGGGATATGTAATTTAATAATAAATACAACAAGCCCCTTCTTGTAAGTATTTATATCCATCTTACCTTAATATTCCACCTCAATGGTAAAATGAGATATACATGTTATGTTTTAACTATTAAACGTTTGAACTGTTCAACCTAGACAATCAAAACCATAACTATTAAATGTTTGAACTGTTCAACTTAGACAATCAAAACCATTGACCGGAAATCAGTGGCCAAAATGGTTTTATTTTCTAGGTCGATTTTTAAAACCATGCCACCAATTATTTTCATTGTCATTTTTTCAATCATGATTTTATTTCTAGTGGTTTTCTAGGACACTGTAGTAGTGTTAGAATGGTTGCCGACAATTCCTTCACCAAAAGTTTGGGGGTGGACAATAACTAAGCTTTTTTCACAAGTTATTCGAGCTTGGATCATAAAAAGGTGGTCTAAACTTAGTTTCTAGTTGAGATCAGACCCAATAGAGCTTAGCTCATGAAGCTTACAAGACTAATTGAGCTTATATTAGATATAATATTTTTAAGTTTTTATATGTACAATATACTAAATATTTCTACATGTATAATAAGAAATAATAAATTTTTTATGTATAATTATTTTTATATATAATCTTTTATACATATGATTTTTAATTTTTCATATGTATAGTTTTTTTTTTCATGCGAAACTTGACACATTGTCAAGCTCGAACTTAAGAGCTTTTGAGTCGAGTCGAATTCAAGCTTGTGCTTTTAGTTTGAATCAAGTTCAACCTTGAATTCAAGCATCATGTTTTCTATTTCAAGCCAAGCTTGAATAGTCAGACATCCAACTCGATTCATCTCAAATAATATACTGTATATTTGTATTGTAATGCTTTAGGCAACCCACAATGTCTACGATCAAAGTTTGTTTATGTTACCAAGGTTGATTGATTTTTCAGGGTTAGTTTGGTTATTAAGAAAAAAAAGTACTTAGTTGGACAACTTTTGTTAAGGGTCACTAAGGGTGTCTAAACACAAGGTAAGTTTTAAATAATAAAACTTTTGATAGTCCAAAAAGATTTAAAGTTTGTTTGGTTCGTAGTAGGAATTGGAATGATTTATTCTCATAGTCTATGTGATTCAGACAGAAAAGAGAATGGGAATTGGAATGGGATTTCATTCCCAAGGGAGAGGGTAGGGAATAGCTAGGATTCCAATATCACCCAACCAAACAGTTGGAATTGGAATAATCTATTCCGATTCTAGACCCCTATTCCTGTAAACCAAACGGGGCCTTAAAAAATGAGGGAAAGTGAATGAAAATTTTAAATAATAATTCTTTCTTTTTATAGCAAAAATTTCAGTACGATGCACACGATTAGCGGAGTTTTAAATTTTATGAAATTTGAATTTGAACTTGAAGTTTAAACCCATATACATATGAGTTGAGTTGAAGAGAATAGGGCCAAATATGGCCATTTAAAGTATCGATAAAGTTACTTTCACCCAAAACATTGAGATAGAGAAAGAGAGAGTGCAAATAATAATAGAAAATTTTGAATTTGAACCCTTAAATAATGCATGAGAGATAAAACTCCTTTAAATACATGAAGTGATCTTCTATTAAAAAAATACGTATGAGCTGTATTGACATATACTTGGGGATACAGGTGAAAATACTAAAACCGTATTATCGTGGTGTTCCGGTCTCTTACCCATATATCACTACAGCCCCACATTCATGGGGATGTTCATGATGTATTGCTAGAGTGTTCTGTGAATAGGATTCTTGTGAGGAGGAAATCCAGATTGATTCTTGTTAGTTAATTATTGACACTTCTTCAAAACATACAACACTCTTATGAAAATTGGTCAAATACGAAATTTCTTAAACTATCATTATGGTTTAGCTAATTAATTAAATGTATCTTTACTGTTATTAAAATTGATTAATACTAATTTCTGACAATTGATTAACTCTACCTTGATATTAACATCCATTAACAGAAGGGCGAAAAAGACTATGTTACCCTTTATTCTTCTTTAAATTTTTAAAATAAAACAGAGAATACAAAAAAGAAACACTGAACTCAATGATTTCGGCACTTACAACTTTTTTAAAACTCAATATTGCCCTCGTACCCTGAGTCCCCACTCTCGCTCTTCTAATACCTCCCCCTCCGCCTCTGTCCCTCTCTTGGCTCTCTCTCCATTCTCAATCTGCGGATGCAAATAGATACCGATCATCTCTGCTCGGCAAACCCAACTTTGGCTTGCTAACGCCTCTAGAAATGACGGAAACGGATCGTTCATCTATACCACTGCTCCACTTATACCGATCATCGCTGATGAATAGCAGCTTCAATCTTGCTCTGCCGTTGCCTGGAGTCGTCCAAGATTCTGCATCTTTTCATATTCGACGGAGCCTAGATCGTCGAGAGCACCGCCAAGCCAATAAATGAAATCGCCCAGGTTGAAAGCCCCGAAGAGCTTCGAGAATTCCTGCAATATGGCAACGAACTTGGCAGGTAACCAGTCATCCCCCTACACAAAGTTGGAGACGGTGAAATTGGCAGCATCTGTAGCGTTGTCACTGATCCTGCGCCTGTATTGTTGTATTCCACGTAGTAGAGTGTGCTCAGTGCAAAGTCTCCAGACCATGCTATCCAACCAGCTGGATCTATGAAGCTATCAATGGAAGATTGCAGATAGACAGTCCTAGAGTACTTTTTCCATGGTCGTCCTAGATAAGAGCTTGTAGTTCCATTGCTAGAAACCAAGTCTGGAGTTGCCATGATATTACAATTCTGAATGGAAATTCCGGTGTTCTGGTTTGGGTCTGTTCTGCCTTGGGCGGTCAGGGCATTGAACTGTCCTTGCATCGGCAGCCGGGCATAAATGTTGCAGTTTTGGAAAACAGCGGCGGCATTTCCAAATATGAAGTCCACAGTTCCATATATATCACATTCCCTGTAGAACTGCCCGAGGGAATGGGCGTATAGGGTATCCTGGTAGCCTTCGAAGCTACAGCTGTAGAAGGTTGACAAGTCTGCTCCATTCCGAACCGCCACCGCTTGATGCTTGATTGCTCCGGCAGTGTTGCGAAGTGTTATGTTTATTGCGACGAACCCTTGTCCAACCACAACTGGACAGAGGCGGAGGGGGAGGTATTAGAAGAGAGAGAGTGGGGGCTCAGGGTTTGATGGTAATATTGGGTTTTAAAAAAATTATATAGGTTACATGGGGTCACATGTGCATAAATTGTGATGAAGCATTAAGGATGCTAATGACAGGGATAGAGTTAATTAATTGTCAGAAAACGGTAAGGATAGTGTTAATCAATTTTCAAACTATAAAGATATACTTAATAAATTAGCTAAACTATAAGGGTAATTTAAAAAATTTACCCTTTTATGAATTGAACGGGCCACAGAGTGTTCTGATTTTTACTCTGATTCAAGTCTTACGACATTGCTTCAAAATGGTCCTTTTTAGACTTAGTGTTTTTCCTTCTTTCCATTGAAACTAAAAACCTAAAACAAAGGAATGATCATTTGTAGACTACAAATTAAAACCTCTGGTATAGGTGTAAATCGGGCCAATACGGTGTCGTGTCATGTTGGCACATGGGTCGAGTTAGGCTGTGCTTCCCTCCCTTAGGATAAGTTGGGGATCAGCCCAACATGGTCCATGGCCAGAGCCTGTGCGGGCCTGTGTCATGTCAAGCTAGGCTGTAAGCCTGGGCCAAGCAGGCTATAGGCCATGCTGGGCTCGAAAGGCTTAGATTGTTTTTTTTTTTGCTAACTTTCCTTTGGGAATAAATTAAAAAAATAAAACAATCTAGCAAATAAATGAAAAAAGCACTTACCAAAATACAAAATGGACAATAAATTGGAAAGAAGTAGGAATTTTATTTCATTTAAAATATAAAAAAAATTACAAATTAAAAATAAAAAAGTTACATTATTGAAAAAAAATAACAAAAAATTTAAATAAATTTGAAAAAATTATTCCATATCCTTGACTTTAATCATCTACTTCATCAAGTGTAGTGGTGTCATGCCCTTCTTTGTATTGTAATTTATCCTCAACATCTAGCAAATCTTTTAAAGTAGATGTCTTTTTCTTGTTTCTCCCGGAGAAAGCAAATGTTTGGACAAAGTGGCCAATAAACAACTCATTTTCCCTTCTCCTCAATCTCCTCTATTTTAAATATTTTTCAAATCGGGTTAGTGAACTTACTGTTGGGGAATTGGCTTTGGGAGGAGAAGCTAGCCATTTTTTTAATTCTAAAAAATAAAAATTAATTTAGTAGCACTCACTCAGATGGTCTGATTACTGATTCAAAATCTCAACTTGAT
This sequence comes from Nelumbo nucifera, assembly GCF_000365185.1. The sequence goes on from NW_010729198.1 coordinate 869,206, forward strand.
TTCAAGGTTGAAGCCTCTCAAAGCCTCCTAAATAGCTAAATTGCTAATTGCCTAATTGCCTAAGTGTATGACAATATGAGACAGATAAACTTATTAGAATTGAGATGAGAGAGAGTATGAGAATTGAGAAGAGAATTGCTGAATTAGTGTGATGAGAATGGTCAATTGGTGTGGAGGATAAGGTTATTTATAGGAATTGGAAATAATTCAATTGCTCAAAAATACCCCTAAAAACTAACCATTTTTTAGTTGTTGGGAGGGGTATCTTGGTCATTGTAAAGTCATTTATCACTTTACCCAAATGCCCTCGAAGTCCTAAAAAAATATAGGATATATAGGCATATAGTTGTTGGAGGGACATTATTGTCTCTTTCTTTCCCCCAAAGCCAAAATACATAAATACCCCCCTATTATATGCTTATAGCTATTGATTGAGGGGTGTTCTTATAAAAACCCCCTAAAAAAAGCTGAAACTAGCCATTTGGGGGGGGGGGGTCCACCAAGGGCCCCAACGACTAGTTTTTTTGAATGGGCCAAGTAGGCCCACGGGCTGTGCTGTTTTGCGTGTTCGGCTAGACTGACACGCAAGCCATGGGTGGCATGACATGCATAGTCGTGCCGTGCTGACTCACGGACTTGAAACCCCCAACCCAATACAACCCACACGATTATGCTGTGCCTTGCACGGGCTGATTTTCACCTCTAACTTTTGAAACCAATATATCTCTCTATTAATGAAATAGCTTTGGTATATGCACTTGTCTTTAAGCTTTTTTTGGTCTATAAGGGCGATTGTTGCACCAAGCATCAAAATTTCAATAAGATATGCCCTATATTAGGCATATCATATCAGCAAGCCCCATACACCTTGCAAGTTATATAGGGATTTTGGGGTCTTAACCACTGTTTTCAAAAACGGATTGGACCAAGAAAACCGGGAACCGGTCACATGACCAATTCCATTTTCCTCCAAAACCGCTTTTTCCCCTAAAACCGTTGATTTTGGTCAGCAAACCGCTGAATCGGTCGGTTAACCATTTTAATGGTTTTGACCATTTTTCATTTTTTTAATTTTTTTGTCAAAACGGGCTGGCCGTTTGGGTCGAATGGTCGGACAGTTACCGGTTCGATCACTAGTTCATTTTTAAAAACTATGGTCTTAACCAAGTTTTGGAGTGATTGGAGTTCGGATGAGTTGGAAACAAAATTATGCACATTGGGTTGAGCTATCTATCATGGTTGAACACACCAGTGTTCATTACAAATGGAGCCCACAATGAGCATTGGTGTGTTCACTCATGATAGGTAACCTAGCCCGATGTGTATGATGTTGTCTCCAATTAACCCGCTCCCCAAGTTATGTGGGTTCAAAAGACCCGATACACATGTTTGTGTGTATTTGATTTGTGGATATTTTGAACATTGTGTGGCATTCAACCATTTAATGAACCCACCTATTAAGGTGTGGATTCGAATCGATGATCCAAATCAAATATCTAACTATTTGAACTATGTTTGCTAATAAAATATAAGGCTTGAACTCGATTCGGGTTAGAGACTTGAGTTGGAGTTAAAAGCGCATAAGCTCAATTATGAGCCAAATGTTTTATAAAATAAAAAAAAGTAAAAAATATAAAAACCACCCATGTATTTTATTACTGGCGTCGAATCTTATAATTGATTTGTAAAGCTTTCGACTAAACCTTGATCCTCTTAAACGGACACTTTTAAGCTTTACCCATGGTACATGAGCCTTTATACCGTGAAGCAGGTTGAATAATTCACCAATTAAATCGGACTGGTAGACAATTCATTGACTAAGTCAACGTTTTTTTACTTTATTTGGGCTTAAGCCGAAAGAGAAGTTACAGTTACAGAAGTTGATCAAAGTCATCAAACCCATCAAACTTCTATGTGATGGGCTGAACGGTCGAACCGTTCTGATCAACGACGGTTTAAAACCCTAAACCCTGGCGCCTGGCGGCAATCCCTTTAAATTGCCCTGAAACCCTAACCATCCTATCTTCTCAACATTCACTTTGCCTCTGAGCGCCCACACTCTCCGAAACCCTTTCAAAACCCTCCTCTGCTCTTTCTCCTATTCTCACTCTCCTTTCGATCTTTCTATTCTCGTAAAGCAATGGAGTTCTGGGGTAAGCTTATCTGCTCTCACTAGTTCGTTTTTCATCAGATTCATGATAGTTTTTGCATTTTCTTCTGCTAGGCCTGTGTGCTCTTCTCCACCGTACTCTCTTATGCTCTCTAGTTTTTAATTGATTTTTTGGTTACTCTTGCTGTCTTTCATTCAATGATGTATCGTTGTTAGATTTTCATGGCTCCTCTGGCGCTATTACCATGGCGGTTGTATTGTGCGTTTACATTTCTTATCTCCGTTCTTTATATGGTATTTGGTATTCGATTACTGCTCTAACCTGACCGCAGACCGTCTCAGGAGAACCGTATATGCCGTTTTATGATTCTTTTTGCAGTTCTAGTAATTGATTTCTTTCATTTTCGCGTAATGCGAAGCCAATTTTTTTGGCCATTTTATGACCTTGTTTCACATTGTATCATGAGATTGAAACTACGCGATTTATTGCTTAATTTAGCTCAAATAATCACTTTAGATGCTTAGTATGGTCATTTAGCTTGGCGACTAACTTTTGGTACTTTAATGCTCTATAATTTGCTCCTTTTCAGTCTGCAGTATATTTCTTCCATTTGCTGATTAACAAACCAGTTTTATTGCTTGGCGTGACTGTTGCCATGATTAGGGAATTGTCATCGATGCTCAGGTCATGGAAGAGCCACAGCCTGCAATCTGTTTTCATCTACCTTACCTAGATACAGTTGGACATACAAATTGTACACTAAAATTCAAGTATCCAATACAATATGGCACCCTTGTCAGGTTATTTGGGTGTAATATATTTTCATCCCAATGGTGTGTTTGTGTTTTTCCATACACTGACAAAAAATGCCATATTCATTTCATGTTTTGCATACTGAATAAGTCTTTGAAGGGGCTTTTATTTTCTAAATTGTGGCTTTGATAAATATCATTTGCTATTTAGCCATAGGTTGTGCCATATTTTTGCAACTGCTATATTTCTCACAACAAATTTATTCTTTTTACTCATGTCAATTCCCTTGTCTCAAGTGCATTTTCCATCATTCTTACCTTTTTCTTTGCTATATAGTAATACCATGTGCTAATGATTGCTTTCAGGTGTTGAAGTTAAAGGTGGAGAGCCTCTAAAGGTCCAACCAGGTGATGATAAGATTTTGCATCTCTCGCAGGTATGCCAACCAAATCCTTGTTTTGGCATTGATTAATCAAAATATGGTTTTCTTGGTTTTATTTTTTGAGTAAAGGCTTGTGATGAAATGGAAATATGAAATAAGCCATATGTCATTCATTTTACAGGTGGCTCTTGGTGAGATCAAGAATGACAAAGGAAATGCCCCTGTTCTTCTATCTGTGAAGATTGAGGGCCAGAAGATTGTTTTGGGAACACTGTCAGCAGAGAAATGCACTCATATGTCACTTGATTTGGTATTTGAGAAAGAGTTTGAACTTTCTCATAATTGGAAAAACGGAAGTGTCTATTTCTCCGGATACAAATCTATTATTAATGATGAATATCCTCCACATCATTCCTTTTATATATAATTCAATCACTTTGCAACTATTATACAATTGTAGCATTTTGTTTCCTTGACAGTTGCCTTTTGTCTCCTATTTACTGAGTTGATGGATGATTTTACCAGTGAGTTATTGGAGCAGTCTTTCATATGGTCCTTGTTTTATATCTTTGTAGTTGCTACTGATTATATATTTATCTTCCAGATTCTGAATCTGATTTTGATGAGGAAACTCCTCTCACCACAACACAGAATGGTGAGACATATTTTTTTCTTAGTCAAAAGTAATTTAGTAGTAGATTGATGCTATCTGTTTTCTAATATTCCCTTTAACTTTTAGGGAAACCTGAGCGCAAGGACGAACAAGCAAAGGTAGCTGCAAACAAGTCAAATGCTGCCAAACCTGACTCTGCAGCTAAGCCAAAGGTGAAGATTGTGGAACCAAATAAAGATGACAAATCCAAGGAAGATGAATCTGACGACAGTGATGGAGATGACGATTTTGAAGATGATGATGATGATTCTGAAGATGAATCTGATGATGAGGTAGTTTCCAAATGTTGAATAGTTTCATTTAGATTTTTTTACATGGCATGCATCTCAAACAAATCTTACTGTCAAATATGCATCTCAAACAAATCTGACAGTCAAATAGAGTATTATCCTCATAAGTTATGCATCAGGTTTTTGGGTCTTTGAGAATGAACCACTTATTTAAAAGTACTAGCATTTCATCTATTTTGAAGTTTATTTTATTTTTGTGGGTTCTCTAAGCATTGTTGTCCTCTTGTGTAATCTTTGATTGCGCAAAAATTGCAAAGAAGTATAAACTCTGAAAACGTTTTCTTGCTTTAACTTTCTTAGTGGTATTTGGTTGTGAAAAGGGCTTCTGGCCCCTTGTGTTAGACTCTCTGAATGGGAAGATTCTTTTCTTAAATTGGTGATGGGTCTTAAATTGATAGTTTGTATCAATAATTTATATGTTTTTTTAAGTTTTCTTTTGCTTTCTTACTACTGAACCTTTGTTAAAGAAAGTGAAAATGAGGTGTAAGATGGTGGAGTCGAAAGTAAAAATCCAAAACATAGTTGTGACTTGTGAGGGTGATGTCTAGGTGACAAGGTGACCTTTTGAGGGTTTGTTCAAGGTACTGCATAGTATTTTTATATTTTTTATTTTATGATATTATAATATTAAAAATATATTATTACACTATATTACACTATATTATAATTTATTATTACACTATCTTATACATTTTGTGAGTTTTGATATTTTTTATTATTCTTTATTTACTATTTCTTATTTGTTTAGGTCCAATATCCAATTTACACACAAGTTAGCAATGTAGTTTTGAACAGTGATTAAAAATCTCACCTATGCACACAAGTATGGTGCACTTCAAGGTTTATGATTTATGTATGCCTAGAACTATGTGCCTTGTACCTTGGCTCATATGTGAGCCTCAGCCTAATTGTGCTGGCTCGGAGCTCTGCCTCTGAACCACCAACTAATCCCCTTGAAGCAAGCCCAAACAAGTTGATTTCTGGGTTCTCTCATCCTTCTTAATACAAGACTTTCTTCATCAAACATTTGACTCCTTGCCAATTTTTTTTTCTATTTTCTTGTTGAAGATTTTCTCTCTGCCAAATTTCTTGACATTTCAGGAAGCTTTTTATGTCATTTTAAATTTTTTCTTTTGAAAGTAACTTTGTATCACTGTGTTCTTCACATGCTATACTTCTTTAATCTGCATCCAGATGGTTTCTGACTTGGTGCATAACAATTATTGCCTAGGAAATGCTTGATGCTGGTGATGAAAGTGATGAAGATGATGATGAAGAGGAAGGCTCTGATGAGGAAGATGAGGAGACACCAAAGAAGGTAATTATAGTTCTTGTTTCTTTATATACATTTTTGTCAACCATCACCTGATAAATAATATATATTTTTCTACTTTCTTTACAGAAGGCAGAGCTGGTCAAGAAGAGAGGCGCAGAATCAGCTTCCAAGACACCTACTCCTGGGAAGAAAGCAAAATTAGTCACGCCACAAAAGACAGGTTCTTTCCTCTGCACTTTTTAATTTACTTTTTATATCATGTAAGTCCCACGCCCGAAAACCAGAAACCACTATGCTTCCACCCTGCCAAATGGGCACCCTTACCTCTCCTTTTCATCGTCTGTTGTCATGTATTGTATGTCACCAATTCACCCATGAAAACATATTGTTAGGGTATAACTGTCACCTAGGCAATTTTATCCTGGGTATTGATGAGGGGGGTAAAAGGGCATCATAAAATACTAGTTAACCAGGTTGTCTTTTTACAAAAAGGTCACATTTGATTTTGTGCCTTGCAACCATGCATGAAAAGTTGCTCGTTTTGCCAATATTTGGTGGTGTTTTGTATTTTGGTGGTGTCAATGTTTTATGGTTTTCTCAAAAACCAAACTGTCTTTTGGGGTGTCTAATCAGGAATAGAATAAAAAATGGGTATTGAGTGTGTTATTGCACACTGATGTGGCATGATATTTTATTTCAGACTTTTCAGTAGTCAGTACTATTGCACATTGACTTCCAGTCCTTCCATCCCTCTTTTGATGAAAATATCCCCTACTTAGTTATACTGTGGGATTTGTAGTCCTCGCAGGAGGCTCTTTATAACCATGTCATGTGTAATGTGTAACATAGAACAAGAGTGCACTTCTGGTTTTCATATTTTTGAGTCCTGGTTTTCATTTTAAAACAATTGGAGTCACTAAACAATAAATCGTATGTATGGACAGATGGCAAGAAAAGTGGTGGTCATACAGCAACTCCATTCCCTAAACAGGGTGGCAAGACTCCTGCAAACAGTGCCGGGAAAAAGCAGCAACAGACTCCAACATCCGATGGGCAGGTTTCCTGCAAATCCTGCAACAAGTATGTTTTTTTAACCTTTCCATTGATGAATAGTTTTATCGAATGATTACCAATTTTTCCAAATTGAAGTTGCATTCTAAATCGCTTATATAATCTCTGCTTGCAGGACATTTAAGTCAGAAATTGCTTTGCAATCCCACACAAAGGCCAAACATGCTGCTGCCAAGTGAAGTTGGGAGTGTTCTGTATTTGGATTGCTGCTTGAAATTTTGGTAGATTTTAGTTGGTTTTGAGATGGCATAGAGAGTCGAAATAGTTAAAAGAGAGAGTCATGGATTTTGGATTTTTAGAAGATGATATATAGTAATAGGTTCTTGTTATTGAGAAGAGGTGCTTGGTAATGGGGATATATTGTTCAAACTTCAAACTACTATTGATTTTCTTGTCTCTCCTGTAGACAGTAAGCAATCAATTTAAATGCCTATTAATTCATATGCATGTCATTTAACTACTACTATCCGTTTGTCCTAATTTGATTGACTTCGATCCATGAAGAAGGGCGATCCGAATTCAGGAATTAATTCCGGATTCACCTTACCCATTCGATAAAAATTTTATGTTGATATTAAACATAAATTAATATTTTACTTTTAATAATGTGGGCTTGAATTTCGAGTTTACTATGTAGTATATGCCCCGTTTTGGTTGGTAGTTACACTCGGGTGCTCGAATTTTCATTTTTAACACTGTTGCGCCGTCGGCATCTCTCAATTTTCAACTTTTATGAATTCATTTTCCTCAACTACTGCATCTTCAAAAATCAAAAATCAAACCCAAGTTTTAAGTTTTACTATTTTCTTTCTCTTTTTCCCAATCAACTTGGTTTTAATCAGATCTCACAGGTGTTTTGATTGGTCAAAGCCTTTCCCGTTTCCCTTGTTCCTTTATTGAAGAAAGATGACTTCATCAGGTGGTCCAAAACTCTAAAACTCGCTACTCCTAATTTATTTCATCATTTTTAAGAAATTTACATAGTATTTTTTTTTTCGGTTCATTTTGTTTATGAATTAAAATACCAAAGTCATTTTTAATTTATGAGTTGTATATATTTTGATCATTTAAATTTGATTTTATATTACTTTTTAATATCTCATTGCAATGGAAATCCAATTTGATATATTAAAATCATCTTATGCCAGTTGAATTGGCTAGAAGTGGTAGGGATCAACCAAAAAGGACGTGGGCCAAAGTAGGAAATAATTTGATAATGGATATACTTTAAACAAAAGGATACATGTGGCTAATATTGTAACTAAACTTGGATGATAAATTTGATAATGGATAATCTGATTTTGGTTTGAATAAAACAATGAAATTTAGATTTAACTAATTTATCACGGAATTAGATGAAAACGAAAGGGAATAATAATCTCATCGTCCCTGCTTGTGTTAATTACATGGTTTTTAAAAACGAATCGGTGACTGAACCGTTAGGGGTTTGGTTACCGGTTCGAGTGGTCCAACCGTTCAACCTGAACGGCTGGCCCATTTTGACAAAAAAATAAAAAAATGGAAAACGGTCAAAACCGTTCGAATGGTTCAAACGGTTTAAATGGTTAATTGGCCGGTTTAGTGGTTTGCTGACCAAAATCAATGGTTTTGGGGGAAAAAGCAGTTTTGGAGGAAAACGGAACTGGTCAGGTGAACGGTTCTTTTTTTTTCCGGTCCGACCGTCCGGTTCGGTCCAGTTTTGAAAACAGTGATTAATACAAAAAAAAAAAAGTCCACCCAGAGTTGCCAATTCTCATTGATTGGGGTCCCCATTTTTATGCAGCATATAATCATGGGAATGCACATGCATTTAATCAAGGTTCGAAGTATTGAAAATGTAAGGTATATTGGAAATGTAAATTTAAGAGATGTATTAAGATACGCTTTGAAAATGCATAGATATTGATGAAAAATCAAGATACGCATAGATAATTTAGAAAATAAAAAAAAAATTCCTTAAAAAATAGAACAACAATAAAAATGAGTTTTACGTGATTATAATTTATTTATTTAAACATAAAAACCATTCTTTAATGATTTATATAAAATATTAGGATATCATTAGTAACCGTTGTAAAATAATAGAAAAACTAAAATATATGTATGTATATATATACTAATATTTATTAGTTAACAAAGAGTTATATCCAAGTGCATTCATTAATATTAGTTGCACCTTATATCCAAGTGTTTATTGTTCAATCTACCTCATAAATAATCTTTATGAGTTTGTATAGTTGTCACCAGTGACAGGTGAGGGAATCCACCATCACGATTTATGGGGTGGCGTAGGTGGGGTTTAGAAGACCGATAAAAATTTCTGAGTGGGAATAGACCATAAATTATCCTATAATTAATATGTATTAATTATAACATTGTCAAACTTTTTTATAATTTTGAAGGTATCATGCGTATTATATTTTAATCCACATATAACTGAAAAAGTTTAATTTAAAAATTAGAGCTAAGGAGATCAAGTAGTGCATAAATTAATTTCGACGAGTTTTGAATATGAATACTCAATAAAAAACACAAATATATATATATATATATATATATATATATATATATATATACTACCTCGATGAAGTGAAGGTATGTATCATATTTATTTTCCTCATAAATTTGTGATTGCATTAGGCCCATGGGAACATCAAATCATCATTATCATCTAAGCTTGACCTGTGTTGAAAAACTTTCTGATCCTTTAAATTGTTTGTACAATCGTTTTTAACGGTGGATGATCAATCCATGCCTCCTTGTTTTTTGTCAAAAATTTTTGAATGCTAGATGAAGTGGCTATGGTGATCAATCTAAAATGGCCATGTGGTGAAGAATTCTATGAAATTGTCGCATTTGCATTAATCATCCTCCATGGGTCCATGTATTATTATTATTATTATTTTTCAATCCGTTCTTAGTAGATAAAAGGGTAAGTCTGGGAATACTTATCTTTTTTGAGCGATTATCTAAATAAGCACTTATTTTGGGTGAACTGAAGACCACACCAAATAAGTACTTTTTTGGATTTGAGAGATAAGCTTGATATTTTTTTTGGTATCTTCTAAAGGGTTACACAATGGGGGTAGCCCATCCCCCAATCCAGGTACAGGCAAGATTCGATCCCAAATCTCTGCAACGACTTGCAGGAGACCTTACCAACCAGCTCATTGGCACTTTACAAATAAGCCTAATATTCCAGAGGCTCAAATTTTGGACTTATTTTTAAGTCCTTATTCAAAAAGTATTATTTCCTTTCTGCCCTGGCATTGCCTGCCAAGTCATTATGAATGTACCTACACGACCCCTGTTTGAGATAACAAACAAGTGCCATCTCACCGAACACTCATGAGAACTTGTTGGAATAAGCATTTATTTGATGAGCACTTGTTAAAATAAGTACACCCAAACATGGGCAAAAAACCCCCTCTTTTCTTAGACTTAATATTTAATACATAGATACACCGGAGCAATTGGGCATGCATATTTGGCCCGTGAACATAAGTGTAGGGGAAATTGAATGTTAGGAGTAGGGGGTGTCAATTGGACTGGATTTGGTCCAGTCCAATGTGAGTCCATTATAAAAGGACCAGGTCCAATCCAAACCAATCCAATAAATATTCTGGATCATGTTAGACCTATCCAATTCAATGTCCAGACCATCCAATCTGTTCAAATTCTTTTGATTTAGATTGGTTTCAACCCAAACCTGGTCCATTGACACCTATATTCTTATCTTATATCAATGGACCAGATATTGGCTTAATCCAACCCAATCCAATATAAATTTATTACAGATGGACCATGTCCAGTCCAATCTAATAAATATTTTGGACTGAATTGGTCCAATCCAATGTCTTGTTGCCTTGTTGGTCCATCCAATCCGTGCAAATTGATTTTGGATTGGATGGGACCGGTCCGCCCTTAGTTAGGAGTGGTCATTGATCACCACCCATTTTCATCCAGTTAAGGTAGCTGTTCTTGCCTGCAAAGTGGAAGCGATGGTGGCAATTGGATCGACTGATTGGAATATTGCATCCTAGACAAGAAACTTTTCAGTCCACCCTAGGGGTGGCAATCTTGACCCTGACCCTTTTGACCCATCCAACCCACCCGCTTCAAAACCCACCCATTTCAGCAGTGGACTATATGGGTAAAGTGACCCATTAGGGTCAAGGAAAATAGGGTCAGGGTGGGTTGGGTCGAGGGTACCCATTGGGTCAAAAAGGGTTAGGGTCACTTGGGTCAAGAAGAGGGTAGAGAGAGGAGCTTCTGCAATAGTCGAACTGTCGAATTGTTGAACAAGGAGAGTGTTAGGGTTTCAAGCCACTTGCCATCGAAATTTTTTCACAGTTCTCTCAACTCTTTGTTTCCACCATTGAAACAAAGTTCGTCCTCGCCACCATTAAAGCAAGATTGTCTCTCAATTCTCTACTAGTTTCGCAGTTCTCTCAATTCTCTCAACTCACTGTTTTCATCGCTGTTGTTTCTCAGAGTTCTCAAGTCGTGTGTACACCAGAGATTTGGATAGATACATCAGAGTTCTCAACTCTCTTAAATAGCTATTTCTTATTGAATGGTTTCTAGTTTCTACCTGGAATCATTTTTTGTAGTCTCCTTTAATTTAGAGGATATATTGATTCATTTTTTTCCCACATGGTTGATGGGATTTTGCTTTTTGTTGTAGTCTCTTAATTTGAATTAAAGTGATATCTACAAGGCTTCTGGTAAAAGAAATCTTTGGATGCTATATTTTTCTTATATCTTGTGTATGGAATAAGGATGTATTATAGATCAAGAAATTCGAACTTAAGTCTTATTTCAGATTTCTAACCCAGTACTGATGGCCTCGGAAGTTGCAATGTTGAGATCGGAAGTTGCATGAACTGTACAACAGCCTATCAAAAATTTATTAAAAATGGAAGAGTGTGGTGTTTTTGAAAAGTCAAAGCTATTCCAAGATTTGATAATATTATGTGTAGTTAAGATATGCATGTTTTAATTTTAAGCCTCTGTTTTGATTCCATGGTCCTGCTCTAATATATACAGAAAAGCTTATCTCCATTAGATGTTATATGGTTTCAATACTTCAAAGATATCAAGATCTAATTACAAGAAAAAAGCCATAGATTGTTTGAATTGTCTTTTATGAGCAATAATGAATAAAAATATGCAAAGTAGAAGAACTAGACTCCATTTTATATCAGGTTGACAACCTATGATTTACTCCCTTTACTGTGCCATCTCATTCTTATATATGCATTTTCATTCTCCATTCCCCATTAAGCTTCAAAGTACGATGATATAACTTATTTTGATCTGAAATGGTTTAAGCACTAATAATACATTAACAGTGGATATGATTTTTTAATAGAAGAAATTGGCAAAGTAGGATTCATATAACTGACCCTAAATTTTACATCATTATTAGATGTCTTGAAAAAGAATTATGAGGACTAATTCCTTGAGCTAGGCTTTTACCCAGCAAACACAAGGACTTCTTTTGTATTGCCACATGGATTTTTTTTCATGCACTATACTCATATAAGTGGATATAGGGTCTTGTCTAATACCTATTTGTTTCTTGATATATTTGTAATATTGCCTTACTATGATCTCCAAAGATGTTAATTTAGCGAATAAGTAGGTTATTTGGCAAATTACAGGTGGTTAAAAAGTATGATTGTCATTTATATCTGGGTCAGACCCAAGAGTTCTAATGGTTCATAACTGATTCCGCACATTTACCTATCAATGAGTTTCAGATCTACCCAGAATTGGATCAGACCTGACCCATTAGGATATCCTCCATGCAAGATATGTGTGGATACAAACTTCTTTGGGAGGAGATCCGGACTTGACCTATTGAGTTTGAGGCCTGTTTGAAAACTATATTAAATTTTTTAAGGTATATTAAGTTCTTTTGGAGGAGACCTGGCAAAACTATATTAAGATTGAAAACTAAAATAAGATTTAATTAATTGACATGTTTTCTAAGGTAAGCAAAGGGTTTGCTTGTAAGCCTACACTCTTGGATGCTATTAGATGCAAGGTGCAGAGGTTGATCAAGTCAGTATTTGAAAACAGTTCCTTGAACACCATTAATTGAAACATGTATGATGGAAATTTAGTGATAGTGGCTCTGCAAAGCAGATGTAACAGAGCCGGTTTAGGTGTGACTCAAAAAAGGCCTTCTACTTGGTAAGTTAAACCATGAAACAACATTAGCTTGTCTTTGAATGCTTTTATCATTGTTGGGTGAATGTAAAATGGAGTAAACAAGGTTGCTTTGTAAGAAGACACTCCAATTCAATTTCTCGGGTTCTATTCAATTGAATGATTTGATGTCTTTATTAGCTTCAAGGGTTCTAGAAATGTGCATATAAAAAATGGATCGAAAATAAGTAAAATCATAACCTTCTCATGGTGTTTTACTAGAATTCTTTTTAGCTTTTTTTCAAGCATTTTCAAGCAATACCACTTAGATCACCTACAACCAGTGAGTTCCCATTAACTCTTGGATGAGAACAGCTCAAAGCCTTACAGAAAGATTAAGCATTGAATTATTAGGATAGTCATCACCCATCAAAAGAAGTATTTGGTTGAAAATTCAGGCCCTGTTTGGTTTGCAGGAATAGGGGCCTGGAATCGGAATTAGAATGGGCTATTTCGATTCTAACTGTTTGGTTGGGTGGAATCAGAATCTCATTATTATTCCTGCTGGAATGATATTCCCCCATTTGGGAGAATGCCCATTCCCTGCCCAGCTGCCCCTCCATTGGGAATGAAATCTCATTCTTGCTGATTTTAATCCCCTTTCCTATTCCTATCTAAATCAAACTGAGAAGGATGGCTAGGACCCTGTTTCTCATACACTTACAATATGAAATATGTATTTTTTGTCATACACCTCAATTGTATGTTTGCATGTTTTTTGTAGGTTTTGTTGAAAATGTTAGAAGTTTCAAGTTCTATTAGTGGAAAAAGAGGTTTTTCAAATGGGGGGGAGGGGGGCATTTTCTGCATTTTTTTGATATTTTCTGCAGTTTTCTGTTATTTTTTGCATTTTCTGCAACTTTCTGTTATTTTCTAGCATTTTCTGCAATTCCTGTAATTTTCTGGTATTTTCTGCAATTTTCTTCTATTTTGTGGTATTTTTCTGCTATTTGTCTGCATAATGTTTGCAATGTTCTGCTATTTTTCTGCATTTCTGCAAATTTCTGGTATTTTCTAGTATTTTCTGCATTTTTTGAATTTTTGATATTTTTCTGCTGTTTTCTGCAATTTTATACTATTTTGTGGTACATTCTGCATTTTCTACAAGTTTTTGCTGTTTTTCTAAATAATTTTTGCATTTTCTGCTATTTTGTGATATTTTCTGCATTTTTTTTGGTATTTTTCTGCAATTTTCTGGTATTTGTGATTTGTCTACATAATTTTTGCAATTTTTTGTTATTTTTCTTCATTTTCTGCATAATATTTGCAATTTTCTGTTATTTCTGTATTTTTTGTGAAATTTCTGCATTTTTCTACAAAAGTTTAGCATTTTTTTGCAATTTTCTGAAATCTTTTGTATTTTTTTCCTGAATTTTTTGCAATATTACTGCCTTTTTTACATATTCTGCAAAATTATTTTGCTATTTTTCTCCATAATTTTTGCATTTTCGGCTACACGAGTCGGCTCAATTTCCACCGCATGACATTCCTGGCAGAGGTCATTTCTACCACATGGTATCCTTGATGGATATTATTTTCTTGGCATCGTTATTTTCGGGTATACGGGTGACCCGACGCACTTCTGCCACAGTATCCTTAATAGAGTTTTCTTGGCATTATTACTTTTGGATGTATGGGTCGATCCGACCCGTTTTTGTATTCATAGGTGAGGGTGAGTAAGGATCAATATGAATGGATCAAGTGGGTCAATATGGGTGGGTCGGGGTTAAGGCGGGTTAATGATCCTTTACCAAGCATTGATGATGGGTCATGGTGGGTTGGTGGGTCAACCCAACCCAATCCACCCATTTGCCACCCCTAGTCCAACCACTCACTCGTCGAGTAACAAAATCCATACCACGGTAAAAATTATAAAAAAAAAAGCTTGATGCAGCAGTAAGAATATAGAATAAACAACGAGTATGCCAGCCATCTTTTGATGTCAACAGGGTTCTATAGCAATGTTTTTTTTTTTTTTGAACATTAAAGCATTAAACGATTTAACAACATTCCCTAAATAACAAAACTCCATTCCAAAAGTACTTGTAGCTGGAACCGTCTGAAGAAATGAATCGGAGAATTCGTGACACTTGCTTCCGGAACCTGAAAGCCTGCAATCTATTAGAACAGGATGTACAATACACAGACCTCACCTTCCAAATGAGAACTTCTCTTGGTATATGTTCTCGGAGATTGACCATGCTCTTCTGACAATCTTTCCACCATGTTCAATGCACGCAGTCTGTATATCCTGTAAACTCACCCCGCTGCTACGCAAACAACCTGTAAACAAATTTCATGGTAAGCTGCTGTATAAACAAGGCTCGATCCTGAGAAGCAGGGATACCTGAACCTGCAAAACTCAAAGTATGTAAGACCACAACTTTTCTGGGAAAGAAAAAACATATGAAGATCAACCCCACATAGAACCATGGGAACTTGGTTGTTTGCTATCCTGGATGTGCAGTAGTCACAGAGAAGATCAATTTGATCAAGCATACACACACATGCAAGCAAAAGCAATAGATGCAATCTGGTACCTTTTATAGCAACTGATACTTATTAAGACCTGAATATAGAGGGCAACATGCGAGGTTAAGCATCGGCAATTACTGATACCTGAGGACTAGATTTCCGACTCATAAGCTTCTATTATTGTAGAGCAGAGAAATGATTTAAAAAAGAAATCTTGAACAGAAAAACGATTTAAAAAACTGAAATCTTGAACATAATAAAAAAAATGCAATGCTAGTTTGAGCAAAGAAGTATACTGTTATGTACCAAGAACCTTATATTATTTATGCATGCACTTTATATGCCTCATATTTTGGTGTGTGACCCCACTTGAAGCCTTTCCTTGAGCTCCACTGTCCCAAGGGAAGCCTTGAGTTACGGTGCAATCTCTTCATAACAATGCTGTTGAATGTTGACGTTACTTCTCACTTATCATTAATCTTCTTATAGTATATACGTTAAAAGAAAATAATTAACTATGTATGTTGACTCTTGGTAGGGTTTTCTAATGTGGTTAAAAGAAAAAAGTAGGGTCGTGTGTGGTTAATAGAAAAGAATTAAGGGTCTTTCACAACAATAAAGCATGCCTTAAAACACACAAGTCACGCACTGTTGTGGTGGTTAGGGGGAAAGGGGAAAAAGGGTTTTACATGCCATATCACAGAACTGTGAACCTGTACACCACCTGCACAGTGGAAAATGGGCTGTAAGCTATATTTAGTAAATGTGGGTGGTTTTTGTAAAAAAGAAATGCAACCTTTTTCCCCAAAAGCAGGAGGAAAGTTTCAATTGACAAGAGAAAGGGACAAACCAGAAATAGTCGACTGGCTCAGTAGCCATATCCTCCCTTCTGTGGTGGCTGCTGCTGCTCATAGTACTGTTCTCCATGTGGATCATACCCATTGCTTTCATTGTTAGAAGTACTGTAATTGTTATCCTTGTTAGCAGATTCAGCCTGTTCTCTTTCCCGGTTCCATTGCTGAATTTTAGCCCTTCTCTCAGCACTACCTTCCCTGATGGGGCTCCTATCTCTCCTCCCCCCAGGGCTTCTGCTTCTTCCCCTCTTCCTCCCAGGGCTTCGGCTCCTAGGTCTCCTTCCCCTATCATCATGGTAGTGGTGATCCCTGTCATCATACCATCTACCATAACCACGACCTCCATGAGAACGCTCCTCATAACTACGATGCTTGTAGGGACTTCGGCTTCTGCTGTGACCGGGACTGTGCCTTCGCCTGTATCTCCCAAACAACTGCCTCCTCAGCTCCCTGACAATGATGAAACAAAATGCATCAGATGCCAAAGAATAAGCACCACTGGAATTATTGGTTGCAAAAGAAATGGAGGGCTTGAGTAATCACCATAATTTACCTGCTAATCTTTTTCAAATGCATAAAGTTGCAATAACCACCTCGATTGCAAGTATTCTCCTCATATTGCCTACATGTGGCTTCACGGAAATCCGTGACCGGGGAGAAATCCACAATAATTGGACGCCCTGAAATATTTCACTCTTTCAGTACCCAGCTGGTAGGGCAACGGAAATATCAATTAAACAGATCACCATGATTAGAAGTACAGATTTTGAAAGAATTTGTTGGCACATATTGAATATTATATTAGAATGTTCTGTAGACAACCGCTACATTTAGTTAAGAAAAAACCTGCATAGTATCTCCCTGTAAGGTTTCGAAGTGCATTGGCAGCATGTTCTTCCTCTCTAAACTGAACGTAGACATTACCAACCTGTGCACGTATAATGAAATGAGATTGGCATATAATGTTCAGCAAGTAAAATGAAATTTGCAGCAATTCAAAGAAATTCACCATGTGATCAGCCAAATTGTCGCAAATATTCAGGCTTTCAATCTCCCCGTACTTGCTTAACTCCTCAAACAGATCTTCATAGAAATCCTGCAATTACAAAAAGTAATAAGAAATACTTCCAGCAGAGAAATAAATACTACACAACTCTAACGCCTATGACGGATCCTCCACATTGCACAGAGCTACAGAACATACAATCCGACAAGGGGAGAACATCCACGAAACGAATGAAGAAAACTTTTCATCTTAAAATGATTCAACAAATAATAAAATCCAGAACTCAGATAAATCTACAAACTTGGAGAAGAAACGATAAAGTACTGATTTTTTTTGGGTATATGGCAGCTGAATGAAGCCTTAGAGAAAGAATATATCATGAATAACAGGGATAGATATCGAAGAAGGCCAAACGATCCTTCAGAAAAGAAAGCCCTAAACTAAACACAAAAATTAAAAGGGAACTTTGAACAAGGAAAAGATGAATTAAGAAAGAGGAGAATAGCAACCTCAAAGTGCTCCTGGATCTTGCGAGGATCTAAGGGCTGGCCCTGCGGATCCACTCCAGTAGTGATCATATCAGGCCTCTGGTACATGTTGGAAAGCAGCAAAGTAGGGCTTATACTCGGCTTCGTGTGGAGCCTTGAACACCGGTCGCCATGCCTGCAAGCCCCGATCTTGAAGTAAAACGGGCAGTTTACCCTGTCTTTCTCTGTTCCGAAAATTGAAGCCAAGTGTTCCGCCATGGATTCTCTCTGGTTTCTTTCTCAATCCCGATCAAACCAGAGAGAGTATAACAAAAGAGTAAACGGAACCGAGTTGTCGAAGGATCGGAAAAGGAGCAACCTTTTACAGCGAGAGGTAGACGTAGAGGAAATGGAGATCGAAGTGGAAACCGGAATTAGGATCGAAGGGAGTTTGGATTGGTTAAGCTAGGGTTCGTATAACGGGCCCATGGAATTTTGTTGTATGCCGTTAACGGTTGTCTGTTTCTGGATGCTTCTTCGGTGGAGAGTAAGATTTTACTTTTTAATATAACTTCATACCCTTATCATAACAGCTGGTTTGCCCGAGAGGTTAAGGGGGAAGACTTAAGATCTTCTGCACATAAGTGCGCATGGGTTCGAACCCCATAGCCAGCAGTGTTTTGTTTTTTGTTTTTTTTTTCCGGCTTTCCGCGTCAGCGAAATCGCCAATTCCGCCACTTTTCAAATTCCACTATTTTGGTTCATTTCTAGAATGGAATTCAAAAAGTAAAAAGTAGGCATGCGTTTGGCATTTCAGAGAAATTTTGTAATGAATTTTGTGATTCTATAATTCACTTAAAATTGTTAGAATTAAATTTTTTGGATCCAAAAAAACCATTTGTCAAGCCAAAATTTGGCACCCCCTTTGAACCTAAGTCCAAACCTTGATCAAAAGTCAAAACCAAGCCTAGCTATATTCCACAAACTCTCATTTAATCCTTCAATTAAAAAGAATCAATTTCAAACAATCTGGTTGGCTGACTTTTTAAAATTACCTTATATTCTCAGTACACTTGATGGGAATCTTTTCATCGAAAGCTTTTTAACCAAAATATGTTCACTCACTCGCACTTGAAACCCTAAAATACCCCAGGCTCCCCAACATTATATACCTACCCATACCTCCACAAGTATACCAAAAGACACTTAAACCATTCCACCCTTGTCCCTATATCCTACAAAGAAAAAGATCAAAATACCCCTCTTGCATATTCTCCCTAAATTCTCCTTGTTCCACACCAATTTGTACACTTCTATCTATAGAATGCATTTGGATGTGATGTAAATCAAGAATGAATGTAAATTTTATATCGGTTTGATTTTGTATGCATTTGGAAAGAAGGTGTAATTATTATCGACATAAAACTACACTCTGGTTTAGTTTTGCATGTGTTTGGATGGAGTGTAGTTTTACATTGATAGTTGATGTAAAAACTACTTCGATTTTATCGATAAAAAAACTTTACTCTTCCACCGATCACTATTTTCAAAAAAAATAACAGTCACTTTCTAGTTTACTGTAAAACATCATCAATGTATTTTTACACTGATAACATTTTACATTGATTCCAAACGCAGCCTTAGGGTTGTATTTGGGTTGAAGGAAAAGGTAGTAAACACAGTCTTAAGACTTACCAAAATTCCTAAAGTACTCTTGCCTAAATCTTATAAATAGAGGGGTTTCCACCCATTTAGCATCTAAGAGAAATCCAAGCAAAAAGAAGACATCAATTGGAAGCCGAAAGCCCAGATCTGTGTACACACATCTATTGAGAACATCTCTTGTACTGTTTATTGTCATTCACGGGGAGATGCTCCCAACGTGTGTTGTGGTGTTACATACACACGCAGATGTGGCTAGTGTTATTGAGGTCAATAGATCTGTGTTTGTCCATTAGGTAGGCTTGTAAATGGGTCGAATTTGAATCAAATCAGGATAGATTCGAATTCGAAACCGATCATTAACACTAATATTCAAATTTGATTTGATATCCGATGGATATCAAATATTTGAGTTCGAATTTAATTTTGATTATCAAATTGAATATTCGATTCGATTCGAATTCGACCGATAGTAATGGTGGCCAGTGAGCGGTGATGGCAGTGCAATGACGACAAAGGAGAGAGATAAGATGATGGTGGTTGCCATCAAGACTACTGTCACTGATGATGGTAGTGCGGCAAAGGATAGATAGAGGAGAAGATGATGGTTGTCATCGGCAATGGTGGTTTCTGTCAAGACTACTGTCACTTGATCGTCGTCATTGATGTTGTTGTTGGTGATGGTGGTTGCTCGAGCGATTGTGATAATGAATCAAGATTTGAAAGATAAGAGATAGAGGAGAAGATGATTAGATGAGATATGAGAGAGAACTGAAGAAGTGAAGAGAGGCAGAGGATGAGGGGTGGTGGTCGGTGATCGGTACTCGACTGTCAAGTTGTTGGTGTAGTCGGTGTGGTTGCTCGGGCGACGACAACGATAACGGAGGAGGGAGGATTAGGGTTAGGGTTTGCAAGGAGATGGAGACCGAAGAGAGAGAGATTAGAGATTCAGAGAGGTTCAAATGTTTCATGTTTGCTTCATTATATATATATATATATCGGTTCAGATATTTATCGGATCGGATTAATGCATATCCGAATTCAAACCGATAATTTAATTGGTAAGAAATTAATATTCAAATTCGACCGAATATCCAATTTAAATTATCCGAATTCAATTTGATTGTACCAAATCTCAAATTCGAATTTGTATTTTTGAATACCGTTTACAGGCCTATATATATATATATATATATATATATATCAAAAGATGCCTTATCTAACATCAGATTGAGCTAGGAGACCTCACAAGCTCCAAAGCTCTACGGACGTCTCCTCCTAGCTCAAATTCCTTTCCATTTGTGTCTCTTTGGGTACTTAGACGAGAAGATCAATTGCCAAAACACTCCACTTATCAAAGTTAACACTAGAAGCGTTTCAGCTCCCCTTGTTTCTTTCTTTTGCAGCATTCTAGCTATGTTTTGGATTGTTTGGCGTTAAGATTGCATGGGTTGGAGTTGGACTACTGGACTTTCCCTGATTCCTACACTACACACTCTATTTCCTTTGTGGGAAGTGTCCATTCATGGGAGATTTTTCTAATGTGTGGTTGTGTTGATGTGGCCAGCAATGTCTTTTGTCCAGCAGATTAATCTGACACAATTTTGTGCAAAAAAAAAAGCGAATTCACATCTGTGCCCCATAGAGGGTGCCCCACAAACGTCCCACAGCATATCTCAACCGTGTATTAGGAATATTTTTCATGACAACTTCGGAGATATTCCCAATGTATGCTGAGATATGCATGTGGGGCGTTTGTGGGGCACCCTCTGTGGGGTGCAGATGTGATCTCCATGCTAGAAGTTAGGGATGTTCCCAGTCTACACCCACCCCACATAGCTAGTACCAACATTGAATAATGGCATTTTCATTGTTCAGATTTGGCTCCGTTTGGTAAGAATGCATGTATGTACTCAAAGTGACATTTTTCACAAATTTCAAGGCATTTTTGCACCCAAAATGAGAGCAAAGTTTATATTGAAAAAAAGGAAGTAAACTTTGCACTCAAGATGACTTGTGCACTAGCAAGAGCCTCATGCATTGGTTGCCCTTTTTATGACATTAAACCACTGTTTTCAAAACCGAACCAGACCGGAAAAACCGGGAATTGGTCACCTGACCGGTTCTGTTTTCCTCCAAAACCGTTTTTTCCCCAAAACCGTTGATTTTGGTCAACAAATCACTGAACCGGCTGATTAACCGTTCGAACCGTTTTTTAATTTTTAATTTTTTTGTCAGAATGGGCCGACCATTTGGGTCTAACAGTCGGATCGTTCGAACCAGTAACCGAACCCCTGACCAGTTCGATCACCGTTCCATTTTTAAAAACCATGCATTAAACATAACAGAATGGTGAAACAAGACTCATGTAACCAACCTCGAATAGTTGGGATAAGGCTTAGATGATGATATCCTATTATTGTAAAAGAAAAAAACATATTTGAGATTTTAAAATGTGTATGTATGGAATAATCTAATCCAGTGGTGGATCAAGAACCTTTGATTAGTGAGGGAAATCATTGTGATATCATTAAGTTAGTCATAACATTTGAGCTATCCCCGAATAGGACCCAAACTTCTAAAACATCATATCATAATGAAAGTTCCTAATCAAATGTATGCTTAACTGTTGGAAGCACGATTGATAGTAAAACAACAAGGATCAAGATGGCATGATCTGTTACAAACAAAATCGACCATTTCACATTCTTTCAAGACTTAAAATTAAAATGGATATAAAAAGATAAATAAGTGAAATTAAGTATGAAGCTTAGAATTTAAAGTGGAAAACACATATAAAATATCTACCTTGAATGCATCTATGAACATAAAAGGACTAATCTTTTGAAAAAAGGTGCCGTTCCCTTATTAATAGTCGATAGATTATGGAAGAGGATTAGGACTAGGGGTGTAAGCAAGCTGAGCTTACTCGTGAGCTACTCAGGCTCAGCTCTCAAGTAATTGAGTTCAAGTTGAATCAAGTAGTTGGTCAAGCTGAGTTCAAGTTAATGGCTTACAAGCCTAACTGAGCTCATAATAAAATACTAATTTTTTAATATGTTTGTATTTACAATATAAATATACATTAATTTTTGGGGTTTTTACCATTCAATCCACCCCTAGGTGGAGTTACTAATAGACTAGGGGTGGACTGAATCCTTCCCGTGGATTAATGCCAAATTCATGAGCAGGATGTGGTTTATAGGGGGTTACTGGTAGATTAGGAGGGGGCTGCAAATTAGATTTCTGAGGGGGATTGCAGTCCAAAAATCCCTTAATTTTTTATATTAACTTATTTATAAAATAAATAAACTTACAAATAATTGATTTTAATAATATATTTTTATTTATAGTATTTATAATTGACTTAGTCATCTTCGAGCCCGAATCAAGTTTCTGGCTCTGTGTTTTTGAGTCAAGCTCAACTTGATAACACCCTTGATCAGGACAACCAGAAACTGCCAAGGACAGAAATTGGGACACTTATCGAAATGTAAACAAGAAAAATACTATCTACTTTAGTCAGAAGCTTCATAAAGGAAAAATAAAAATAACTTTAGTGTCTGTATTATCATGGGGGTGACTGATATTTTGAAGCTTTAAATAGATGATTGGCTGAAATATATTTACATCAGCAATTGTGCACAAGAATTGTTGAATTCCTCTGTTACTGGGTATATGAATCTTTTCACCCCTTCACCTTAATAGTAACAAAAATTGGCTAAGAGGGAGGTGGAGGTTGTTCTCTTCTCTCACTATGTTTCTGGATGGAAGTTGATGGGGAACTTGGTTACCCGGGGTTTCTCAGCAAAGATGTTTCTCTGGACCCGGTCAATAACCACCCTTGGGGGTGGTTCCTCTCTCAGATGCTCATCATCATAGTCATTGTTCACATAGTATCCCACTCTAATGAACTCCTGTCCAAGATAAGAACAAGTCAGCAGCACCACCGTTAAACCAATGATATCCTCTTCTCTGATCTTTGAAGGATCGGGTGGATCAGCCTGGCAACAGATTGAAAGAAATGTAAAATAACTATTCCATGATTAAGGGTTAGTATAAGGAGTCACAAGGCACAACATTTGCCTGGAAGACAAAGCGGTAATTGCCAATATTAACAGGCCCCACGAATACACTTTCCAGGAGTTGATCATAGGTCTCCTCCTCTGCTGACCCAACATATATGAGTTTCCACTCCAAATCTGTACAGAAAATGGAATATGTCAATATATGAGCCCTCTATAATTAGCATTATGCTTTGAATTGTAAAACTTTACAAATTAAGTGCAGAACAGTCTGAAGTATTGTATAATCGGCATTTTATTTGCCAATGCTGGCATTGCTCTTAAAGAATGGAGTCTAATTTGATTTTCTTTTCTTTCTTCCTTTGGTAAATATTGATGTGCAAGGTGCCAACTGACTGGTTGGTAAGGTCTCCAAGTGGTTGTAGCGGAGGCTTGGGATCAAATCCCGCCTGCATCAGGGTTGGAGGGGTTATGGGTTGGGGGATAGGCTACCCCCGTTGTGTAGCCCCATGGAGCAAAAAAGATAAGCATTGACGTGAACGAAGGCTTCCAAACCTTGCCTCTCTTTATCAATGGCAACTCTGAAGATAGCTATGGCAACCAAATTGACTAATATGATGAGTATAAGAAACATAACATGTTCTGAGAAATTAAGATTGCTAAACACTCTCTTTTCTAGATACAACCAAATTGACTAAGTCAACACAAAGGGAAAAAATAAGTATAAGCATAAAGGAGAACAGTAGTTATGGTTGCTTAGGAAGATTCATCAAATAGATCTGTAAACACTTTGGTACAAAGCCACCATGCTCTCCTCAATTGTCCTGGGTTTCAATCCCAAACATCCATTTTGTACAAGACAATGATCCTAATTTTGTCACTTTCAGACCCTATATAGAGTACAAGGGGCTATGGTGCTAACATCACTAGTGCCCATTAAATAAAGTTCAAACTCTTCCACTGTCATGGATGTTGTCATCAATGTATATACAAGGGGAATACAATTGGAAGGAGCAAGCATCAGGAGGACAAGAAAGTAAATTTCAGTACAACGAGTTAATGAATAAATGGTTTCTTAATATAACAATCGAGCATTTAAGTCCCAAGGTTACGTAATAGAAGGCCTTTGTTATGTTTTAAAAGAATAGAGCACTAAATCACTGCCAAAAAAGTGTGTCAGGTTAATGCCTTGACAAAAGGCTTAAGGAAACACTTTGATGATCTATCCAGAGGCCCACGCCAATGTTGTCAGATTGGCAGGAACTAGTTAAAGAATATAAATTCCAGTGTTGTCTGATTCTGACCATACCAGACTTGGACTGTTAGAACTGGGAACCAGCAGTCAAACCAGTTTTTATGCTGACTAGTTCTTAGAAATGTTGACCTGGTGAAACCTACTTGAAATACATGTTAACATATTCTACAATCTATAATATTGTTTTGAGCTTATTCTGACAGTTGGGGGATTCTTAGATGATGATGATTTTCCAAGAAATCTGGTAAAAAACAAAGTTGAGCTGAAATGAAAATAATCATCACCATTTAATGACTATTGGAGGTCATCACCTCTCCAAAATTCTCAGTTCTTGTAAATGGTCAATCGGCTGACTTCTTCAAGAGTTCTGGAGGTCTTTGGCAAGGGGACCCCCCTTCTCCCTCCTATTTATTTGTGTAATGGAAAAGGTTCAAATGCATGCTCTGATTTGAAGATGACACCCTTTGCTTCATTGATGTTGATGTGGAGCAGCTGGGAGTGCTTCTTGGGGTGCTGTGTTGGTTTGACGTTGTGTCAGGTTTGAAAGTCAACTGGGCCAAGAGTAGATTAATTCCAGTTAGAAGAATAGAGAATTTAGAAGCCCTAGTTGAGGTCCTAGCTTGCCAAATTGGTTTTCTGCCAACTATCTACCTAGGTCTTCGTCTGGGAGCTAAATGCACTTCTTCCTTAGTGTGGGAGCCTGTGGTGGAAAGATTAGAAGGGAAGCTGGCCTCCTGGAAAACCAAATACTTATCTTTGGGAGGTAGAATTACCCTTCTCAAGAATTCTTTATCAAATCTACCCTCCTACTTTCTCTCCCTTTTCCCAATTCCAATGAAAGTGGCCCAAAGAGTGGAAAATTTGCAGAGGGAGTTCTTATGGAAAGAGTGGGAAGAGAAAAGAAGATCCACTTGGTCAGCTGGGGTCAAGTTTGTGCTCCAAAACAAAAAGGAGGTCTGGGGGTTAGGAAGATGAAAATTTTCAACAAGGCTCTTTTGGGTAAGTGGATCTGGAGATTTGGTAAAGAAAGGGAAAGTTGGTGGAGGAACCTAGTGGCAGCCAAACATAATACAGACAGATGTGATTGGGTAACTACTTCTTCTGTCCCCTCTCTGGGATGCTCTCTTTAGAAGAAAATAATGGAATTGTTTCTACTGCTAAGTAGAGGTTTATCATTAAAACTGGGGAGTGGTCAAAGAGTATGTTTTTGGAAGGACAACTAGTGTAGCAACAGGCCATTAGCAGAGTTATTTCAAATTGCAGAGAACCAGGAAGCTTTGGTGGCTGACTTCTGTCAAGTAAGAGGTAATATCTGCTCCTGGTGCCCTTCCTTCAAAAGACATTTTCAGGACTGGGAAGTTGATCAAGTGGCAGAGCTGCTGGAGATGTTGTCCAACCAGACTCTCAATCTGTTAGAAGAGGACTCCTGGAGTTGGATCTGGGGCACAGATGGGTTGTTCTCAGTGAAGTCTTTTGCCAGGAATTTAACAGTTGCCCCTTCTAAAATAAACGCCTTGGTCTGGGCTGTAGCATTGGATAAGTGCCTCTCCAAAAAGAATCTGGAGAGAAGAGGGATTCAGCTCCAGGACATGTTATGTGTTCTCTGTGATCAAGTGGAAGAAGACAGCAACCACTTATTTCTGCATTGCCCTGTTTCTATTGCAGTCTGGGAGCACTTTTTTTCTTCTTTGGGTCTTTCTTGGGTCATGCCAGCTACTGTACTAGATCCAATGTGGTGCTGGGAACTGCAAGGCCTGTCCAAGATGGAAAAAAGTGTATGGTCCTCTCTTCCTGAAGCAGTGATCAGTACCATATGGACAGAAAGAAACAGAAGAACTTTCCAAAATAGATCCAAGGATGTAGACTATCTCCTGTTCCTTTGGAAAATAAGTCTCTTGGACTGCAGCTGTGAAAGGTCTCCAGTCTAGGGTATTGGGAGCCCAGCTTAGTGCTGGTAGTTTGTTAAATTTGTAATGTAATTCTGGGTTCTTGGCCTCCAGGTTTCTTGTTTGGGGGCCTTTCCGTATTCTGGTTCTGTTTCTAATAAAATTGCTTTACCTTTTTCAAAAAAAAAAAAAACAAAAAAGATTGTTTAGATGAAATAAAGCCATTTGGTTCAAGAATATGCAAACATTAAGTGGAGCTATATGGACTGTAAACAATAACAAAAATTCCTAAAACAGGAAAACTCATAAGTTATGATTTACCCTTACCATGAACGTTGATCATGTCAGTACTTCAAATAAAGATTCAATGGCCAATGGCAAAAGCTCAAGCTTAATTAATGCTTAATCTGGTTGAACATTATTAAGTAATGCAAGTTATTATTGGGACTAAGCATGATCATGCAGAATGTATGCAATGATAGACGAAAATGTGGTACCATCTTTTAGAGGACTCAAGCACTCGTAAGAAATCTCAAACTGGAAAGGGTTGAGAAATGCCGCTGGATTGTTTAGAACAGTTACGTTTGTTATATTCACTGCACTCATGGCTTGGATCAAACATCCACACTGCAAATAGATTGATGACAAGTTATATCAGAAAAACTTGTTAAAACTAAATTCCACATGTCAACAAAGATTTTATTTAAAAGTGGCTCAATTTTAAACATGCCTTTCCATTGATGATATGAGCTTCAAGCACCAAAAGTAGAAACCCTTGAATAAAAGTTTAGTTGCTCCTTCCCATTTCAAGTAGCACAAAACTAGTTCAACCAATAGGTATGCAAAACTGGCAAAGGAATAGAAAACTTCAGGATAAAGAAACTTCATTAAACTAAACCCTTGTTAAAACTAAACTCTTTGTGTCAAAAAGGAGAATATTTAATAAAAAAATATGGCTCAGATTAAAACATGCCTTCCTGTTTATGTTACAAGCTTTGAGTACCAAAAGTAGAAGAACCTCACAAAAAGGTTAATTTCTACTTTTCGCTTCACATGGTACAGTACTGGCACAAATCAACAGGGATGTAAAAAATGACATGAAAATACAGAAGTTTATTTATCAAACTAAATCTTGCTAAATGAATACAATGATAGGAAGCAAGATGGGGGTGGGATGGACAACAGGTACTATGTAAGTATAGGCAAAAGAGAAAAGATAAGAAGCAGGAAACCTATAACTTTTGATTAATGTGGCTTCTTATAGACTTTTCATATCTAAAGTTCCTTCAGCATTTCCAGTAGTCAAACGGTATTTGTCCTTTGAGAGATTTAAATCTGCATTTAAAAAGATAAAACATGCAACCATTTTGAAAGAGTGAATTCATGAATTCTGATGATAATCAATGTATTGTCTTTAAAATTAAAGACCAAATGTGACATAGGATGAATAGGAGACAAATCATACAATTCTCTTATGATGGTATGAAAACATAACCTGAGTTATTAAAAAAAGGATATTCAAATCTGAGTGGAGGAGAAAGAGAATTTTGCACCTTTACGGATAAAGAGACAAAAAAGAGAGAGAAGATCAGACTTGCTTGCAACTTCAAACAATTTCATCCATTGAATCAATTCCAAAATTTCGATTGTAATGACCATTTATAGAATAAAAATAAGGGCATATATATCCCTTCATAGACTCCAAATTCAATTATTAAACTGACCCCAAACTTCTATCTACCTTCATAAACTCTAGCATGCAAAAGATTGCATACATGCAACATGTGTATTTTATCACCTAGCTGAAATGCTGTGACCTAGAGAAAATGATTCACATATTGTTCCACATACCATGGTCCAGATTATTTGATGAGTATTAGGAGGTTTAGAGATGTGTAAATTTTAAATATCATTATCAAAGAATCCACCCAAGTCTGTGAATATCTACGCTATCAAGGAACAATTTTTTTTTTTCTGAGCTGCAGCTTTCAGATAGAAATCACTGGATTCTTGAAAGAAAATGTCTAACAACTACCACAAATCAATAACCTATAGCACTAGCCATATTAAGAAAGGAAAATGTAATATCAAGCATAAATATATAGCATATATGAAACCTTTATGCTACACCACATAGGTAAGACTAATACAGGGGCAATTAGAAGATATATAACATGAATACATAACAAACTGTTCCAGATAGGATGAACATGCTATTCCATACTTTATATGCATACTTGTATGCTAGTCTATTGTATGGGCACTTAAGGTAAACAAATAAGAGTAACTGGAATAACCCACAATAGAACCTGTGTCAATATTGGAACCCAGCATGTTTCAATTTATCGACATAGAAAATGTGCAGTGTAGTGGATATGCAGAAACGCTTGTGAACATAAACCAGAAATAAGAAGAATTTGAAGTATAAGTACCATATTTTTCATAGGTATTTGAACCTGACATGTTTCATCAAGGGTTCTTTGACATTTAACTTTCGAAATATCTGTGCAACATAGCAGTTTTGCAGAAAGACTTACCAATGGTCCTCCTAAGCCATTCCATAACCTTTCTCTACATCATTCTAAAAAGTTGAACTAGGATTCTGGAAATGGAAAAAAAAAGAGAATATTCTAGTAACATAAAAGGAAAAACACCACGTGAAGTTGAGGCCTAGACTGCAACTTGAGCAGAACAGATCTGGGAAAAAAACTGTCATAACATGATGGCAAAGTCAAACCTATGACAGTTTTCCTGGGCTTATCTAAATCCTGTAGTTGGAATCTTTGTAAAAATTTAGTTCCATTATTCCATTTATAACATTTTGAGTATACTTTATTATTGAATATTGTCCATATAACTACAACAAAATGGCATGGGCATAGGAGTGGCTTTGTTGTCTTTGTAACACTTTTGTCAGAAGATGATTGAGGGAATTTCTGGTTGTAGGTGGTGGTACCTTTTATTTTTTCTTTGGGTTTAGATTTTTAGAGTGTTCTTTGTTGTTCTTTATTTGGAAGGAGCTGGCATTACCTTTTACTCTGTTTTCTTTTCTATGATTCATTATAACCTGATACTGTATCCTCTTTTTCATTTTAATGTAAATTTTCTTTATTATCAAAAAAATTAACCACAATGAAGTTAAAATAATTAGATACCCACCAAGAACTTGTGTATATCATACATGGATATGTGAACTTTTGATTTAACAATCAATTGTTCAGCATTGGAGTGAAACCCTCCTTGTTCAGTACTTTAGTCAACAATCTATACTATTATAAAAGTACGAATGAGGATGTGGATTTTTTCTCGACTAACCCACATTTGTTATTTAGCCCATCTCTAATTATGAAGGTTGAAAATGTAATTTTAATTAATGCCTTTCACCTCATTTAATAGCCTCTCGTTAACTCTTGTATTTAAGGTATTAACTCTCATTCTCTCTTATTAAATCTCATATTTAAGTTATTTTTTCACTAATAAATGCTACTAATTAGATCCATGTCCAATACTTTTAACAATATAAACCCTTATATTTTAAAACTTACTCAATAACAAAACCATTATTTATCCAAGTGATGACTAAGCAATTTAACCATCTGAATCAAATTGGCCAACCCATGGAATCATAGTTATATAATAAAATTTTTAAATAGAAATAAATATAGAAAATTACAAAAATATAGAAAAAAGTAGACACATTTGTGATATTTTTATTAATACGATTAAAAAAAAACAAGTGTAATAAAAAAGAATTATTTTTATTGATGATGAAAATGAAATACATATTCTAAACCTAACAAAAAATGAAATTATTTTCCTGTTTAGCAGAGATCAATAGTTCAACTGTTGGATCAAATCTGTCAACCTTTAATGTCATAATTAAATAATAAAAATTAATAAATTATAAAACACAAAAAATAAAAAATACATAAATTTTACAAAAAACATTTGGGCACATGTATTATATCGCATATTTATCATGTTAAATAAAAATGAGTGTATATAACAATATTATTTTTACACACAGAAAAATAAAAATATATATATATATAGAAAAATTTGAATACATCTATAACTCTATATTTACACTACTATTAAAAATACGAATAAGATTGTAGAACTTTCTTTTGACTAAAATACCCATTTCTTGAATTTAATCACTATTTAATTGTGAGGTTTAAAATGTAGTTTGAATTACAAATTTCATCCCATTCAATTCCCTCTCTTTAAATCTTACATTTATTTTTGATAAATGAACAAAAAAAATATACACTAAGAAGATGAAACATTACAAAAAGAAGAGTCCAGCCAAGTGGATAGGCCTGTCAATGATATCCGAAACTTTGCAGCCCAATTTGAGGTGCTTACGTAATCAGATTCAGATTTTGCAATTTGCATCCGATTAATAGTGAAAAATAAAAATGCATGATTTTTTTTTAGAAAATTTCGGATACATTATTCCTATCATTATCATCATCAAGAATTTCCATGTGCAAAACACGTGCACACTTACTAGTAATAAGAAAGGAAGAAAAAAGCAGCATTTTGCATTAAGTACGTTGTATCAAAATGGGTTTTGATTTGTAAATTCCAATTAGTAGAACATTCTCATACACAACCAACTACTTTTCTAGTTTTTTAGATGATTCAGTAGCGCAAGTACGCATTTTTTTTAAGATTTTCATTTAGGTTACAATATATTGTTCAAAGAACTTTGTGAGAATTTCCAAATGTTAGGTCTGTATCCAACCTGCCCCTCCCAAGATGCTGGATAGCCTGGACCATCATTGCATTATGACCCTTTTAGAGCATTGAATAATTAGGTATTGATATCTGCAATGAACAGCTATTATGTTGAAGTGGAAAATAAGTCATGGGACAATGGCCATTCTTTTCACCTTCTTCTATTCTTTTCTTATTTATTTTTTTCTTTGGAAGTTAACGTTGATACTTAAGAATCAGAAAAACTAAGGGACGAAAAAGAGAATAGGATTGACTATAGGGGTTAGGTCATCAGCAGAGAATTATCCAAGCCAGACTTTATGTGGAAAGCTACAAACAAAAGAGGAAAATGCTTGTTGAATGATGAGAGTGCTTCAACCAAGGTATACAAATCTCTCTAACCAAATTCAAAGGAAGTTCAGAAGCAAAATAGTCTTACCAGGGGAATGGAGATAGTGGGACTATGAGCTTAAATAGAATTGGAGGAAGGCCCTAAGACTTAAAGAAACCTCAAGTTCAGAAGAAAGCAACAATGCAGGTCATAAGAATAGCTGCTTAAGATCACAACATCAAGAACTGAAACCTTCTGACAGATCTTAACTCCAATTTTTAAAATCAACTTTTGGATATCAAATTGTTAAAACATATCTACACAGGTTTAACCATTTAAGCTCCTTAAAGAACATTAGAGGTAGCCCAAATTACTGGCTTACATGAGCAGCTTGCACTATCCAGACAAACTTTCTTTGATCACAACATTGTGATCCCACCATTTTGGAAGTTGGGTCTGAAATTTGTGTTTTGACAATGGTAATTTTAAAATTGAATTGCCACAGGATTAAAAATATGAACATAGATATTATTTTATCGTTATTGAATTGCAGCATCACACAGTTTATATAATCACAACTATATGATCCTTCCTATTTGATACTAGGGTTTTACCAGTGTCTTTTGAAAATGCAAGGTTTCCAATTGATCATATAGCAAGACAGAGCACATGAGTGTGTTTTCTTTTAGCATATCTTGATAGAACTGACTGATCAATTTGCATTTTGTCAAGAATTTGAAAATCTAGCAAAACTGAAGTCCAATTTCTTGGTTCATGCCTTTATACAGTAATGGTTTCTCAAAAACCAATTTCACAATCTTGAAGGCCCTTACACCCATGACAAGTAACAAAAGAAAAAGTTAAATCACCAAAACATGCAAGATATTAACCTGGTTTTTTCTACTCAGAGAAGGCTAAAACCTTAAAGGAAAAGAAACAACTTGAACAAATTTACGAATCCTCAACATTTGAAAAACCAAAAACATTATAAGAAAGAAAATAAGCAAACCTGGAATTGCTTAGAGAAAATGACTTTATGTCCCTGCACTTTGCACCAGTAGAAATTTCTTTTTACAGTGAAAACTTAGGTCAAAAGACACACAGATAATGGGTCAGAGCAAGCAAATTAGCGTGAGAAACGGAAGCCCAAATTTTACATATTATGCTTACTCTTTATGGATTAAACAAAAATGGAATTACTAATTAGAGTGTTAAGTTTAGTAGCAAAGGATAAGAAAAAAATTCCGTTGCTGCAACACTTACAACGAGAGAGTGAGGCCGGTTTACAGCCCTACGCCAGAATTATACAGCAAATGAAGAGATTTCTCGGAGAGAATCTCTCCTTTATTACTGTTGAATCTTGAGTGAATCTTTTTTCTTGTAAAGTCCAAATTGATAGGACGATAATGACTACAAGTTTGCAACTTTCAGATGGGCCTAGTTCTCTGGGAGACGCCACAAGTGGGCCAGGTCCCATGTTTGGAGTATCAGAACCCTCCATTGAATGGGTCCCTGCGTCCCTGGAGTCAGAAGATGATAGGGATTAGGGAACTCTTCGATTTTTACTGCAGTTAATTTGTAGGTGGAGTAGAGTAAGGTTTCCCTCAATTATAAAAAAACTACAAAAGCAGTTACAGAAATTACGCCTAAAACAAAGTCAGTTATCCGATTAAAACTGCTTTGCTTGGATCTAAATCCAACCATTGTAGCATGCAATAGTGACAAGTAATGGGTACCCTGGATCTTGCTTGGCTCATAATTCTAAGACCATAATCTATCTATACTGGACCTATATCTACAGATTTTTTTCTCCCTCCAAAATGGGGCCGGCCCATGAATATATGAGAGAGAGAGAGAGGTTTCATATTCAAGATTGAAAATTGAAATCCACAGGAATTAGAACCGAAATGATCTATCCCCATAGTCTATTTGATTCATACAGAAATCGGAATGAAAATTATCTATCCCCATAGTCTATTTGATTGACAAAGAAACCGGAATGGGAAGTAAAATCATCTGGAATGGGATTTCATTACCCAGAAAGGGGAGGAAATGGCCATTCCCTCGAATCGGAGAAAATGGGATTCCCATTCCACCCAACCATTTAATTTTTCCATTCCTACTTTTCTCCACTTGTTTCCATTCAAATCGGCACAGATGTAATTCCAAGCTAGTAATTTCCCTTCCCAGTTGCCACTGGCTTGGTATAACCGTCAGAACAAGTTCCTCGAAAGCCCATCAACTACGGGCCCATGTCACTACTTTCCCAGGCATTTCAGCATTGGTGCTATCATTAAGCTCTGCTTTAGATGTTAGAATAAATATTTAGTCATGAGACAGCTGGTTAACCACCACGTGTCACCACTTGCGTTAGATCAACACAAATTGTATTTATATCACACCTGATTACTCATTTCAATACAAGAAAGTTGGCGATAAGGTTCTACCCTTTTGCGATGAACCTACGTTCTCTGCCGTCTCTGTTCTGAGTTTTACATTTGCGGTGAACCTACATTCTCAGCCGTCCCTGTTCCGAGTTTTTACATGGTATTAAAGCCTGGGATTGGTTCTGCTGCTGCCCTTCACCGTTGAAGTTATCTCTGATTCTTTCTCTTTCCTCTTGTTCTCTCATCACAGAGTTCTTCCTTCTTGCTGTTGTGTCTGCCACTATTTCCAGGAGTGACAGCCATGGAATCTGAACTTCCTCGTACTACCTACATCCATCTGATAATCTAGGGAGCATTCTGGTTTCTTTTCCTTTGACTAGAGACAATTATCCAACATGGCAACGGGCCATGCGGAATGCACTGAGAGCCAAGAATAAATATCGGTTTGTGGATGGATCTTTACCACGGCCACCAAAATCGTCACCAGAGGAGAATGCTTGGGAAAAAGGAAATTCAATGGTGGTTTCTTGGCTGTTTAACTCTCTGGCGAAAGAACTTCACGAAAGTGTAGCCTTCATTGACTCGGCTTCAGAGATTTGGAAGGAGTTGGAAGAAATATTTGCACAAAGCAACGTCCCGCGACTCCATCTGCTGAAACGGGACTTGGCAATGCTACAACAAGGAGACTTAACCGTAGCAGGATATTTCACAAAACTCAAGGGATTATGGGATGAACTCAAAAGCCTCACCGATCCCCTCAGTGTACTTGCGGAGCCTTGAAGCATTTCAATACTGACCGTGAGAAATAAAAACTCAACCAATTCTTGATGGGTTTAAATGAATCTTTCAACATCATTTGATCAAACATTTTGGGATTAGATAAGAATGCCATAGATGTCAATCTCTCTTCGAGGACCGCCCAACCCTGAAGCTACTGTACTAAATACTATGTCAAGATCCATGCCTCGAGAATCCTCTAAGAATCATTCTAAGTATATTTGTGATCATTGCAAGAAAACTAGACATACAAGGGAGCAATGTTACAAGCTTGTGGGTTATCCCGCTGGATGGGAGAAAGGCTGGCCAAATCGCTCTGTAAAGCCTGGCAAGATTCCACAACATAGTACATGTGCTAATGTAGACACCAATGATGATGAATCACCTATTGCTGGTCTAACCACCCAGCAATATAACAAGTTGATGGGCCTTTTGAGCAGAGAGAACCATGAATTAACTACACATGTGAATCTTTCTGATAAGAACTTCGTTATCTCTGTTGGATGGATTCTAGATAGTGGTGCCTCTAACCATATGGTTTCCACTATATCATTTCTATCTAGTTGCGCCCAACTGCATTCATCCAAACCAATTCATCTTCCAAATGGGAACATCACAATTGCATCCCATTACGGAACCGTGTATCTTGGACCAAATCTGATCATTAATCATTTTTTACATGTCCCAAAATTCCATTGCAACTTACTCTCTGTTAGCAAACTTACAAAGGAGCTGCAATGTGTTGTTCTATTCTTTCCTTCGTTCTGTGTTCTCTAGGACCTTGTCTCTCGGACCGTGATTGGGATGGGTAGACTTGTGGATGGATTGTATTACTTTACCACTATCGGGGCTATAGATAGTTCTACTGTATTTATTGCAACTTCGAACAAAGGCCAAGAACTTTTGGCAAAGATGACTTGGACATGCCTCATCATAGTGCCTTTCTCTCATTCTAGAAATACCAACCCTTCCTCAAACAACTGCTGCGATACATGCCACAGGGCCAAGCAATCCTAGTTACCATTTCCTGCTCAACAATTTTGGGCAGATCAGCCCTTTGACTTGATACATTGTGATCTATGGGGAGGGTACAAGACTCCATCGCATATGGGCGCGCATTACTTTCTTACCATTGTTGATGATCATACAAGATGTACCTGGACTTTTCTTTTGAAATTTAAATCTAAAGCAGTTCGTCATCTTATGTCCTTTTGTGCTATGATTAAAAGGCAATATGGTCACTCTGTTCGACAAATTCAATCAGATAATGGCAAGGAATTCTTCTTTATTCCCCATCTCAATTATTTTTCTGAACAAAGCATAACTCAACAACACTCTTGCATAGCAAGCCCTCAGCAAAATGGTGTTGCAGAGCGCAAGCACCATCACCTGTTGGAAGTTGCCCGTGCGCTACGCTTCTAAGCTTCACTTTCTGGGGGAATGCCTCCTCACGGCCACATACATCATTAATCGGTTTCCAACACCATTCCTTTCAGGAAAATCTCCATCAAAAGTTCTATTGAAGCAGACCCCAAATTACAACCATATGTGAATGTTTGATTGTCTCTGTTATGCACAAGTACAACCCAAACCTCAAGACAAATTTTCTAACAGGCCAACACGCTATGCATTTGTTGGGTACCCCTTTGGTAAAAAAGGGTATGTGTATTTGATATGGCTACTGGGCATATCTTTACCTCCCGAGATGTCATATTTTATGAATATCAGTTTCCATTTTAGACTTCACACT
This sequence comes from Nelumbo nucifera, assembly GCF_000365185.1. The sequence continues at coordinate 905,575 of NW_010729198.1, forward strand.
CAACATCAACCACTCCTGTCATCCCATTGCCTGCGTCCAACCATGGTTCGACCATATCATCAGACCCATTGGTCCATGGCGAGCATGGAACACCACCACCAATCACAAGTACACATGCTAGAAGCCCGGAAACACGTGGAACCACCCAAACATTTGTTTTTTGATTATATATCAGACAATGGAAGTTTACCTAAAACTGGCATTGAAGAAAATAACCAAGATTCAACCCAGCCTGGCCTACGACTGTGTAGACCTCAGCAAGTCTCCACCCGCTTGGGCCCATACGACTACCAACTCCCACCTCTTGCCAATGCGGTCACCAGCCCGGGTGCTTGTCTAGCTACAATTTCCTCAGAAATAGAACCATCTTCCTTTGTTGAGGCTATAAATGATCCTAAATGGCAACCGAAATCGAAGCACTTGAGCACAACAACACATGGACACTTGTAGACTTACCACTTGGAAAGAAGGCTATAGGTTCAAAATGGGTCTACAAGATCAAGTTGAGAGCTGATGGTGGCATTGAGAGATACAAGGTCAGTTTGGTGGCAAAAGGTTACAATCAAGTAGAAGGCCTTGACTACCATGATACCTTTACACCTATAGAAAAGATTGTTACTGTTCGTTGCTTACTCGAAGTGGGCATTGCAAAGTGTTGGGAACTCCACCAGCTCGATGTAAACAATGCATTTCTACATGGTGAACTTCAAGAAGATGTTTACATGCTCATCCCTCTTGGATTTTCCAAAGATGGCGATCAACGAATGTGCAAACTCCAAAAATCCTTATATGGCCTCAAACAAGCCTCATGGATGTGGTTCCAAAAGTTCACTCACACGCTCTTGTATGCCAGTTTTACCCAATCAGTGACAGACTATTCACCTTTTACAAGCAAACAAGACGACTCCTTTGTTGCAGTCCTTGTGTATGTAGATGACCTCATCATCACAGGAAATGACCCAAGCCGCATTGCCTCCCTTAAATCATACCTCAATGAGTGTTTCAGCATTAAGGATCTTGGACCCTTGACATATTTTTTAGACATTGAGGTAGGTCGTTCAAACTCAGGCATCTTCTTAAGTCAGCATAAAATCAGGATGCACAAATGTAAACCATGTTCAACTCCTATGAAACAACGACACTTCAATGATGATGCCCAGTCCAGCCCTTTCAGATCCAGTTCAATACAAGCATTTGGTGGGACGCCTCCTCTACTTTATGACCACAAGTCTACTTTATGACCACAAGGCCTAATATCAGTTTTACAGTCAATCAATTCAGTCAATTCATGTAAGATCCTTGAGAAGAGCACCACCAAGCGGCTCAAGTCCACTCCTCATCATGGCATCTTCATCCCATTTACCAATGACTTTGTGGTTAGGGGGTTTTGTGACTCCGATTGGGCTAGTTGTCCACTTACTTGACGCTCCACAACGGGATATGAAGACAAAGAAACAGCACACTATTACGATCCTTAGTAGAAGCCAAGTAGTCACAACCTGAGAACTTATTTGGCTTAAACGGGTCTCGTTTTCGAGTTGGGCATTACGTATTCTCATTCTCCAACTTGGAGGGAGGGTGTTAGAATAAATATTTAGTTATGAGATAGCTGGTTAACCACAACAGCTGGCCAACCACCACGTGTCACCACTTGCGTAAATTAGTTGCAAGTCAGACCAACACAAATTGTATTTACATCACACCTGATTATTCATTTCAATACAAGAAAATTTGCGATAAGGTTCTACCCTTTTGCGATGAACCTGCATTCTCAGCCCTGTTCTGAGTTTTTACATTGGATGATAACCCATGATTTTAATTAAATGTGGTTTTTGAATTGAGCAATGCGCATGGATTCACGGAACAATTGATTACAGCACAAGCCTGTGTTTCATTTCTGTGATTTTCCAGCTCTAAACAAAGTCTAAACCAGAGAGAGAGAGAGAGAGAGAGAGAGATTTTGAGAATTGCCAAGTCAAGATACAAAACCACCTTCCATTTAAAGTTTTAAACCATTTCTTATAGAAAAGTAAAAGCAGCATGAGATAGTTGAGCTACATGGCATATCAAAAAGAAGTATAATCTACCCACAACACCAGACTTCTTTTTTTCAACCGATGAACAGCTATTACTCTCAAAACATGAACTAAACTAGAGATATTAACGCTGGGTTTCCACTCAGAAACACGTTCCAACTACAAAACTTATTCTCACCAAGCAAAACTCCAGTGATGCCGCATTGGCACTTAACATAGTAAAAATTTAGTAGGGCTCAACAGGCCTGCGGAAGTTTGCACCAGCATAAATTGCCTCCGAACCAAGCTCCTCCTCAATTCGCAACAGCTGATTGTATTTCGCAAGACGTTCTGACCTGCATGGAGCTCCTGTCTTAATTTGGCCCGTGGCGAGACCAACAGAGAGATCAGCAATGAAGGTGTCCTCTGTCTCTCCACTGCAACAACATATAAACACAACAGAGAGATCAGTCATCCTACTGAAATTAAACCAGAAGGATAAATTTTTCATAATCAAACAAGGTTGAAAGTGAAACCTGCGGTGGCTGGCCATGACACCCCATCCAGCACGCTTTGCCATCTTAACAGCTTCAATGCTCTCAGTCACAGAACCAATTTGGTTAACCTGTTGCCACACAGGTGCATAGGATGTTACACGTTTGGCTTATGATTCAAGTTAAGACGTAAGAACCTCCCAAACCCAAACGAGATCTCATGAAAAACACAAAGCAATGAATGGTACCTTAAGAAGAAGAGCATTGCATGCTTTCTCATTGATTGCCTTCTCAACCCTCTGCAAGCATAAAACAAGTACACAGGGATAAAAAATTGCATAAAGCCAAGGGAAACCGGTGCAGTAAAAGCATTCCTTTTTTCCTTGTTATCTTGACGATTGAACATATGATCACCACAGACCAAATTGTGGATACAAACCTTCGGATTGGTAACCAAAAGATCATCTCCTACAATCTGTACTTTTTCACCAATTTCACTTGTAAGTTTGTTGTAATGAGTCCAGTCATCTTGGTCAAATGGATCTTCAATGGATACAATTGGGTATTCAGAGGAAAATGATTTGTAGACATCCTTAAGGGCATCTCCCGAGATCTTTTGTGAGCCATCATTGTTCTGTACCAACTCAAATGGTTAACACCAAGGAAAATCACACACACACAAAACAAGAGAGAGAGAGAGAGAGAGAGAGAGAGTACCTCCTCCTTGAAGTTCAGGTCATAGGTTTTGTCTGAGGACCCATAAAATTCAGAAGCAGCAACATCCATACCAATGACAACCTGAAGGAAAAGAAAGAGATTTTCTTAGACAGCTGCATCAATTACAGCCTCAAGTATATCTTGCTACACCTGCGATAAAACCATAGTAGAAAGGGACATACTCGGCCTGTGTAACCAGCTTTAGCAATGGCTGTCTTGAGCAACTCAAGTCCTTCCTTGTTCTCCTGAAAAAGCAAAATCAGAGTAAATAAATGAGCAAGGGCGAATGAGAAATGGAAAAAGAAAAAGTACAAAACTGCATGGCTAAATTGACAATAACAACTTAATGAAACCATGGCAAACCTGAATGTTGGGAGCAAAGCCTCCTTCATCACCAACATTTGTTGCATCCTGACCATACTTCTTCTTTATCACAGCCTGGAGAAGATGGAGTAATTAGCATACAAACCAAGTGCAGAAATCCAGTTATCAAAGCCCTAAATTATCAAATTCTTCAATTTGTCTAGAAGAGATGGTAAGAGAAACCTGTCCCTGTAGTCGTTATTCAAGGGCACTGATAAATAATTGAACATAGAAACAGGTTTGTCGTATAAAAGGCATCACCCCTACTGGGGTTTTGAAGGAACAAAAATTATTAAAATCAAGTGTTTAACATACTTGTCAAGTTTTTTTGGCATTTATCTAAAAAAATTAGAGCTAGGCAAATCTGATGCATCCAGTAAAGGCATCAAAAAAGGAACCCCCATATATTCGAGTAATAAGAAACCTGATTAAGAATAACTTAGCCTAGGTTATCTGCTTACAATCTAAAAAAGTGGACCTTATCACCCCCACCCTCCTAGATGCATGCTTTTACAACTCAATGTGAAAATTCCGCTGCCAAAATTCTTATCATGTTTTCAGAATGCATCTCAACATATGAAGAGTTGTGATTAGTAATCTTTAGCAACCAAACAATGAAACCATAGAATGATTATTGTATTGATTAAATTGTCTAATTAACAAAACAGCATTTGGTAGGATATATACCTTCAAATGGTGATATACTTCTGCACCCATCTTCATTGCTTCTTTGAATGAAGAAGCACCCACAGGTAGGATCATGAATTCCTGCAATTAAAAGCCAATCAGAAACCAGAGGAGGCAGATAGGGTGCGTGCCTACTGTGAAATGGATAAAAAAGGATAGAGAAGCATTGCCTGCATTGCGAGTTTATTTCCTGCATGTGATCCTCCATTAATGACATTGAAAGCAGGAACTGGAAGGACCAATTTCTTGTTACCAGCAAGGTTGGCAATGTGCTGCATCACCAAGCACATAGAATCATTAGAATCATGAGCAAATATTAGATAGTGTTGCTTCCTTTTTTGGAGGGGGAAGTTGCTAGAGATTTTGAGGAATTGGTTGCCAAAAATAAAAAAGTCGTCGAATCTGAGAAAAGGTCACCTCTCGAGTCGGGGTCCTTCTACATCCATATACAGACCCATTATAAACTCCTGATCCAGGTACAGGGATTTCGTGACCTTTCACTAAATTGTCAATACCCCACTGGGTATCTATTAAATCGTTAACCTTAACTTCTAGTAAAAAGAACTAAAATTTGGACTCATGCAAACAAAATAGAAAGGAACGCAGATAACCTTAACTTCTAGCAAAAGTACTTATACTAACTAAACAAGTTGGAAAAAATGAGATGGGTGGTAGTTTGCTAATTATGGGGTACACAATTCCTAATCTGGCAAAATTTGAATACTTAAGTGATCCACTGGTCCAAGAAGTTGGACCTAGACCCTACTAATTGAGCAATGGTATATTAATTGACAACCTTGACAATGAATATTTTCTCATAAATTGTTAGTCTAGTTAGTTTGATTAGTAGGATCAGGCTACCTCGGCAATAGATGAAGAAAAGTAATGGATCAAGTGATGACAAAATTAACAAGGTTATACCTTGTAGAGGGGGATCTTATTAACACTAGCCCCTGCCTTGCAAACAGCAAGAGACACTGCGAGAATGGCATTTGCTCCAAGCTGGAAACATAATAAACAGAAATGTGAATGGTAATGCTTTAACCAAGATTAAAAAAAAAAAGTTAATAATGGGAATTTGAGTTAAATACCTTCTGCTTGCACCATCCCCATTCATTTACGGTTCCATCAAGTTGTTGTACCATGTAGTTATCAACGCTAACCTGTTCCGTTGGGTCCTGTGTAGAACAAAAAGAGAGCAATTAAGGAGGGAGAATCCCAAGAAAATTCCAAATGCGACTTGTAAAAGCAAAACTGTTTCAATTCTCAAACAGTGAAATGCACACAACTGTGCCCTTTTAACTTATAATAAGCTTAAACAAGTGCAGCTTGGTTAGGCTCCAAGTGTCTCTTATCCTTTCTTGCTTTTTTGTTTTGTTTTTTTTTTTTTCTGGGATTGGGAAGGGGGCTTTTATTTATCTTGGGAGAGGAGTGAAAGGTGAAGCAGTCACTGGCTTGGCAGAAAGCAAACTTAACTGAGCATAAAATTGGCCACGTTTTCATTCGTTATGTGACCTTCCCTTCTTCAGAAATGGAAATTTGTTCCAGTCTGAATTTGTTCGTTATAGATAGTAATAAAACTAGCCTTTTGAAAGAGATTAAATAATTGTAACAAACCTTGCCAACCAATGCAGGTGCAATGATTGTGTTGACATTCTCAACAGCCTACATTTACAAAGAATTTATGTCAGCAAACAGTGCTTGATTTTGAGAAAATAATCCTAGGAATTGATGATGTGTTCCACAATTTTTTTCGAAAATTAAAAAAAAAAACATTGAACAAATACTAACTTGAATTACACATGGAGAACTTTCAGACCTCCAAAGTAAGAAACCAAAATAACTGATTTACCATTTTCAGTGAAATGGTTAAAGTTAATTCTATCAAATCTCTAAGGAACAAAGTAGCAAAAGAACTGACCTTTAAAACACCTTTTCCGAGGTAGTCAGAACCTCCATCTCGTAGTTCAAGTGCTTCATAAATACCTGAAAATAAACAAGTGATAGAATCAGTCATCTCTTGTCGCCTGGTAAACAAAACCCAAGAAAAATTCTCAAGTAGCCATATACAACATGTGCCACTAGTTGCCGATGTGGTTGTTTTTGTTATGAGAAAATACATATTGGCATTTGGAACAATAGCTAACAGATGCCAGAACAAGTTTCTGGGATTGTAAGAGTGGTTATATTCCCACACACCATGTTATGAAATCAATAAGATCTGCAAGGGGGCGTTGATTTGATCATAAAAAGTTAAAAACAGAACAAACAAGGTTCTAATCCCACTCCCAAAAGTACCTAATAAAGAATATAGATGACAAAAAATTCAAGTTCGGCGAACGCCAATGCTGGTAGATATGGTTGAAATGGGGAAACATTAGGTGATGCACATTTTTCTTAACTAACCAGAATTCATCGTATCATTTTTCTTAAACTGACCAGAGATCATGATCCACAGCTCCCAATTGAGAAAACAATCAAAATAATAATAGGTAAGGTTTTCAATCTCTGAATAGACAAATGAATCATATCTAGATATGATTAACAATGAATAGAAGGAACAAATCTAGAAATCTTTAGGCAAGGAAGCTGAAAATTCTCTGAATAGACAAATGTATCAATTATCTAGATACGATTGACGATGAAAAAGAAAACTGAAAAAAAAAAGATAGAAACTTTAGTCTTTAGGCAAAGGAACCGAAAATCTCACCAGTGGATGCACCGCTAGGAACTGCAGCTCTTGCCATGGTACCATCTGATAATATAACATCGGCCTGCAAATAAAATTCAAATAAGACCAAATAGAAAAATAAAAGGGACCCAAAAATACAGAGAGGAAAAACTGAAAAGGTAGAGCTTTTCTGCATGCACTCTCAAACTGAGAGTTAAAGCCCTGTAACTGAGTTTTTCTTATATATTTTCTTAAGTGAACTAAATCGTCCTTCCTTACGAACAATTGACTCGTTTTCAGGAGGATTTGATTATACATAAGCCACACTGCAAGTAACAGCCGGGGGCTGGGGCATCTCCTTGGCTCACAAAAAGATTATAGAGATCGAGACTCAGATTAACGCCATGTTAGTGAGTTTTCATATATAAGTACTTTATCGTTATATTCATAAATCATAACTAAACTAAAGCATCACTCATCGGACTTGTTTTCAGGAGGATTTGATTTTTCAGTCACTCCCAACCGGTTTATAACTCTCAGAAATTACAAAAAAACAAAAAACAAAAAACTCGTGGCTTCTGCAACGAAGTCACGCTGTAACCACTAACATGGGAAGATTACAGAGATCGAGATTCAAAAGTGAAAGAAAAACTAAGAAAAAATTGAGAAGCAAACACAAGGGAGAGGAGATGGGGAGATCTGATCGAACCTCGACAGTGGGATTGCCACGGCTGTCGAAGATCTGTCTCGCCTTGACGCACTTGATTGTTGCCATAACTGACTAGATCTAACCCCGAAAGATAGAGAACAGAGGAAGAGAAAGCAATGCTCTTGGGAAAGAAATCTCAGAACGAACGAACACTGTGAAGTGTGAAAGGAGAACCCTGGTATATTTGTAGGAAAATTGGGGAGCACGTGGCCGTCCGATGAAGGTTCTAGAGAGATAATCGGCGGCTATTCGCCGCTAGAATTTCTTCGCCTCTTGTTTTTGAATGGAGACATGTCTTTGGTTTCTCTCGAGGGTCGATGCCGTAAATCAACCCAAAATGTGGCCATCTGGGCCATTAGATTGTTTGACTCGACCTGGATATCAATGATGGCGATACTTTCGGTTTCGGATGATCCACGAGCACGAGTCTGAATATGGTATATGGACATCGCTCTCATTTGGAGTGGGACCCTGATAAGTGATAATGATAGGTCGAACTCGCACATAAAAGAAATGACTTATTCGGTACAGTTCGTCAATGTCATATTATGCTTGTGCGCACCGCTCCAGATTTTCCTATGATGTATGCATGCATGTATTCATCCAATTCCAAAATGCGACCCACTTTTTCTTTCCTAATTCCTAGTGCAATAACACGTGTTATACACGTGTACGACTGGAGGTTAAAGGAAACCGGATCTGCTCCTCACAATTGGCGCCTCACACGCACATCGTATGATGCATCGAGAACATTTCTGTATTTATTAATTATTATTCATGAGACATGTTTCCAATGCATGATAGATATACCTGTGGCTGTGAGAGGCTCTCATTTGTGAGAAGCAGATCCAGTCACTATAACCTGAACCTCGTTCGTGTTCTGTTCGTGGGATAAGTGGATAGACTTTATGGAGTTTTTAATAATATATATGTATATATATATATATATATATATATATATTCGAACTACAATAAAAACAAAATTATAGGGCAAAAGACTTAAATCTCCCTCCCTCTTCTCCTAAATACTAAAAAACCTCCCCTTGGTCAGCAATCAGTGAGGGGAGGTTTTAAGGTTTGGGTGTTGGGTAAAAATTCGACTGGTTTCTAAGGTATTGAAGTATTGATCAACCATGCCCAAACACTTCTAGCAGCTGAACAGAAAATTATCCAGCAAACATTAAACCATTTGCTGTAACAACTACTGATACAGTGAATGAAAGAAATTGGCAGAAAACTTGCAACATCATAGAGCGATGAAGGAGGGGTGGGTCCACTGGTGGTTTTTGAGGTATTGATTAATCGATGCCAAAAACTTGAAGGTAGTTGAAAGAGATGAGCAAACAAGAACCTAATCGTAGTCATAAATATTGCAGTAGAAATAAGGGTAAGAGGTTGATCTGGAATGTTGCATCCTTCAATACATTAGTAGATAAAGAGACGTCTATGAGAGATAAAAGGAAGAACACGGGAGATGAAGAACCATATACAAATAGAATAAAGTAGGAAAGGCAGAAGAGTTTTGATTTGCAGCTAGCCATGTTTTTGAAAAGGTTGGTTTACTTTATAGAGTTTTTGAGAAGAAACTTGAATAATCAGAGACAGAACCCACAATGTGGAGCGGAGACGTGGAGATTCTGTTAGGGAGTGGTGGAGACTAGACACGTCGATAATGGAACAAACCAGTAAATTGACAAGAAAACTTGAATTTGATAGAGCGTAGGCAAACATAGAAGATAACAAAATGTACAAGAAACTATTCCAATGTTTTGAAATTTTGAAAAAATACAAGGTTAAAAAGAGTCCTTTTGATGACTCCTTAGAACCATGGTTTTCGAACCACCGTTGACTCAGATGGTCAGACCATTCAGCCTAGGAACCATCCAGGCAATTGGCTCCATTTTACCCCAAATCCCAAATCCGGTCCCTATCAAAAAAACGTTGAATTATTCAACGACCCGTTGACCCGGGCGGTCGAACCGTCAACCTATCGACCCATTCAACGTTTTTTTATTTTTTAATTTTTTGTCATAACGGGTCATTCGTTCGAATTGGACGGTCGAACCATCAACCCAAAAATTGGTGGCCATAACGGTTCCGTTTCTAGGTCGTTTTTTAAAACCATGCTTAGAACTGAGTCCGGATCTCCTACCCATAGCAACTCTACCCACACCTACCCACATGAGATTGCAGTCACATATGGGGAACATCTCATACTCTTACATGTTATTTTGCATGGAAAGATGTTTCCAATGCACGTAGGTAGTGCTTTCATACTTTGTGGGTAGGTGTGGGTAGAGTTTTTGTGGGTAGGGGATTCGAAGTCATTAAAACTTTGAACTAACTTTAATAGGGGAGGTCCTAGTCTTTTTTAAAAAGAGGGGGGACGCTTTAGTATTTGGGAGAATTTTCAGGGGAGGTTTAAGTCTTTTACTCTTAAATATAATATGAGGTGACTAACATTTAAAATTAGGCTGCAGGTTAGTTTAGAAACCAACAAAATTAAAACTCGGAGTGTTATGTAGATGTTGCCGACATGGGACTCTTAATTCATGTTAGACACAACAAATTAAAAGCCTATACCGAGATTGCCCTTAATGTTGAGTGATTTGAAAATAAACAAAAAGGATTTTTAGTTTTTCTCCCACTCTGTCTCTCGATCTCCCTCCCCCTCTCATTCTCATTGTTGCCTCTCGTTGATCAATGACTATGTGATTTGATGATAAACAAAAATAGTTTTCCATTTCTATATGTACATTATCTCTGTCAATCTATCATTCTCCCTCAATCTCTCTCAATTGATCTCTCTCTCTCTCTCTCTCTCTCTCTCTCATTCTCCCTCAAAGGACCAACTACTTGTACAATCAAGTTATACATTTTCATCAAGTTGGTGTAAATTTTGTAGCCAAGAGTTTTTTGTGAATTTTTATTAAATTGGTGTAATGATTTTAGAACCATACCAAGTTGGTTTTATGTTCTTTTATATGTATGGTCTAATTAATATCATATGTGTGTAAGAAAAATAAAAAGGAATGAGAGAGAGAGAGAGAATGAGGAAGAAGGAGAAATTGAACGAGAAAGATTGAGGGAGAACGATAGATTGGCATGGAGAGAGAGAGGGGGGGGGGAGAATATGAGAGATTTATAGAGAAAATGTAAATATAGAAACCGAAAACCATTTTTGTTATTTTCAAATTACATAGTCATTGAGCAGAGAAAGACAACTATGAGAGTAAGAGAGTGGGAGGGAGATCGAGAGATAAAGGGAGCATGAGAGAAATTGAAAAATCTTTCTATTTATTTTCAAATCACCCAACATTAAGGATAATTTTGGTATAGGCTTTTTACTGTGTCTAACATGGACTAAGAGTCTTATGTTGGCAACAACCACATAAGCATCCAATGACATGGCAGAGGTTTTTATAATTTGAAATGTAGAGCTGATTGTTAGACTTTTGTTGGTTTCTAAACCAACTTGTAGCCTAATTTTAAATGTTGAGCCGGCTCGGACTATAAGTTTCCCAAACTCAAATTACATGGATTCTTGCACCTGCTAGGCCAAACGTTGTATTTGTGAGTATTTGAAGAATATTTCCTTAAGAATCACTTGTCCAAGGAAATGTGTTACCCGGTTAACACAAAATGAATGAAGCCATGATTATCCAAGTAATATTTCCTCCGATAAATGTATTTATCCATATTCTTTTATTAAAAAACTTATTTAGGTAAATGAGACAATTTCCTTTGTAATGTTTGTTTTAGGGGAGGAGGTTAGCTCTATACGCTTATTATGATTGCACCTTGTATAACACTTAGGGTTTCTTTTCAAGGAGGGGGAGTGGGTAGGGGAGGGAACATATTATTTGAGTGTAAAAAGATGGACTTTGAATGGGAGAAAATGTGAAAGGCACATATGCACCATGTGTATATTAAGTTTTGTGTACTGTTAGGAGTATTTTAATGAGCTTGGATCTCCTCTTGTGTACCGGTAGGTTTATAATGGGGGAAAATGTGGAAGGCTCATGCGTTGTGTACTAAGTTTTGTGTACCGGTAGGAGCATTTTAGGAGCTTGGATCTCTTCCAAGAAAAAACTCTTTAGCTAGTTATAATAGAGATTTGGAATCAAATTCCACTTTCACCAAAGTTGGGGTTTAAGGATTTGGGGGAGGGATACTTTGTTATGTAGCCCATTACCAAAAAATAAAGTTTGATGCTGATAGGCATAACAATCGGGAATCAAGATGTGAACAAAGATTGTGAGAGAGGGGATAGATAAATGAAAAGGGAAATAAATCAAGAATGAATGAAATGTGAATCTTTTTATTTTATAAATTACAAGTATCATATTTAGGAGTTTGTGACACTTTTAGCCTAGGGCTACAAATGGTATGTGATTGTTCAAATCCAAATCTGAATTCAATCCCATTAAGGATGATCTGAATTTGGTTATATCAAATAGGAATCAACCACCCATATCTGATATGATATAATCGGATATATATAATTGGTTTTATGTTGCACTCTGGTTTGACTTTGTAGACATTTGGTAGAGATGTAAATTAACTTTGCCAATCGATGCAAAGTTATAAACATGTCAACTTTTACATCGAAAATCAATGGAAAGTTTACATCGATTTCATTGATGTAAAGCTTTCCTCTATTCTCCATTGAAAATCGATAACACTTCCCTTCCACAACTTCAAAAACTTATTTAGGTTGGCTCCCACGGTTCCCATTTATACATCACCACCACTGGCTCTTCTACCGGAGTATAGTTCTTTGAGATCAAAAACAATCTCAAATAAGTATAATACAAGTACTCCACTGGCATCTCCTAGGAATCTCCTAAGGAAGAAGTTGGAGAGCTTCAATACATTGAGGGAGAAGATTGCCAAGGAATACAAGGAGACTAGGGAACATAAATACTTCACGAAGAGTTGTAAATCATGTCAAGAACGACATAGAGGTATGGGTTATTCTGGGCTTGGGTTTTCAGGCCCACATGTTGAAACAGAACGGAACGACAAGGCAAGTGTCTTGGCATGGGCCCCACAGCCCAACATGGCATGAACCGCAACACGGCCAAGCATGGCCCGCATCACAGCCCATATATATAATTATATATATATATATATATATATATATATATGTATATGTAATAATAATTATAATATATATATATATATATATATATTCCAATTTTATTATACTATTTTATTCAAATTGTATTGTAATTTTTTAATTTCATTTTATTATTTCATATATAAACAATTGTATATATCAAAATTCATAGAAAATAAAATTTTAAGATTTATTTTTTTTTTCAATTTTTGTCTGTTTGGTTAATTTATTTTAAAATTTTCATTATTTTCCATTTTTTTTAATTTACCTCTCATGGTTTGGTCCAACCTGCAACTTGATTTACACCTCTAACTTCATGATTACAAGAGAGAAGCCTAACAAGCAAATGGTGGATGTCTTGAAATCAATGGAGCAAAGTGATAATCTATTTCGGAAGATGATATAAAGGCAAGGGAGGGTGACAGTGATGAACATAATATCGAAGATAGAGGAGAAGCATGACACAATAAAGGAGATAAAGAAGAATCTAGAGGAGTTTTATAAGGTGTTCTTTGACATGGCGGTGTTGTTACAGAGCTAGGGAGAATAGTTGGATGACATTGAGAGACGAGTGGCATAGTTTACTTCATTCATCAGGGGTATTGGGACAGAGTAGCTTCAAGAGCCCGGAACACTTGGAAATAAGCTTACTTTGGGTTCACCATCCTCATCATCGTCGTTATCGTGCAGAGCTAGTGTTTGTGTTGTTTTGTTCCAAATGAAAAGAGTGTAAAATAATTTCAACACTCGGTCCCATAATGCATTCAACTAAACTGGAGGAGTCATCAGTTCCACTGTGCAAATGTGTATTTAATTACATCATTACCAAAGTTTAAGGGGGTTAAGTGTTACAAATTACAATTTCATAACCATTAAGTACATGGTGAATGCCTGTACTTTACCATTTTTTATAACAAAGAGTAGTATGAAACTATGTACTTAAAACTTCCTCTTTATTTATTTTATAAAGGTATGTCCATGGATATAAGTTTTTTTAGTCAAAAGGAGGAACCACTAAAAACATCAGGGATACATCAGATGCCCCTTTACATATACAAGAGTTAAATTACTTAGATGGGGGGGGGGNGGGGGGAGGATCTTTCAAAAGAGATAAAAATAGTTCCTTAGTCTAGCTTTCCTGGCTAGGACATGCGCTAGAACTGTATTACATCTACTTGCATAAACTAGATTTATGCTATCAAAAAAAGGCAAAAGGGCCTTGATGTGTTCTGTAAGGTGTTGTTCATTCCATGGGATGTTTCTTTCGATTCCTCCAATGTCTTCTAAAACTGCCTTTGCATTTGTCAAAAGGGTTGCTGAAGTGATGTTCTGCGAAATCAGCTTTCTTAAGCCTCGAATGATTGCCCATTGTTCAACTTCACCTGGGGAGATGGCCATGCAGGGTTCTTCTACAATCACATTGCTTTATTATAAGAAGACAGATAGAGACCTGTTGCTGCTTTGTGTGTTTGTGTCCCAAGATCCATCCACTATTATATAATTTAGAGATGATCAGTTAAATGACATCCACTGTGTTGTGTTTAGAGAGTCTTCCTTCACATTTGCATCTATATTGTTTGTATTCAGAGGAAAGTAAAGATCTGCTCGGTTATAGACATCCAACAGACTTAGAATTTTACCCTTGAAAGCAACTTCATTACACTCGCTCCATATGCTTATTAGGAGTGCCAGAATTCTGGTTAAATAAATTTTCCTTGAGGACTTGTTCCCTCCAATTTTTTGAGACCACCATGACAAGAAGTCGTTTGTATTTGCTTGTAGAAAGCTTTCTAGGTTAAAACCCACTTGAGCTTGCAGCCACACTACTTTTGTAAAAGAACATTCATAAAACAAATGATTTTGAATTTCTTCTGTTGAGTTACAAAAGAACATAAGACATCGCCTTTTTGTCTACAACTTCAGGTCCGACTTTTCATTTTTACAACTTTTGTTAGTATCTTCCATCAAAAGATCTTACATATGTATGGAGCTTGTAGTCTCCACAACATCCTCCATTGTATTTCATTTTGGGGACCATGTATTAGATTAGCAGTGAAAGCTCTATAGGCTGATTGGACAGAGAAGTTCCCATTTGATGTTCCTTTCCATAAGAGACAGTCCTCTAAGCTGTCAAGATTTAGAAGGATATGTTGAATGGCTTCTACTATGACATCTTTAAATAGTTGTCTTAGAGAATCTCTTCATTCCATGTACCATATTGTGATAAAAGATCATTGACCTGGATAGTAGAGTTTTACCTTTGTTGGAGCGTATCATCTTTCAGAATGGGTTTATTGTTTTCACTCCAAGGAAGCCATGGATCATTTAAAGCATCTATCTTCTCTCCTGTCCTGATCTTCCAACATAGTTGTTTTTCTAAGTCCTTCCTTAGGGGATAGTACACATTTCTACCACTATGAAACTAAATTTTTCTTCTTACAAGTGAAAATAAAATTATTTTTTTAAATATTTTGTTTTGATTTGTTCATCCCAAAGTTCTTCACTCCCGCTTAGCAGCTTCCAAAATTGTTTAACAAAGAGGGATTTATTCATTTCTTTCACTTTCCACAAACCCAACCCTTCCTCATTCTTCATTTTACAAAATTTCCCCCAAGCAATGTTGTGGCCAAAACTTTTCTCTTTATTTCCCTTCCACCAAAAATTCCTATAAAGCTGGTCAAGTTTTATTAGAACTTTTTATTGGTAGGAGGTTTGTTAACATAATATAGGTTGGAATGCTTTGTGTTGTGGCCTTAATTAGGGTTGTTCTTCCCACTTGTGAGAGAACCTTTGCTTGTCAGGAGTCCATTCTTTTCTCAATTTTGTCAATCATCTTTTTATAAGCATTGCTCCTTTTAATTTCATCCACCAACTAGGAGCCTAAATATTTTGAGTGGTAACTCATGATTTTCATATTGAGCACTCCCCCTCCTTCAAATGGATTAGCAGGACTGCCAATTGTGCAGCTCATCAAATAGCAGCGTTCAGTTCCTGTTCATAATGGAACAAGTGGAATGTTTTCGCTCCTCCTAGGCTAGAGAACTTAATCAATTTAGAAAAGTGATTGCGGGACTCTATTGTTTGTTTTGGTTTTAATACAAAAAAAAAAAAATCTCTGTATCATATAATAGATGAGAAAAACTGAGAAAAAGAAAAAGGTAGAATGACTGATCAGTCCATATCAAAGTTTTGTAGCCCCACCTTACAGGGAAATGCATCATGACCATGAATTGATGCCAAATGCACGAGCAAGATGTGGTTTATAGGAGGCTACTACTAGACTTTGGGGGCTGGAATTCAGAATTTTGCATTGAGTTGCAGTGTACTTAACCCAAGAAAAAATAGCATTGTCCGATGGTATGATGACAGTCATTAACTAAAGTGGAAGGATAGACACGTGAGGAGAGAAGACAAACAAATGTCACAAAGTGGAAGGCAATAAAAAATTTGGCCATTAAAAAAAGAGAAATAAAAAATATACAAAAAAAAGAAAAGTGATGGGAATAAAGAAAGAGTAATAGGACACAAAGGGGTATGAATTAGGGAACTCGTTTTTAGGTGAACTAAAGATAAAGAGATATCATGTACTATTTAGTTATTATGAGAGAGAGAGAGAGAGTTCAATGTCAAAAGTTTGTAAGACTCATTCTTATAAATTTGAGATATTGACCAATTAAAATCAATCCCATTCATTTGGTTGAATTTTCATCGATTATTGTATACCTTACCATGCAATCCAGATCTCCTGCCCACAGGAGATCACATTTCTGCCCCACAAGGGGCCGCCTCACAACATCCCACAGCACATCCCCGTCATGTATTGAGAACATTTCCCGATGATAGTATTAGGATCGATGATGTCATCATCATCGGAAAATGTTCTCAATACATGGCGGGGATGTACTGTGGGACATTGTGGGGTGACCCTTGTGGGAAGGAGATATGAACTCTGCTCATAGGTCATTACAATTGTACATTAAGAACATTTTCTATAAATAATAATATATTAATATATGAGATATTCTCAATATGCAGCTATAGTGATGTGTGGGTAGGTGTGGACAGAAAATCTGAACTTCTTAATATGACATGTAAAGTATAGGAGATCCTGCTCATGACCAACACATAACCCACTAGTCTACTACCATGAATTCGGATGGACTCCCCCACAGAGCACAGGCATATCCCTCTCTGCATAGAGAAGGTCTCCTGTATTTGTCATGGGAGATCCTCCCAATGTATCGATCAGGATACATCATCATCTGCAGGCCTGACTTGTTTCATGCCCTGATGATGAATATTCTCCACAACCAACTTCTCCACTATTAAACAATTAGGTCATTTTCTTTATTCATTTAAAAGCCAAAGGCATCAAATCGTTAATTTTATAATTAGGTAAGCAATAAAGTAACAAATGATGACTGTACCAAATACTAAATGTGGTTTAAAAAAAGGTTTCAAGGAGAAGAAATAACAGAAATATTAAGAGATGATCTTCAACTGAACTGAAGTAGTGAGAAACAGAGAAAGATGTGGATGTATTCATATTTTAACATTTAAGTTGAATTTAAAAGAAACAACACAACAGAATTCATATGGCCAGTTCATATTATATTGAGATAAAAGAAGAAGAGACCTTCCAATTTAAGGCTGATTTAGCCTAAACCAGCTGTAAACTCCATCCTCAACCCTTCATGGATCGGGTCCAAAACATTGGACTTAAATAGTCTAAAAGGGCTGACAGTGGCTAATGGGTTTGGTTATGTAAGATAAGGCCCATGTCTAAATTAAGTTGCCAATAATCAAAATAAGCTCTTCATGACCTATTGTTTGAGATGATCACTCTGCGTCCATCCAAAAATAAAAGCTCAGAACCAATGTTTTAAAAACTAATCTAGAATTGGAATTGTTCTATCCACCAGTTTTCGGGTCGATGGTTCCAATAATCCAGTTTAAACGAACATTCCATTTTAACAAACAAAATTAAAATAAGAAAACAATAAAAAATCATTGAATGGGTTAACGATTTAACTGCCTGAGACCAATTTAATGGTTTTTGGTTGAAGACTGGGTTTGAAGTAAAACAAAATCGATTGCCTAAATAGTTTGACCATCGGAGTCAATAGCGATTTTAAAACATTGCTCAAAACAAATTCATGTCCGTGGTAAGGCCAGTTATAAACCTTTGATACAACCTGCTCCATTTGCCTTTCTTTTTCACGCATGGGCTTGGCTGACTTCAATCCTTGTCACCAAGGGGATTAAAGTATAGTAAAGTCAACTATATGGATGCTACAGAAATACAAAACTATGTTACCTTCTAGGGTAGAAGAAAAAAAAAATAGTAATAATAAATTATATGCATATAATGTAAGCTGATTTCTCTTGATGTTCGATGCTTTGATGAACGAAATGTAACATTTTTAATAGCTATATTGTAAACCTAGGCCACTTCTGCTCAAAGCCTCACCCCCACAGAGAGAAATATTGCATCAAGAGTCAAAGAAATGGGGTTTTAGTTAAAAGGATTAAATTTGAGTTCACTTCTGTTACAACAATGTCATAGTGCATGTCGAAAATTGAGAATCATAGCCTTAGATATACAGCTGTGGCTCCATGAGAACATCATTTCATCTAATCTAATCTAATTTAAAGTGGGGCCTATATTGCTATTGGTGGGGTCCCTTGAAATCTGCAATAGATCCAAATCTTTATCTAATGGCTTCCACTAAATGACATTGCAAAGTTTATGATGATGGGTTAATTTACAGGGATATCTCCTATAATAACGGGGATGTGACATCTAACTCATTGCACAATTTTTTAACATTTCAACTCCCTTAAATATATCAGTATAACCATCACCATTTCATACCCATGTCCACATCATGCCCCATGCCCATGTTCACATCATGTGCATTCTAAAATTTTAAAATTCCACTTTCTATTTATTTATTGGATGATTTGTCCATTAACCCATTTATATCTTTAGTAATGTGAAAACGCAATTAAGAGAGATGTTTGCATATGCATGGATGTGGTAAAAAAATTAATATAAAAAATATAAATATGAAATATCGTGGTTAGGGGGTACAATTTTTGCATGTTAGGGTTGAATTTTTGTCAAAATTTCAATGAATCTAACTTAAAAGTCTAAGCTCGAAACAGTGTAAACTATTAACTATTAATCGTGGCATACCCAGAATGCACCACAGTACTGGGTAATTACATTCCATAGCCTTAATATGAGAACCGGCACTAATCACTATGGACTTGAGAACAGAGGCCCACAGGCTATTAGGCAAAGATAGAACCTCCAAATTATCCCTGAAGCCTACACACCCTCAATCCCTCATCCTTTACTTTAGTAGTAGATGCCCAACTCTTCAAGTAGGAGACTAGGTGTAATTCTATATCTAAGAAACCCCAGCAAAAGTCATGGCACAAAGAGTTAATTTTATGAGAACACTCTTTAAAAATGAGAGAGGTTGCCAAGAAGTAATTCAGAATAGGCTCCACAACGCTCTTTAGCATTAGGGGTGTCCACTGGCTTTTTTTTTTTTTTTGTAAATTGAATCGGTGGTATCGGTTTTTTCATTTCTCCAAACCGAAACTGAATCGGTACCACCGGTTAACTGGTCCGCTAGTTTTGGTTTTTGACCGATTTGGTTATTCGATTTTTTGGTTTTTTATATTTATAATATATATTATATAAATATATGTATAATATTATATTATAAATAATAAATGATATATAATATATTATAAATATTTTAAAAATATATAATATATTTTATAAATAGATCATTATAAATATAATATAAGTATATATTTATATATATATAATGAATATATATTTATATATAATATACAGAAAATATGTGACATATTAAAAATATATATAAAATATACATATAAATGTATACCAGTCAGTTCGGTTAACCACTGGTTTTTTTGTAGGTTAACTGAAAACCGATCGGTTCGGTTAACCACATTTTGTGGTTCAGTTTTCTTGGTTTGATTTGGTTTTTCGGTTTTTTATGGACACCCCTATTTAGCATGATGCTTCTACTAGCTTGAGAGAGAAGTTTGGTGTTCCACCTTTGAAGTTGACTTATAATTTTCTCTTTTACTAATAAGAAGCTAGTAACATTAGGGGGGTGTTCTTTTGTTGGATTTTGAGAGGGGGGAAAGTTGATCAATGAGACTTTGATCTCATTGACCAAAAAACCCATATTCTTTTTTTAGATTTATGTGAGGACCGGGGAAAGTTTATTTTCTTGGGTATCACTTGCTCGGGTAAGTGATACCCATCTCTTAGGTGGGTAAATAACTTTCCCACCTGGGGGGGAAGTTGCCTACACTTGAATGGGACAAAAATGTTCATTTTAATAATTGATTTTTATGGTTAAAATGGTCATTGTCTTATTTACATGGAAAATAAAAGAACATGGATAAATGCACTTACTCAGGTAAATCTTTCTTAGAATACACTTACCTGGGTTAGTGTATTTACCCGAATAAGTAACTTACCGAAAAGCGATCTGAATATCATAGAAGGAACCTAGATACTTGTCATCACTTTTCTGTTCTTTTACAATGAGGATAGAAGCCAAGAACCGATGCCCCCTTCTGTGAACATTTGGGCTAAAGGAAATAGAAGATTTATTGAAGTTGATATGTCGACCCGACCAAATACAAAATAAATCCAAGAATCTTTTCATGTGGTTAATTTCCAGGATAGACGCTCTACCTATTATTAGTAAATCATCTGCAAAAAAAGAGATGATTCAGTTTACTAGAGCCAAACCTAAAACCAAATAAGAAACCATCATATGTTGATTAAGAATGACAAAGAATAAAAAGGTATGGGAGAGAAGACATCCCTGTTTAAGGCCCCGTTGAGGGAAGATCGGATCATCCGAAATACCATTGAAAACCATCCTCATGCTAAAGCATCCAGATAAGCCTCTAAGCTCCAGCACCTTAAGCACATAAAAGCTAATGGTGAGTTAATAAGAGATGAGATGATTAAATATGGGAGATAATGAGAGAGAGAGAGAATAAATTCAGTTTGGGGTGTTGAAGATAAATAGCTAGGTGGAATAACATGTCATGCCAGGAAGTTTCAAAATGGCCCAAGCTAGTTTTTCCAAACACCCAAGATTTTCTGGTAAGAAAGAGTTAAATATGGGAATAAAGAAGTGATAAATTGATAATAGAAGTTAATATAGGAGAGAGAGAGAGAGAGTCAAATGGTGGGTTTATTGGAAATTAATGGCATGGGAGAGAAATTCCCAATGCACAGCTGTAATGTCCCGAGGGTAGGGATGTACAAACAACTCGTGGGTAGTAGATCCGTGCCGGAATGAATAGCCCCCCTTAAATAGCTTCAAAAAATATCTAGAAAATAAAAAATTTCTCATGGCTTCCTTGAGGGGAGAACTAACAAGTAAACCATAGTGATGGAGAATGCAATGCTGGAAGCCTGGAACTACAAACTTTCAAAGAAAGCATACGTTGTATCACTTCAGATCACGATAGGAGTTCATCCAACACCTCATCATATCTTAATGAGTTCAACCATGAACCAGCAATTAGTGGTAATAAGAACACAATTGTATCCAAGCCACAAGTCGGGTTGTTCAATTTGATGAATTTCAACTATATTGGGCTCTGTTTAAGGCTTGGGCCCATTGAAAACTTAGCAATTTTCCAACCTAACCCAAGTTGCATCCCTATTTGTATAAAGATTAACTTTGGTGCATCCATTACCCAAATGGGAGGTGTTTTTACTGGATGTATAGCAAATCTAGACACATTAGATAGATCCTTTGACACCGATTTGATGTTGAGGGTCCATTTGGTTTGTGAGAATAGGGGTCTGGAATTGGAATCAGAATGGTCCATTCCAATTCCAAACATTTGATTGGAGGAATCAGAATGCCATTCCACCCCATTTGAGGGAAATGCCGTTCCCTCCCCCTCTCTTGGGATGAGAATCCATTCCAGCTGATTCTGATTCTGATTCCCATCTAAACCAAACAGGTAGGAGGAATAGACCATTCTGATGGATGTTGATTCTGATTCCAATTCTAATTCCGACTGCAAAACAAATGGACACTGAATCTCTTTTCTCCTGATTGCATCAGCTCAAGGATGTCTTTGATGATGCTATAGGGGAGGGGGAGGGGAGATGCTTTTCTTGTTGAAGTATGAGATCTTCAGGAACAAGTCAATTTCAGTGATGAAGTTATCTTGCTGCATAACAGCATCCCTGGCTGCCCATGCTTCTGCTGCCGTGATTGTGTTGAGACCTATGATGGTGATTTTGTTTATTTCTACAATTACTGATGAATGCATATTAGATTTGCACAAGAATGAGTTCTTCATCTTCTTTTTTTTTTTAATGAATTCTAACATGAAGGGAAAAATGAGACTGAACTGGAAGTGCTGTTGATTTTACTTTTGGTGGTTTTGATGCTCACAACTAAGCCCATAAAATCACCAAAAAAACTAAGTCCATAATATCCTATCCATAGAAAAAAATGTCCACACTTCTTCATGGATTTCACCAAGGCCCATCAACTAGGGTTAGTTCATTAGCATGTATTAGGTTCAGTTCATTAGATAAAAAGACCGAAAAGGTTCGAAAACAATACCATTTACAAGAAAAAAAGAGAGGCAAGAAGTCTCCAGAATTGGCCCAACATTAAGGCCCATTTGCTCTAAATTTCTAAAAAAGGGTCTTGATTTTATTTGAAAATTTATTAAAATAAAGAAAAAAAATTCAAATGTTATTTTTTCCACCAAGAAAGTTATTCAAAATGCTTTAAAATGGTGGTGGTTTCATAATGTTCAGATATAAAATAATTTTTATGATTTTTTTAAAGAAAAATCTTATCTTGACCAAATTTTTAGATCTGTGACCAGTGATTTAACCTAACCTAACCTTTGACTAATTGAATAACCTAGTTTATGATCAAATGCTTCTAAAATTGATAAACCACAGAATCACCTTCTCTACATTATTGTAAAAGCAATTCAAATTATTTCCTTAAGTAGGCTAAATTGCAAATTAATTAAAGAGCTTTTTGAATGATGTCTGTCAATTTTAGGTGGCCATAAACATGAGGCATTTAATCAAAATCAATCAGAGGACTAAAAACAAGATATTAGATAGGTCAAGTCAACCAAAAACAACATGGTTTCCATCTGCAAATCCGACTGGTGCCGAGCCTAGCTCATGCCTATAAAAGGCACTAGTAATGCTTCATATTCAATTTGACTTAGAACAGTTGGGGAACCAACTTGGCAGCTTGACATCCATGAAAACCAATAGTACACCTTCACTTATAAATATGGTGAATTAGAATAGCATCATCATCATCATCGTCATCATCGTCGTTGTCGTTATTATCACCATCTAAATCTTATCCCAATTACACGGGATTGGCTACATGAATCATGTTATGTTTAATAAGCCATATTCATTGTTAAATTATTGGCATTTAGATAATTTCTTACTACTTCTACCCATGTCCGTTTTGGTCTACCCAACTACCCCTAGCCCTTCTATGAAATTCAAGCAAAAATTCTCAAGCTCAAGTACAATTAAGAGCAACTTTCAAGGCTTCAAGCTAGGAGGAGGTCAAGAATCCAAGAGCATCAAGAGAGCGGGGGAAGGGGCTAAGAATACATATTAAAAGAGTTGAAGCCCTAATTTTATGCTCAAGACAGTTTACACCATGAAGAAATTTTGTTCAAGATGAGAGCTAAGCATACACATTAAAAGCTAAGTGCATGAAAGCTTTCTTTACCATAGACATTAGATGCATAGTTTAGGTTTTGTTCTTATTCCCTACTATGAAGTGGGGCTGGACTTGGGTTGAAGATTGGACAAAACTTGAATGGGCCTAGCCCGAGGGCCTGAGCCCTATGTTGCATAAATTGGTCACAATACATCAAGGCATCAACAATAATATGATGAATCAGCCCTATGTTCAGCTTTTAGGTTAGTTAGATTGGGCAATAGTTTTAAACCCTGAAACCTAAACCTTAAATCCTAAAATCTAAACTCTAAACCCTTAAACCTAATCCTAAGCCTTGAACCCTATAATCTTAAGTCTAAACCCTTAAGTACTAAAGCCTAAATTCCTAAACCCTGAAATCCTAATCCAAAATCTTAAATTTTAAACTCTTAAATCCTAAAGCCTAAACCCCTAAATCCCTAATCCCTAATCATAAACCTTAAATTATTATATAAAATGCCTTGGGTAGGACACATGTTCTCCAAGTATTTTCTGTTAGTCATTTTCCCAAAATTTTGGACTTAACAATGTAAATATATATTCTTAAACCAAAAAATGTGTGATCTATGAACTTTTTGTCTTTATTTACTAAACCATGAAACTAAAAATAACATGTCCTAGAAATGGTTGTTTCAATTTGCTGAAAATTCACGTCAAGCTAGCATCAACTAAACCAAGAGTTGCCGCTTTCCAAGTATTACATTTGCATTGTTCAAAGAATTTGGTAATGCTTTCATTTCTTAAAGACTTAAACCATCGACACACATACACACAAAGTATGTGGGGTTGCAATTTGCAAATGGATTGTTGAGATGGGCTTCTTGTATGGCCCATTATATGTGTTTCAGATGTCTGGCTGTATTCTCTTGGTGCAGGAACAGATCATATGAAAGCATCGATTCATGATCAGTCACAGAAAAATGAAGATTTAGAAATCCAATTATCAGTTTCTAATCATTTCATCTTTTGAACGATCGTGAATTGATGCTGTAATTGCTTTAGCAATATGGGTCCATTGGTGATGACACCAATGTGGTTTTTGTCATTCCTTTTATGGTTGAAAAGACATTACAAAAATGCTCAGATGGCGAAAGACCACTTTGCCTTGTCTATTCTCATTTCTCATCCATGAAGTAAGTAGATGGCATCAGATCAATGTGGCACTGATTGAGCTCAAAAGTAAGAAGCTTTGCTTTGATCATGTCATGGTGGTCTCCAGACTTCAGTGTTCAATTAACCTTTTAAAAACTCCCAAAAGAGTTCTTCAACGTGGGCGGAAATTGTTTGTCTTTCTTTCTCTCTCTTTTCTTTCTTTTTTACCTTTTGGGTCTTTTAGACTATAGGAAATTAAATTGGACACAATGTTGAATTGCTTTATAATATACATTTTGCTTTTAATTTTCTTTCGTTTACAAAGCTTTCCCTTCTTTGTCCCTCTTTGAGTATAGGCTGAGCAAAGTAAGATTCTGAAATAGAAGTGGAAGGTTAATGATGGTGCATAATCTAGTCGGTCCTAGCTGTCAACGATCTTGTCTCTGACTGGAGCAACAGGGGGCCTGAAACGGAGGAGAAAGTGGGGAATCTCCGGGGAGGAACTCGGTGAGATTGCTCCAAAGCTCAAGTTAGTACTCTCTCAAAGGCAAGATAAAACCAGATGGCGCAAAGTTCACATACTTGTTCTTGGGGGGTAGAGAGACTTTTATAACCACTTTGCGCACTCACTCCTAAGCTTCTGTCAGGTCGGGTATGATTACTTCTGTGCTTCTGCCAGTTCGGGTGTCATCACCTCTGCTGGGGTAGAACCGCCACTGTTCTCTTTGTCGGAGCCGTCTCTGTAACTGGAGATGGCAGTGGCAGGTGGTCGTTGAAGTGCGACTGTCAAGCGTCAGATCCCAAGTCAGTCAGGTGCGCCGCCCCTGGATACGGACCCCTTCGGTGTCAGGTACGGTGCGGTTTGTTTAGTTCGACATCCTGGAGGCGAAGTGCTGGAGTGGTGTGCGAGGTTAAGTCTCGAGTTCGGATAGAGGTGTGGCCCGAACTGCCTTGGGGCAAGCCAGTTCGGGTTGTTGCCCTTTGTGTTCGTAAGGCTCCGGGCCTAAGGGAGAGCTCAGGCTCCTTACGGGGAGTTCGGGCTCCTTGCAGGGAGTTCGGACCGCTGGTTCCTCATTTCGGAGCTCGCGCCTTGGCGTGCTGTTGGGTCGAGCTGTTGCCTTTGCCACGTGTTGAGTGGTTACGAGGTCGGGCCATATCTTCCTTCATCAATTGCCCCCCACTCCTCGCGCTAAGGGTCTTGCCTTGGTGCGGGGAGTTCGCGAGGTGGCGGGCGGATTTGTCCCGTACTTTGAATTGGTTGACTGATAGTGCGAGATGTGCGTCGTCAGGATTTTTTCGGGTTTCTCGAGCGCCAAAAAGACGAGAAACGCACCAATCTGCCTATAAATGCTAACAGACGTGACAACACGCGCTTTATTTCAAAATTCAAAAAGCGTGTCACTGAGAGGTGTGACAGCGGGCATCTTTTCAAATTTTAAAAACGCGCCGCTGCCGCCTTTAATAAGAGGAGATGTGCGCTGGCGCTCTTTTCAGTTTCAAGGGACGTGTGGCCAGTCACGTCTCGGTCTCAGGAGACGTGTGGTCAGCGCGACTGCGGGCCGTTGGATTGGCTTTGATCTGAGCCGTTGATTCTCGGTTATTGTGGGTATAAATAGTGGGGGACCCCAGTCGCTGTCATTATCCTGCGTTTTGCTTCTTGAGCTCGCGTTCAAGCCTTTAGCTCACGTTCACATTCCCGTAGTTCATTTGCTTTTTTCCGAGTGAGTACTTTCCTGGAATCCTTCTTCTCCTTCCGATGTCTAGCTTGGATAGCTCAGACAGTTCAAGGGGGTCGGACGCAGGTTCTACGAACCGAGTTGCATCCCCCGACAGTCCTAGTGAACCTGAGGTAGAACTCGAGGAAGAGTTCGAACCCGTAGGCCGAGTCGCCTCGGGTAGTTTGGCGTCCTCCTCTCGTCGAGGTCGGACGTTAGACAAGTTTCGGCCCTCGACCATGACGCCTAGGGGGCTTCACTCCCTTATTACCCAGTTCAACTCGCCTAGGGAGTACACCAACTTCATACACTCGAGCAGTTTCCCTTGGGAACACGGTCCTAATGAGATCGTGATATTCCGGGAACAGCTCGTTACGGGGTTGCGCCTGCCTTTCCACCCCCTCATTGTCGAGGTTATGAACCACTTTGGCGTTACTGTCGGTTAGCTTCACCTGAACTCCATTCGTAACTTGGTGGGG
>NW_010729198.1:939996-951861 GCF_000365185.1 Nelumbo nucifera
GGAGGCCTCTCCTCGGTGATGGCGTCCACCCTGAGGGGAGGGCTTAACCGGCTTTGGAGCAGGGTGCCGAGGTGGAAGCAGTGGTTGGTTCAGAGGCAGTTGGGGGAACTGCTGCTGATAGTGATACTGAGAGATGTGGTGCAGTATTTGGTGCTGCTGGAGCTGATGTTGCTGAAATTGTTGCATTTGGGCTTGCATTGCCTGCATGCATTGTATCAGGTCGTCCAACTGGTTCTGGCTGGTCGCCAGGGGGACAGCAATTGGTTCAGTAATGGTTGTTTCGACAGGGAGAGGAAAGGGGACGTTCATGGTAGGAAGGTTTACGGGCGCCACTGTTTGTGGCGCATTCAGGCTAGGGATCCCATCCACCGGAAGCAGGATGGTGAACTGTCCGATGCACACCATGGGGACTTGAAGTTGTTCCTCGGTGGTGTTCATCTCCGTGCCACGTCCGACATTGCTGGAAGAAGCCATGAGTGTTGGGGTTTTTGGAAAAAAGTGGTTATGAGAGTTTTAGAGGGAGGCTTTTAGAAGCGTTCCCACATACGACGCCAATTGATGGTGCGCAATCCAGCCGGTCCTAGCTGTCAACGACCTTGCTTCTGATTGGAGCAACAGGGGGCCTGAAATGGAGAAGAAAGTGAGGAATCTCCGGGGAGGAACTCGGTGAGATTGCTCCGAAGCTCAAGTTAGTACTCTCTCAAAGGCAAGATAAAACCAGATGGCGCAAAGTTCACATACCTTGTTCTTGGGGGGTAGAGAGCCTTTTATAACCACTTCGCGCACTCACTCCTAAGCTTCTGTCAGGTCGGGTATGATTACTTCTGTGCTTTTGCCAGTTTGGGTGTCATCACCTCTACTGGGGCAGAACTGCCATTGTTCTCTTTGTCGGAGCCGTCTCTGTAACTGGAGATGGGGGTGGCAGGTGGCCGTTGAAGTGCGGCTGTCAAGCGTAAGATCCCAAGTCAGTCAGGTGCGCTGCCCTTGGATACGGACCCCTTCGGTGTCAGGTATAGTGCGGTTTGTTTAGTTCGGCGTCCTGGAGGCGAAGTGCTGGAGTGGTGTGCGAGGTTAAGTCTCGAGTTCGGATAGAGGTGTGGCCCGAACTGCCATGGGGCAAGCCAGTTCGGGTTGTTGCCCTTTGTGTTCGTAAGGCTCGGGGCCTAAGGGAGAGCTCGGGCTCCTTACGGGGAGTTCGGGCTCTTTGCAGGGAGTTCGGACTGCTGGTTCCTCCTTTCGGAGTTCGCGCCTTGACGTACTGTTGTGCCGAACTGTTGCCTTTGCCACGTGTTGAGTGGTTACGAGGTCGGGCCAAATCTTCCTTCATCAGTTAAGTTCACTTGGAATTTGTCGATAAATTGAAATTTAAAAAATAGAAATATTTAGGAGCTACTTCCACATGATCTATAGCAATTGATTAATATATATGATCACTAATATATTAATTTTCACTTTTTTTTTAATTTTTTCATTCATCTAATATAAATAGAATCAGTTCATGAATCACATGGGTCTTTGCTAAAGAAATACAAACAAATAAGTTGAAAAGAGTGGTACTTATTAGTAAATACAGTTTACTTTGTTAAACCAGCTAGAGGAAAACAACTTCAAAGCTATTTCACTTTTTTAGCAAAGAAAAATTGTTGGAGATTAAATCTGATTTGAGATAAAATTGAATATATCAAACTGTCTTGGTTCTCTTGTGTGTCAAAATATTTTCTTAAAAAACAAGTGTTCATTTCAGTTATAAAGCTCTGAAATATATGCCATTAGAATTATCTTAGGATTAAATTTTGTGATGTGGGAATTGGAAATAAGATCTATATCATTTATCTAAAGTATTGGGGAATTGAGATCTGCTCCTCACATAGGGTGCCTCACAACAATCTTACAGGCACATCCTACCATGCATTGGAAACATCTCTCATAAATAATAATACATAAGTAAAAGAGATGTTCCCAATACACGGTGGGATGTGCCTGTGAGGTCGGTGTGAGGCACAATGTACAAGGAGTAGATCTGATCTCAGAACTGGGACCCAAAATGCTTATTGGGTCATTAATTAGCTCAACCATTCCGTGTAGTCCGAGTGTGACAGCTGGAGCATTACCTAGTGTTAGTTAGGGAGGGTTAATGCACAGTGGCTTCTAGCTTTCTTAGGTGGGTTGGAAAAGGACAGCCTATAAGTTATGTTTGGTGAAAAACGGAGAGAGCCCAAATCAGCTGTCAGTCATTTGAAGGGCTGTCTGCCTCAGCCTCTTTTAATAATTTATTTGGAGGAGTTCGTTCCTCACTCCGACTTTACAGCATGTCTTGGTTGTACATCGGGAACATCTCCTGTACTTGTATTTAATATTCATGAGTTATATACCCAATACATGGAGAGATGTGGCTGTGCGGTCAGTGTGAGGAGCGCTCCATGAGGAGTAGATCCCAATTCTATTTGGAGCACTTCAAAACAATTGAACTAACTTAACTAAATCTTCAGCTCTTCAGCTCTTCAGCTCTTCAGCTCAGCCCTCCCAAACGGGCCCAAAAAGAAATGATCCAGCTTTCAGCTTCCTTCCCCAGTTCACATTTAGGGCTGCCATCATTCCTAGATGTTTATAACCCACTAGTCCTCAACTCTAAACAGAGAAAATCTTAGTTCTCATTTGGGAGGGTTTTCACGCAATGACTTTTGACTTTATAAGGTGGGCCTCACACAGAAAGTCTAGAAGATATATGTAGTGAAGAACCCATTAAGCCAGAATATATTTTGATTAAGCTATTAAATTGATTTTCTGGTGAATGATCTTTTCCTGACAATAAATAAAACATCCCTGTCACGTGTGTTCTTGTTTATATGAAAGCTGAACATATAAATTTTACTAACTATAAATTTTATTCAAGATGAGAGCTGAGCATATATTAAACTATTAAAGATCAAATTGAATGAAAGCTTTCTTTTGCATAGACATTAGATGGCTAGTTTAGATTTATTCTTGTTCCCTAATTCGAAGTAGGGATGTAATTTGGATGGATTTGGGTTGAGGATTTGATAAATTTGAGTGGGCCTGGTATGAGGGCCCATGCCCGATGTTGTGTAAATTCTTCAAGCCAGGTAACCCAACTTGCAACATGAAGTAAAAAGGCCAGTTTAGACCGAAAATGCTTAGATGCCTAAGCCTAATTGCTTCATGGGTTATACTAAAATCATATATCCATAAACCTTGTACACCGGTGAAAGCCAACTTATTAAAATCATTTTTCTTAAAAAAAAAAAAAATCTAACTTTAACTTCTCAATCCATATAAATAAAAGGGTAAATTATGAACTCTGAAGTTTTTGACTGTTGCTGAAACCTCCCCTAAAGTTTGGTAATTGCAATCATCTCTCTTGAACTTTTTGACATAGTTGCAAGTAGATCCCTCTGTTAGAATCCTCTAATAAGATGCATGAAATGTCCAAAATACCCATACAGTTATTGTGGAGGCTGTTTTCTACATAAGAAAACAATACAAACTTTATGAACAAGAAAAAAGAGAGTTTAAAGTTGTAGATTTACCTTAGGGTAAATTTGAAAAATAAATCAATTTCGGAAAAGAGATTGGAGAGGCTTGGGGTAATGATTGATATGAAGAAATAATTTGGAAAATTAACATTTTGTTCAAGAGTAGCTGCATAGATATTTTGGACATTTTTATGCCTTTGGTTAGAAAATTCTAATAGAGGGGGTCTACTTGCAACTATATCAAAAAGTTCATGGGAGATTTCAGCAATTTACCCTAAATAAAATTGAGTGCTACCCCCTTCTCCTTTTTTTCTCTCTGACCAAAAATGTGCCCCACCCTCTTGCATGTGAGTGTTGCAATGCAAATCATTGTTCTCACAACCCATCATGTTCAGCACTTCAGCTCGTGGTCGATTTGTGTTTTCAACCCATTGTTGACTTGGCTGGTTGGACCATTCAATCCATTGCCCAGTCATCATACCGGTTAAGGTTAACCTCCAACCACTTTTATTCAAACACCCATTGACTTGGTCAAACACCCAGTGACCCAAGCAGCTGAACAGTCAACATGCTTGACCTGAACAGTGGGTCAAGGGTTACGCAATTGTACATGTATATGTAGTGCTGTAAACGGATTGAATCCAGGTGCATTTGCATCCAAGTATGAAACTAATAGATTTGCATCCGAATCCAATTACTATATCGGTTTTTGGACCAGATTTGGATTTAATCCCAATTAGACCTGTTCATGGGTCAGGCTCAGGCTTGACTTTTTCCAAAATTTGAATGGACCCGGCCAAAGCCTCAGCCTAAAACAATGTAAAATGACCAAAAAAATTAATAAGTTATAAGAAATCCTACTCATTTTTTACTTATATAGTATAATAAATGTGTATAAATATAAAATATTAAACTTAACAATTATAAATTTTATATAATTATTCATAATATTTATATGTACATAAAGATAACATTTTTTTATTAGACTCGGATTTTAATCAGATTGGATGGGGTTATCTGCATCTGATCTGATTATTAATTGGGTGCAAGTTGTAACATCCAAATATGATGTGATAATTGGATTTGGATTTGAATCAGACATCAGACTTTTAGAGTCCGTCAAGGTTTTAAAAACCAACCTGGAAATGGAACTGTTCTAGTTACTGGTTTTCGGGTCAGCAATTCGACTGTCCGGGTTGAACGGTTTGGATGGTTTGCTATATTAGGATAAACATTTTCTCATTTATAAGTTTCACATGAGAATGGAGAGGAGGCTGTAGAGTTGTCGGTTGAAAAAGAAAAAAGAAAGAAGGAAAGAAAGAAAATGAGAGAAAGGAAAGGAAGGAAGGAAGGAGGGAAGAAGAAGGAGGAGGGAAGGAAGAGGAGGATTTGAGATCTCAGATTTGAGATTGATTTCTCTTCTTCTTCTTCTCTCTCTCCCTCTCTGTCGGATCTGAGATTTGATCATCTGAGTCCGTGTTTCACTTTCTCCTCTCTTTGTCCTCTCTGCTTCTTAAACCGCATACCACTGTCTGGGTCGAATGAATCGACAGTTTGGCTGCCCGGGTCAGCGATTCTTTGACCAAGTCACTGGTTTTTAACCCATGAATGGGTTAAGGGTGAAACGGAACCGATTGCATAGACGGTTTCCAGGCCAAACGGTCCGACTGTTCAGATCAACGATGGTTCAAAAACATTGGAGTCCATTGACAACACTACGTGTCTGAGTATGTGGGGCATCTATGAAATGACGTATTTATCTATGTATTGATTTGCATATATATTATTTATTTATTTATTTATGATATCATTAATTAACCCATTCAACCGGGATGGTTGAACCGCTGATATGCTACTTAATTGAAAAAATGAGTCAGCCTCTAGCCAGCTAGCTAGTTTGGTTTTTAAATTACTTAGGCGAAACATAGAACGTGAGAATAGGTGGGCTTAGAAATGCAAACAAGTGGTTCTGAACCATAGAACGTGAGAACAAATAATGTATACCTTTTGTCTCTCTTTGCTAAGCCATGAAACTAAAACAATACCGCTAAAAATTCTAAACCAATATATTTTAGAATGGTTGTTTCACTTTGCAAAGCACATGTCAAGCTAACATCAACAAAAAGAGTTTTCGCTTTCAAAGCACTACATTTTCCAATGTTCAAAGAATTTGCTAATTTAAAGATAAAAAGAAAAAAAAAAGAATGTGGGGTTGCAAATGGGGTTGGTGGAATCAGATGAGCTAAATCAAATTTGATTCATTAATATTCAAATTTGGTGCAGGAACTGAGGAAACAGATCATATGATAACATCAATTCCTGATCAATTACATAAAACGTTGATTTAGAAATCCAATTAATTATCAGTTTCTAATCACTTTCATCTTTGAATGAATGTATGTTGTAACAGCGTCGTTTTGTTTATTCCTTTGTATGGTTGAAAAGACATCACAAAAATGAAAAGCTCAGATGGCGAAAGATCACTTTGCCTTGTCTATTCTCATCCATGAAGTAGAGGGCAACAGATCTGGCACTGATTGAGCTCAAAAGTAAGAAGCTTTCATCATGTCAAGGTAGTCTCGAGACTTCAGTGTAGAATTGACCTTATAAACCATATTGGATCGCCAACAAAAAAATTAAGAAAAAAACCCAAAAGAATTCTTCAACGTGGGTTGAAATTGTTTGCCTTTCTCTTTCTTTTTTTACTTTTTTTTTTTGTTTTCTTTTGGGTCTTTTAGACTAATTATAAGGAATTAAATTGGACAATTTTGAACAATTAACTGATGCATTTTGCCTTTAATTTTCTTTCTTTGAAAAAATTTTTCCTTTTTTCTTTTTAATCCTCTTTGAGTATGGGTTGAGAAAAGTAGGGTTCTGAAATGCAAGTGGGAAGTTAAAGTCACTTGGAATTTGTAGATAAATTAAAATTTAAACAGCAGAAATGTTTAGGCCATTCGTTTTTTCTTACCTGGGTAAGCGAGTTTATCCGGGCAAGTCATGGTTTTAAAAAACGATCCAGAAACGGAACCATTCTTTTGTTCTTGCCACTGGTGTCTGGGTTGACGATTCGACTGTCCGGTTCAAACGGGTAGCCTGTTTTAATAAAAAAAGTTAAAAATAAAAAATGGTTAAAAACCGTTGAACGGGTCGATGGTTCAACCACCCGGGTCAATGGGTTGTTGACCGATTCAACGATTTTTGGCTAGGGACCGAGTTTGAAGTAAAACGGAACCGGTTGCTTGGATGGTTCCGGGGTTAAACAATCTAACCGTCCGGGTCAACGGCGGTTC
Organism: Nelumbo nucifera; assembly: GCF_000365185.1. The sequence continues at coordinate 946,781 of NW_010729198.1, forward strand.
AAAAACCATGATGCCAGTGTTTGTGTGCATTTCACTTACTTGGATAAGGAGAGAAATGAAGAGGGAATTAGCATTTTTGGCAAGCGGATAAACAACTTAACCACCCTCAAGGAAGGTATTGATTACCTAGGTAATTGATACTCTCAGAAAAATTTGCCTATCATAAAGCCCAATATAACAACATATGAATGAGGGGATTATGATCAATTACCTGATTGACCAACTTACCCCTACGAGATACCACCAAACCAAGGTCCCCTTAAGAAATACTTCCACGTGATCTATAACAATTTAGTAATATATGACATATATTAATTTTCATTTGTTATTTTCTTTTCATTCATGTGATATCAATAGAATCAACTCATTCATCACATGAGTCTTTACTACCTTTTCTTTTTTAAATCAGTAATTGTTATTTTATGGGATACACCATATTATTTCAAAACTATACTACTTAATTAGCAAATAAAAATAATCGAATATATAAAAAATGCCTTGAGTTTCTTTTGTGTCAATATATTTCCTCAAAAAAATCAAGTAAATGTTCATTTCAATTATAAAATTCTGAAAGACATACCATTCATTAAATTATCTCAGGATTAAGTTTTGTGATGTGGGAGTTGGAAATGACAACTATGTTATTTATCTGAACAATAGGAACCCTAAAAAAGCTTACTGGTCACTGGTTCAACCATCCGGTTCAGTCCGAGTCTGACAACTAAGAGTACTACTTATAAGAAATGGTCCAGCTTTCAGGTTTCAGCTTCCCTCCCCAACCCACACTTAGGTCTGCTGTCATGTGCCATCCCAACATGTTTGTTAGCTCATTGGTCCTCAACTCTGTAACAAGAAAATCTTAGATGTAAGCTTTTGGGGCTTGTCTGGTTAGGGGGGTTTCAACAAGTTCAATAGGATTAAGCTGCAGGATTTGTCTATAGTCCTCTGTTTGGTAGGAGTGAATCCATCAATTGCAATTTGCAAGTGATACACTGACATGCATCCCTGTCAATTGTGTTTTTTGTCTAGGTGTGATGGGCTAAGCTGGCCATATCGTAGGACTTGGGCCAAGCTGGGCCTGCCCCCTTCACCCAAAACATTAGCCTGATGGCATCCTAAGCACAGGCTGGCCCAATAATTTCTCATTTAAAAGCCACTCTGATGAGATCATCTGATGTTGACTTGTTAAAACTAATTAATGAGAGCAATTATTTAGAAAATATCATTTGGGCTCTGGGCCAGACAGACCCAAGCTGAGTAATTCCAAAATCCAAACAACCATTTTCTGAAACGCTTCTTATAGTTTCATAGATTTATTAAAATTCATCTTATAGTTTATGTTTTACTAAAATACCCCCTATAGTTTTTTTCGGTTTATTTAATCAACCTTTCATTAGATGATAGTGGAAAATGATAGCTTTAACCCTAATGTCCATTTGAATAAATTCAATAAAAAAGAAAATGAAAATACCAATTTTGTATCTAATAAGATACGAGCAACCACTTTATTTGGCTCTATTTGGTCAATTTTGTTTTTGATACAAAGAAGTATTAGGGTTACTTTTGGAATAAACAGCCATGAGACCATGTCCTTGAACATTTTCCACTCAATTTAATTTATAATGTTACTATTTTCAGATGAAAAAACAAAGACTTCTTAGTGAAATAGGTTGCAAATTATAGGGGGTATTTTAGTAAAATAAAAATTATAAGATAAGTTTAAATGAATCCATGAAAGTAGAGGGGGTGTTCTAGTAAATGACCCTTTAAACAAAATATCACATGAAAGGTAGTGTGCATAGGATGCTTTCTACTCCAGTTCAGCATCAAGCCAAACATTGCTCACATTCAAGGAAGTAAAACAAAAGGGAGTGCTGGCTTACACCAGAGCAAAGAAGAGATTGTGACATGGCGACTGTGCTGTGGCTTCACAGCCAGAGAGAGAGAGAGAGAGAGCCGCTTTAGATGGCACAAAAGGAGGGCTTCTCACGTTGAGCAGCTTGTTAAGAGTTAAGACATTGTTTGAGGTACAAGCATCATTTGGCTCTTCGAGAGGGGACCAATCCACCAGAGCAAAGCATCCATGGTTTTTACAGTTCCCAGAGGGGACCATGGAGCATGTCACCTGAGCCAAAAAGCCTCTTATCTCCTTTATGACATTAATGTGTGTAACTGGCCCATTTGATCTATAAAATAAGCCAGAGGTGAAGACTGTTTTCAATTTTTGATATCTGCAACCCAAGCAACTGTACAACAATGTACTGCTGTACAGTGGCATAATTGAGCAAAATAATCACAAGAAGAGTTGCAGAGATAAGAATATACTGAAGCAACTTGTTTTGGAAATCCCCATGACTGAAAAAAGAAGATAAAGAATGAGTTGAAACCCAGAAGCTCTGATCTGGTTTGTGTTCTGTTCTCATTAAACTAAAAGCCTAAAGGTCTGGTCTTGGATGTTTCCAAAGGTGTCAAGAGGAAACTGCTGAGGGGGTGTTCCATTAACTATCAACTATATCAATTATTGAGTCTAGTTGATGTATGGATAGCTTTTGCATTACAACACTAAAGGCATGATTTGCTCTGAGCTCTCACCATGATTAGATGCAGAGACAGAGAGAGAGAGAGAGAGAGGAGCATGACAGTGGCTTCTGCTTTACACACTAAGTCTAAATTAATAATAAAGTTGAAATTTTAAATAAAGAAAGCAACGTCTATCTACAGTTTCCTTCTTTATTATTCTATTCATTTTTAAATTTATTTCTTTAATTCGACTTCTCTGATGTTAGCATTAAAAGTCATAATTTATTATTAAAAAGATGAGGGGACAGGTTTGGTAGAGATCTAAATGGTTTGGAAAGACTCGCATGTGACAGATTAGAATGCAGCTGAGAAGGGCTCCACTTGCCTTTGCCTGCTACCAATCCCCCCTTTCATGTGGTGGAGTCTCAGCCTGGCAGCCCTACTACTCATGTGGAAAATAGAAACCCATTTTGGGTTAATTATAAGGACCTTTAATGGGATATGCATGGCTACAATTGTTTTGGGAAAGTCTTCAAAGCAACTCTAAGTATAAAAGGTTGAGCTCTGAGCATGTGCATCAGGATTCTCTACTCCCCCACCCACATGGCTATCCTAATTGTACAAATGGAAGAAGGGAAACCCATCCAAGAAAACTTCTACCAGTTGGTTGTGGTGGTGGCGGCAACAGTGACAGTGGTGGTGGTAATTCTCTTACTAGGGAATGTTGATTATTCTACTCTTGTGAATAAAATTAGTGATCTACTTTCACCAATGTTGTTAGACTTTCATGTGAAGTGGTGTAATTGCTATAAAAAGACCCCATGTGAAAAGACATGAAACCCCTTAAAGTGTAAGAGCAGTGGATCTCTCTAAAACTACTTGTGGGAGTATGGTTATGGTTATAGCATTTAGATACAGTCATAAAGATGACCCATTTGGGGACACCCTGTATTTGATAAAGGGGGAAAACCCCAATTATGAAATAAGAGGTACATGTTTAAAAAACAAAGGTACCCACAATGTTTTTGGCTTTTTATCATAGAAAATAATGGTTTCTTTATCTTTTGCCTAGGGATAATGGGATGTGCCTCAACGAAGCCTCTTTATTTCCAATTTTTGGGTTGCCTTGATTCTAGTGCTAAGAACTGAGTCAGACATCTAAAATAAAGAACATATTCTAGGCCCTACTTAGTCTTAAGTAGTTGTCACAATTCACAAGTTTCAGATTATTGAATGCATCTCAACTAAAAGTCTAAAGACTAAACCACGGGCTATAGCAATATTTGGAAGTAATCGGACATTGGTGGAAGTTCTTTTTCTAACACTTAAGCTGTATTTATTTCACCATAAAATGGATAAGAATTTTTGGGTAAAATATAAAATTCTCCCTTCAAGTTTTTAACAATGATATCTTCCTTTCATCTTTGTCTCAATAATAGAGACTTCAAAGTTATGAAATTACCATTACAATTTATTAGAGCATCTTTCGGTATAATTCAAAATGCTAGATTTGTCCTTTTAGACTTCACTAGACCTAATGTTTCCATAGAATAAAATTATTTTATTCTTTTCAATCTAATTTGGGGATTTTTTTTAATTAAAAGTGAAAGTTTCTTTTGGGGGTATTTTCTTAAATTTCCATATAAGGGTAAAATGGATTCTTTGTGCATTAAGCCAACGTTTTCCGTCCGTGTAGGATAACAAAAAAAAGAAGGTAACTGCAGGTTTTTTCAATGCTATAAGGAATGTTTTTTGTGAAAGTGAAAAATATCAGGGGAGGTTTTTATGATTGTCAAAACCTGAGCTTTTTATATTTACCTAAAAGTTTGACACTTTCGGCTATTATTTCTGCTCCTTTAAAATCAAAGACATTTTTCCCCACCGTCTGTTACTTATTTCGATTTAAATGGCAAGGAAACCACAAGTTTTTGTCATAATAAAGGAAAAGTATAACTTTTATCTACTCCTAAAAAGTAATTTCACCCATCTATATCTTTATCTACTCTTAATAAAGGAAAAGTTTTTTGAGGTAAAAGTATAACTTTTATCTACTCCTGAAAGTGTAACTTTTACGGAGTAGCCCATCCCCCAACCCGGGTGTAAGCGGGATTGAGAACTTACCAACCAGTTGATTGGCACCTTGCAGCCTAGTCCTGTAATCTAATCAAGCTTCAATTGATTCTCTTAATAGAGCAGGGTATAAATTATATATCTTGGTTTGGTTTAAGGCCTAACCCAACACCAACCCTAGACATGGATCCTTGCTAGATTCAAGCTGATGCCAAAACCTAAATTTCCCCTCTTACCTCAATGCTCACATGGATCTCCTCCTCTCGTTTATTACACGTGATTATTTATTTATAAAATGAGCTCTTAAAAAATATACGAACTCACAATAAAACCCCTTCATAGTTAATGTTTGTGACTGATGAGGGCAAATTTGGCCCTCCAGTGAAATTACGACACGTGGCACCTCGTGACAACTAGGCGATACCCAGGCAACAACTTACCAAGTTGGTGTCCCACCCGGGCCTCAGCATGGCCGGCCTGGCGTGGCCGGG
>NW_010729198.1:952150-1128506 GCF_000365185.1 Nelumbo nucifera
CGACCTGGCCGATCCCCATAAGACGCCCACCGATAGACGGCATGCATACCCGACGAGCTCGGTAGCTCACCAAGGAGCTCGCCAAGGTGCTCGGTAGCTCACCAAAGAGCTCGCCAAGGAGCTAGGTAGCTCTCCAAGGAGCTCGCCACCAAGGAGCCAGGCAGCTCGGTAGAGCTCGCCACAAGCAGCTCGGCATAGCTCCCCCGAGCATCTCACCACTTGTAGGGTAGCTCGGTACAGAAGAGTAGTTTGGCGTATCGCAAGAAGATCTCTTGCCTGACAACCGTACCTGACAGATCTGGTGGCAGCGCCCACATCTCTTGCCAGGCGGTGTCGTGCCTACCGTCTCTGAAAAGCATGGCACGCCTGACGAGTCTGTACCCTGCAACAGCAGCCTGCACCTATCACCTCAGTCCTGGCAGTAATGGCTTGGGCAGTGGCGGTTACGCCTGATGTGACTGGGCACCACTATATAAGGACTCTGACTCCCAAAGCCAAAGGGGGAGGGAATGGAAAAAGGGAGTTCGCCACCAGGGAGCTCCATCATCCTCTGAGTCACAGGCCACCTGGGAGCAGGTCAAGTGACGAGGTACTTAGCCAAAAAAAAAAATTGATACATCACAAAAATTGGTACGTGACCAGAAACGGTTACATCAATTGGCGCCGTCTGTGGGAACACGCTACAAAAAGCTAAGTTCTCATCCTATAAAAGCTAAGTTCTCATCCTACAAAAGCTAAGCCCTCAATTTTTAGAAATTGAAGCTCTCGCTTTATAGTTTACATTTTTTATGAACTCAAAGACTACGCAGGTAGCTAACAGACTAAGTTTACTTTCAATTTAGTTAAAGCCTCATCAGCCCTCTTCGCTAGGTCCCCCTACAAAGATGAGTTCTTTGTGGCTTCCGTGGGAGTTGGCGGCCAATAGACTACATAGGCGCCCTTACTGGTCGAGCCTTCTAAGGCTCCCGTGTGAGCTGGCGACCTAAAGTTAGTAGTGCTGCCCCCGAAGGTCGAGCTCCTAGTAGCTTCTTGTAGGAGTGGGTGACTGGCATTACGAAGCTGATGCAGCGCAATCATAGCTCCAAGTCACCCACCTTATCGACTCGGCACCTTACAGGTAGCTCGGCACCTGGTCAGCCCGGCACCTCACTGGTAGCTTGGCACTTGGTCAGTTTGGCACCTTGTAGGTAGCTCGGCACCTGGTCAGCTCGGCACCTCACTGGTAGCTCGGCACCTTGCAGGCAGCTCGGCACCTGGTCAGCTCGGCACCTCACAGGTAGCTCGGCACTTGGTCAGCCCGACACCTCACAAGTAGCTCGGCACCTCACAGGCAAAGCCTACGAGCCACATTACTGTTTAAGACCCGGTCGCCTCTTCGGCATGGGCAAAGTCAAGAAGAGTGGACTACAAGTCGCTCCCAAAGCCTACGGGCCACATTATTGATAAATACCCCGTTGCTTCCTCAGCATGGGCAAAATCAGCAAAAAGTGAATTATAAGTTGCCCCCAGAGCCTAAGGGCTACACTATTGAACTAGCAGAGACCTTCTCACCTTATAGGCAGCTCACTACTTGCAGACAACTCGCCACATACAGACGACTCCCAAGGCCTAAGGAATTAGATCGGCACTTACTAGCTCGTCGACTTACAGGCCAAAAGAAGAATACTCCCTTCACTGAGTTACTCTCAGCTCGGGAGTGGGGGGCAAATGATGAGGGCAGATTTGGCCCTCCAGTGAAATTGCGACATGTGGCACCTCGTGACAACTAGGCAACACCCAGGCAACAACTTACCAAGTTGGTGTCCCACTCGGTGTTTTGAATCGAGGACACAATCAAATAGTCCTATCAACTAGATGGGGATGAGGTGGAAGGACGAAGCCGCGTATTGAGATCTGCAACCAGGAGATAGGTCAGAGGTCCAAGGAGTTGGTCCCCAGGTAGGTACTCCGACACTTAAGTTAGTAGGATAGAGAGGGATGTGGTCGGGACGAGCAAGTTGAGACAGTACTGGTCCGAGCCGAAGAGATGGTGCAAAGAGGTATATAAAGAATGTAGAGTTCCAAAAGTCCCTTATCTTGAATAAGGAATACTTACTTATAGTTGAACGTCCATATCCTAAATGGATAGTGCTTCCAAGGTTGTCGAGATAAGGGTGTTTGTCAAGGTCTTTTAGAGGTTCTCTCTTTCCTGATGAAATCTGCTTCGTTGTTCATGTGGGACACACCTTCTTAATCATACTTTTTTGTTACACATGACATTAACGTAGCTTGAAAGAAGAGGCCACAGAGATCGCCACATGGCATCCGGCCAGTTCAACCATCACCTAGACACTTTGTTACACTGTTATGAGCCGAAAGAAAGAGAGAGAAGTTAACTTGAAAGTCCCATCCGATCCTAGGGTCTAATTGATGTGATACAAACCCATAAAAGCGACCTTCATAAATGAATTAGAGGCAATGCATAGTGGGCCTGGTAAGACCTGTCTGAGGGTTTATCTAAAGTAAGCTAGCCAAAGGGATTGAAAACTAATTTAATTTCTAAAATTGTTTGAACCTATAAATGTATAAATAAATTCACCTAATATTAGATAAGTTCTTCTTTGTGTTGTTTCTGTTCTATCATAAATGAGCGTTGGTGCACATTATTTTCATTGTTTCTTACACATTTATTACATGCAATAAAAATTAAGAAGGGCAGATAATTAAACAACTAATTCACATTTAGTATATGTTTGGCATCCATGCTACATATACAATACTCTTTTTTTGTATATGTGTAGGTTGGAAGTACCATTTTTTTGAGAAAATGGTGTTTTTTTTTTGTTTGAAAATGTTGTTATTAGGTAGGATGTTTCTAAGGCAACATGAATGCATTTTGTTTGGTAACGGTGCTCTATATCTGTCTTCTGCACTGGTACCCATTATAGGAAGTCCACGTCACTGCCACATCATATCCTCATTGGCGGCAACAAGCTCCAAATTTAGAAAACGTTGAATTTGGCGTTTCCTCAAACCATGCCTTCTTGATTTTCAAAGCATAGTTGAAAGCACCATTTTTTATGGAAAAACGATTCCAAACATATTACTGTTTTTTGGAACACCGATTTTTCTAATGTATCACTGTTTTCTGGAGCAACGGTGCTGATAACTAATGGGGGCTTTGCGTACTCCACATGCAACAATATCCTCTGATCGAGATGTGATTGGCTGATAAAAAGAGATTATTTGCTTGCAAACTTTTGTTTAAGGCAAATGTTATGCTTATGATACAAAAATTATTTCGTGAAACAAAAAAATATGAACCATATTGATAAAGTAATCCCGGTTAAWATATTTAATGTTGTTAAATGTTTTAATGTGATTTATAAATATACTTTTTGAGATACAAACCAATGATAAAGTGAGACATCACAATCAATGAATTTAATATTGTTGAAGGTTTTAATGTAATATTGTTTAGGCATTGGAATTTTCTCCATTCCCGCTGGATACCTGATTTATTTAACCTGATGCGATTGGGGATGGAAATTATTTGTGGAGCGGGGACGAAATTGGGGAATAAAATCCCTAACCTGCTTTGACCCTGATTTTATATATATATATATATATATATTAAAAATAAATGCTCATGGTTTGGTTACCTGAACTGTGGCCCTTTTTTATGAACTGCCTGGCGCGGCCTGTGCGCGGCCTGTGCGACCTGGCCGACCTGGCAACCCATAAGATGCCCACCGTTAAACGGCATGCATACCCCACGAGCTTGGTAGCTCACCAAGGAGCTCACCAATGAGCTCGGTAGCTCACCAAAGAGCTTGCCAAGGAGCTAGGCAGCTCTCCAAGGAGCTCGCCACCAAGGAGCCAGGCAGCTTGGCAGAGCTCACCACAAGTAGCTCGGCATAGCCCAAGGAGCTCCGCATAGCTCCCCCGGGCAGCTCGCCACTTGTAGGGTAGCTCGGTACAGAAGAGTAGTTTGGCGTATCGCAGGAAGATCTCCTGCATGACAACCGTACCTGATAGATCTGGTGGCAGCGCCCACATCTCTTGCTAGGCNCACATTTGGCCCTCCAATGAAATTGCGACACGTGGCACCTCGTGACAACTAGGCGACACCCAGGCAACAACTTACCAAGTTGGTGTCCCACCGGGGTACTGGCCTGTCCGACCTGGGGCGACCTGGCGCGCGGCCTGCACACGGCCTGCGCGCTGCCTGGCGCATGGCCTGCACACGTCTTGCGCGCTGCCTGCACGCAGCCTGCGCACTGCCTGGCGTGGCCTGTGCGTGGCCTGCGCGACCTGGCCGACCTAGCAACCCATAAGACGCCCGCCGTTAAACGGCTTGCATACCCCACGAGCTCGGTAGCTCACCAAGGAGCTCGCCAATGAGCTCGGTAGCTCACCAAAGAGCTCGCCAAGGAGCTAGGCAGCTCGGCAGAGCTCGCCACAAGCAGCTCAGCATAGCCCAAGGAGCTCCGCATAGCTCCCCCGGGCAGCTCGCCACTTGTAGGGTAGCTCGGTACAGAAGAGTAGTTTGGCGTATCGTAGGAAGATCTCCTGCCTGACAACCGTACCTGACAGATCTGGTGGCAGCGCCCACATCTCTTGCCAGGCGGCGTTGTGCCTGCCGTCTTTGAAAAGCATGGCACGCCTGACGAGTCCGTACCCTACAGCAGCAGCCTGCACCTGTCACCTTAGTCCTGGCAGTAATGGCTTGGGTAGTGGCGGATACGCCTGATGCGACTGGGCACCACTATATAAGGACTCCGACCCCCAAACCCAAAGGGGGAGGGAATGGAAAAAGGGAGTTCGCCACTAGGGAGCTCCATCATCCTCTGAGTCACAGGCCACTTGGGAGCAGGTCAAATGACAAGGTATTTAGCCAAAAAAAAATTGATACATCACAAAAATTGGTATGTGACCAGAAACGGTTACATCAGTGACATTTCCGATCCCCCATTAAATCCCTTATTTCTTCTTAAATATCTTTGAACCCCATTTGACCCTCTCTAATGAAGTAGGGGTCAGGTATAAATTAGAAGGGCTGGATCAAGACCAACCCCAAACATAGACCTTAGCATGGAACCAAGATGATGTCAAAACCCAAATTTGTCAACAAAGACCTAACAGGTAGGGGTGATCAAGGGTCGGGCCGGGCTTTGCACTTATGATAATGGCTATAGCTTAGGCCCGGCCCCGGGCTTCCGAGCCAATGTCGCTCATATATAAAACATTACATATCTACATATTAAATGACATAACATGCATATTAACTTATTTTATACATTATATAATATAAAATATTATATATAATATAAATTATACATGCCATTTTATAATATTTATATATAAAATATATAATATAATATAAAATAACATGTTAACATTATACACGAAATGTGTAAGTTTAAATATATGCGGGCCAGTCTAGGTCGGGCTTGAAATATTAAGCCCAAACCCAACCCTAAAATCTGTGTGCCTGATGTGGGCCTGGGTCGGGCCTGAACACAAAACCCAGGCCCGAGCCCAGAATTTCTGGGCTGGGCTGAAATGATCACCCCTACTAACAAGTTTTCCATTTTAACTCCTTGCACTGCATGGATTTACTTGCTAGTTATATATTAAAAGATATAGAGACCTAATACAAATTTATTTGAGTTGTCCACTTAAAATTCAATGATATCAGATGGTTATAATTGAGTATGTGATTTTGGCCCGATAAATTACTATTTAAGATAGGGGTACAACCTGGGGGTTACGGTTGGGATTTTGTCAAAATTTCAATGAAATTGACCTAAAGCCCAAGCTCAGAACAATGTAAAATGTTAGCTCGAGCCAACCCAAGTTACACCCCTAATTTAAGACCTATTTCTGATGAGTCTTTTGGCAGTATATTGATACCAAATACAGTTAAGCATCCTCAGTCGTTGGACCCAACTATTGAATGCTGAAGAGAATTGAATTAGATAATTGATTTTTCAGCATTTGATGGCAACTTGAGAACAGATGAAGTGGCTGAATTGAATGATATATTGCTTTGTCTTTTAGTGAATAAAATAATTAAGAAGCTTACAACATTTTAAATAGCTTATCCACGAAAAGACATAGGGGAAAGTCATTCAGTTTAACCCCTTATTATTAAATGCTGAAAATATATCAATGGCTGGGGGCTGGACCATTGTCCATGATCACTCTGTGTCCCTTTGTGTATGGAGGCATGGGGTCAAATCCACATAATTGTAGGCTCTTCATGATAAGGTCAACAGACCTCACTAGATAGGGCAATTTTCCCATTTCCCTTATCCCACAAGGACCCGCCTAGAAAGGAGTAGAGATGGAGATGATTTTCCCACGAGGTTGGGAATGGGGAAATTTCCATCCCTATTGACGGGGACGGGGAAAGCACTCCCCACCGATGAGGATCCCCTCCACCCCACATAGGGGTGTCAATGCTATTCGAAAATTTGATTTTGAATTCGAGATTCGAAATAATCGAATTGAATTTTAATAATTCAAATATCTAATCGGTCAAATGATATATATCTGAATTCAACTAATTGTTTAATTCTTATGTATAATATATAAAATATTTAAATATTTTATATAATATATATACTAATTAAATTATATAAATAATTTATATATTTATATACTTTATATAAATAAAATATTTATTTTATATATTTATTAGTTATCTAAAATAATTAATGGATCGAATTTGAATCAAGTCAAATATTTGAATATTTAATCAAATTCTAATTCGAACATTAATTTGTAATATCTATCAAATATCAAATTTTCTAATCGGATTTAAATTTAGATATTGCCTTGCTCTATTCAATATCGATCGGTTCCCCTACATATCTATCTATATAAATCGTAATTATTTTGTTTTTAATTTTTTGAATGAAATAAATATAAAAAAGAAAATGATTTAACATCATAAAAAAATAGTAAAGGGAGTGAGGATCCTCGTGGGGATGGACGGTACGGGGGTGGGGATTTTCACAGGAATGGGGATGGAGAGTGGCTCCCTGTCCCTCCTCCTCCGGGTTGCCATTCTTAGACCTCACGTGCATCCTGCTCTTTTCCCACCACCCCTTAATTTTCTTACAATATATAATATGTAATACAAAACAAAACAAAAAAAAAAAAGAAAATGGCAGGGAATTATTTCAGTGCTGATTTTAAGAGAATTTTTGAATTAAGATGTTTTCAGAATTTAACATCTACGTCAGCATACCCTTTACCCAATATTTTCTATCTACTATTAATGCTATGACCATCATTCTATATTATGACTAGCAATATTAGTAATCATTGTCAAGTTTAAAGAGCAATAGTTATCATAGTGTAGGATTGATGGCACCAGTTATGATCCGCCTGGCAATAAATCCTAATAAAGCAAATAGTGATTGGTGCCCTTTAACATAAGTTTTTTTAACTTTAATTTATTTTATCTCTTTAATTATTACTAGTTTTTTTTTTTCTTTACATATTAGTGATGAAATGCACGTGAAAGGCAATAGAGATAAATGAGTAGAATAGGAAAATAAATGGAAAGAGGAGAGAGAGAGGGAGGGCGGATGGAAAACAAACGAATTAAAATTTTCACATGAGCGTTTGTATGTGAAATCAAGGCAAGTGTTGTGTTTTTCTGAGAACACGTATTATGTATATCTACGAATAAATATTAATTATATATGATATATGATATTTGGATTTAATTTTTATAATGTATAATCTATACCGAATCCAATGCAAATAACCGCTTTATATAGAATAGATATAAATATGTATCATTTGGTAGAAGGATACATGGCACAAGTGGTATGACCAAGTTTTGTCATTGTTCCACCTGTATCTACTGCAGTATGTCTATATTAGTCTACAATATTTAGCCATGTATTGATCCATATTGGTCAATATTCACTAATTCACTAATTCATGGCTAATAGCCTGATATATAGATATAAATATTTATTAAAATACTCCTATTAACTTTACAATTAAATTATACGACCTTAAATCTTGAAATGTAGTAGTTTGTGTGTTTTCGAGGTATCAATACAGTAAATAATGGGAATTGAGAGATTTGAATTGTTTTGAATGTTAATCTTTAATTTAATATATAGCATGTCAAGAGATCAAATAAAAAATTAAAAAAAATGACATGATTTTATGTTTTAACTTTCAGGCCCACTCTTGTGAACTTAATATTGTTATAATTTCATCAACTAAAGATAAAAAATAAATAAAATGAAATAATCAATTATTAAATTTTTTATTTTTTAGTAGAGTTAATGAAATAGGATTAGTTTAACTGACCCCACATAGTTGGAACAATTCTAACAAAAAAAAAGTTGGAACAGGGCTTACATGATGGTGATGATTATAAGTTTTTTTTTTTTTTTTGAAGTAGAAATAGAATTGATGTTGAAGGTGTCTCATTACGTGCATATTTTAATTCTTCTACCCTTTTACAAATTCCAACATTTCTCAAGTGGAGTCAAGATCTACTGCACTTAATCATGCACTTCATTAAAGGTGTCTCATTACATGTTTGTAAATAATACCCATGCATATGAGATCACTCATGTGATGGAACACCCATCACTGACTTATGGAAGTGCACAAATATAAAGAAAAAAAGTTCAAGGGATCTGTTCACCTAATTTCATCCAATAGTTCACATTTCACATGAATCATTGAATATGTGTTTCTTATGCATTTTATTCCTTTTCTATAACCATTTAAGCGGTGGATTTATTATTGTTATTCATGTGAATTTTATTAATTTATTCATGCATAATTTAATTTTTCTATTATTATATTTATATATTTTTAAAACGTATTTCAATATATCTCTTAAAATTACATTTTCTTATATTCTTTGCGATACCACTACTTTAATAACATTAATATATGATATGGAGGATGGAGCATTCATTCAAGACGGTTTGGGAATGCATTCTTCGACCAACCGAGCAAGGACAATTGGCACTTAGGAGCCCTAGGAAGGAGGTGGGCGATGGGGCATATGAGAAAACCAGCCAACCCAATTGCCTCTGAATGATATGATGTAACAAGGCCCTATTTTAATACCCTTGCAGTTTGTCTTTGTTCTTCTTGTTCTTGTTCCTTCAGCCTGTTCCATAATACCCTAAAACCCGTATGCCCATCTTAATTAATTCTATTTAAAAAATATTTTTCATTCAAAAAAAAAAAAAAATCCTGGATCTAAGATTGTTTCCTCAGCTTGCTGCCATGTTCTATCTATACTTTTATTCTTGTTGTTGTGACAATGTTGGCTATCATTTTTGGAATCAAGTTCCAGCAGATGGTGATATTGCTTCTGTAATTGCCATTGCTTTTGGGCAGAAAATCATTTGTACTAGCTTTCAAGTCAGGTTGATATGTGGACCCCAGAATGCAAAGAAGCTCTCATTCTGAAGTTACTGACTTCAAGAAAGAAAAGTAGGCCCACTGCCTAATCATTGACTATCAATTACTGGGGTATACTAGGATTCCGCTGATAAAGCCCTAGAAAACTGTGAAAAGAAGAGGGAAGGATGCTCAAGTTCCAAGATGAAACAGAAAAGGAAGAGATATGGGGAAGAACAGTTTCAAATTTACTACCTCCTGGCCTGGCCATCAGTTTATTCCCCTCTCAAACAAAACCCAAATGAAAAAGAGATAAAAAAAAAGGAAAAAAAAAAGCTACAAAATTCCAGAAGTACAAGCAATCCATTAAAGATGTTTACACCACCTACTTAGGATCAAACCCCCTATGCTGCTTCTGCTTCCTTCTTCTGTTTGTATAATGCCCTTCACATAACAACATCTGTGTTTTGTAAATTCCTGGCCTTTGTTGAGTATTCACAGGAGAGTTCTTGACTGCACGATTTTAGTGCTTCTTCTCAGCATGAAAGAATGACCAGCCTTTCTTTTATGAGCTAAAACAGTAACAAATGCAGGAAACTTGGCTAAAAAGACCCTATATATATGTTTGTCTGAGAAGAGAGAAAAGTAGAGATATGGTATGACAGATACCAAAGAGGATTGTGCCAATACGGCTTATCCAGCCAACACAGACACCACTAAGAGGGGATGATGGTGCCCACGTAGCCAAACCCCACAATAAAGAATGTAATGGCTTGGAGGGAGAGGAATATGAAGTAATTGTTCTTCCCATAGACAAAATCGTAGCAGGACACCAAGGCGAGGAACAATCCAAATGCAAGCTCTGTCAGATGGAGTCTGTTGATGATCAAACCATTAAACAACAAATGCTTGTTAGGATTGGTTTTAAACAAGTTCTGGGAAGCCACACCCAACAGGGTACCTGCTTTCAGCTTCAAGATATATGGAAGATGACAGCCTGCTCACCCTGAGATCTATCTGTGTGTGGCTTCACCACTGAAAATGGTTCGCATTTTGTATTGCAAACTTATTTGGTTCTGTAACATTTTGTGAAGATTGGTTTGCATAGAAATTTACCTTTCCCTGATTCTGAATCGAGGCTTTTTGGGTGCCTTGGAATTGGTTGTTTTTGATCCCAATTTCTCAGTGACAACCCACACATTTGCTTTCTTTGCCCCCAGAAGACCCGCAATTGTCGCCTTAGACCGGTGCAGAGCCATTACATTCTCGAATAGGACCCAGAAAAACAACAGGTGGACTGATCTGCAAGATTAGGATCAATAACTGATACAATGAGTGAATTGCTGGAAAAAAAGAAACCAAACTTATGTACATCGAATTTTCCAGGAAACAATTAATATGGAATTGCAGAGAGAGAGAGAGAGAGAGAGAGGGAGAGGGAGAGGGAGAGAGAGAGAGAGAGAGAGAGAGAGAGAGAGAGACCTTGGAGTTCCAACTGAGTTAAGGAGGGTAATGATGCAAGGCATATAAATGGAACCCCACTTTGGAACTTCGACCTCAGGAATCAAGACGGTTAATGGCAACACAATGCAGTAAAACACAAAGGTGATGATATGGGCAATGATCTTCCGAACAAGGAAGAAGCTGTAGATAACATAGAATTTCTTGAACGTAGTTACATTCTGCAGGAAACAATGAAGAAACCAAGTAAATTACAAGTGTACAAGAATTTACTTTCTGCAAACAACAAAAAGCTAAATAATAATAAAGAGAACCAGACCTTGTTTCTTATGATCTCCATGGCCATTTTCCTGAACAGATTAGCTGGTCCACAAGACCAACGATCCTGCTGATGGCGGAAGGCATTGAACGTACTTGGCAATTCACTTTTCACCTGTTTTTTCAAAACGAAAACTGCAATTCAGTATCAAAGGTGATTCAGAAACTGGTTTAGAAATGAAACCCAACAAGGCAACAAGCAGTCTAGAAAACAGTTGACTCGAGCGGGATTGACTTCAATTGACTCGGTCTAAAAGGTATCGTTTGTTCTTAATTATCTGGATAAATACGTTTAATAAGACAAGTGTTTTTTAGGTAAAAATTGCCCGAATAAATAAAGTTCTAGCATTCATAGAGTATTAGTTACCCAGGTAATTGATATTCTCCGACCTGATACCCTATATAGTGGCAAATTAACCCAGGATCATGGTCAATTAGTTGACCAAATATCCCTATTAAATACCGCAAACGAACGGGGCCTAAATATCTACTGTAAGTGCAGCAGATGCATATATTATACGGTGCTGCCGACGTATAGTAGATACCTGGAGATCACCAACGTAGAGAAATTTCCAGCCCTTGAGACTCGCTCGGACGGCCAGATCCATGTCCTCGACCGTCGTTCGGTCCTTCCATCCTCCGGCCGCTTCTATGGCCGCGATTCTCCATATACCGGCGGTCCCTGTATTATCGTTAATTTTTTATTATTTTTCAATGTTATCCAGAAAAAAAGTTATAAAAAAAGATGCAGAAGAAATAGAATTAATTGATTACCGTTGAAACCGAAGAAGGCGTAGGTGGACGAACCCACTTCCTGCTCCACCGTGAAATGGTAATCCAACGACATCTCTTGCATCCTAGTCATCATGCATTCGTCAGCGTTCACTGCAGCCAGCATTGCCACGTCAGCAATATTTTTATATGTATTAGAAAATAAAATAGATTAAATAAATTAAAATAAGTAATAGCGAAAAAAAATAAATCCAAGCCAAGTGTCGGTGACTGTGGGTCTTGGAGTGAGGGCCCACAAGGAAGGAGCTTGGAAGAATAATAATTGCACATGGAGGTGCCATGGATCGACTAGGAGTTGCCCCTTCGCCGTTTCACGTAAATCCAAACAGGCCCTTATAATTGACTCACTCAAGGTAAAAAACGGAACTGTTCTTCAGAAAATGAACAGACCTGCCCCGAAGATCTTGCTTTTCCATCCACTTGTTTCCTGCCGGGTTTGTCCGATGTATAGGCTTTTACTTTCGGCGAAAGGGTCGGGGTATTTACGTCATTAGAAAAAATTAACTGCAGAAGAAATTTCGCTTGAGCCACTGAAGTGGGGGTCTCTGTTTGGATGGTGGGTCCAATTATACGGTGGCCATCGTGTGGAGGGAAGGATGTGGGCCATGGCCATGGTGCGGGACCTATCCCTTCCCTCTCAATCTGCGTCAAGTCTCGCCACCCAGCGAGGGGGAGGTGGTCGTCGAAGATGGCGATAAAAAAGGGGACAAAAGAGAAAAAGGCAAAAAGAGAAAGAACAGAGGAACAAAAGACAGCAATAGCCGAGCACCGACACTTCGCTAAAATTAGTGAGTGAATTAAGGCAGCAATTAATGTCTAAATTGGATTTAGGGAGGCGAGAGCATACCGAATACCCAGCGGGCTTGAACGAGGGCTATATCTGGGTTGTGGACAAGGAAAGGGATGGATCGCCAGAGGAAGTCTGGTTCTGGTTGGAAATCTGCATCGAAAATGACGACGTAGTCGCATTGTTTAGAGTAGCTTCGCTTCAGTCCTTCTTTGAGAGCTCCTGCTTTGTATCCAACTCGGTTCTCTCTGATCTCATATTTGATGTTGATGCCCTTGCTTGCCCATCTATGGCATTCCAACTCCACCATACTCTGCAATTTTAATGCACAAAAGGAAACGGAAGAGCACCCAGATCAGAAATCGAAGTTGCTACGCAAATTTTAGTTGTCTAGAGTGTCTAGTACTGAAATAAGAATGAATCCAGATCAGAATTCAAACCTCAGAGAAATAAAATATGGTTTGCCTCTTAATTCAGTAGTTTTAGGTTAAAGATAGTGATTACTAGCCGTGTCCGAACTCTGACACTCAGATCGGAAAGAAGAAAGAAAAGATAGACATTCTCACCCAATGAAGAAAAGAGAAATCTTCTTTTCTTTTTTCTGTATTCTGTGGTTTCGAGTGAATACCTTGATGGTCGGGTCTGTGGAGTCGTCCAGAACTTGAATTATGATTCGATCGGAGGGCCATGAAAGGCCGCATGCAGCTCCAATGGAGAGTTGGTAAACCTGCATCCATCATACGTGAAGAGACACGAAGCAAATTCTCAGAAAAAACAGAGAAGGATACAGATGAAGAACAATGCTGAATCACGAAAACATGGACAATAAGGAAAGGAAGGGGAAGATAGAGAAAGAAAAGTACCTCTTTTTCGTTGTACATGGGGATTTGCACGAGAACCATGGGATAAACTGAATTACCCAGCTCCGGATCGTCCTTTATCGGCTCCCATTTGTATCGCTTCTCTGGTTTTCGCCCAAACCACTTGACGTAAGTGATGACGATGCCCATGTAGACCCTCTCCATGAACAGCAGAACCGCGAAGACCAAGCATAGACCCACCGCGAGTTTCAGCAGAGGAACGATTAGCGGGGTTTTGATCTGTTGCCAGATGAATCCCAATTGGCCGGCGAGGTCATCCCTGGGAAACGCCTCTGGAAGAAGGTTGACAGCAGGAAGCCGATCCATCTCTCTCTCTCTTCAGTTTGCAGTAGAGACGAACAGTTGAAAAGAGATGGGAACCCAGAACCAGAAGCGTGAAACCCAAAACAGGGGACAAGAAGTATATAGATTGGCTACCTACAATGTTCCAAAAGAAAGTAGCTAGATCTGCATGGAGTTAAAGGACTTCCCTTTGCGAAAAGAGCGCGAATCTAAATTGACCCTTTCTGTCACTCCCCTCCTCTGTAAACTGGAATTTCGCTTCTGAGTTACGCAATACAATGTGGTAGAGCTGGACTGTCAGTCATTCATTCACTCTAATTCCTCCACATCGTTAAGGAACCAGACCCACCAGACTAATCAGGCGAGAGAAGACTAAACCCAGTTCAGATCTCACTCACTCCACATTCAGAAGACTAAGAACAAACATTAAGCAAACAATAACAAGATTAAAGAAAAAGGTACTGAGGTAGACAGAATCTAGTTTCGAGGCCTCTCTTGCGTTCAGCCTTCTACCTTCTCCACCCTCTCTCTCTCTCTCTCCCAATCTCTGCAAGTCCAAGAAATGCAGAGCAGAAGACTATACAATATACATTTTGAACAAGAGATAAAGAGATGTCGAAGCAGGTTAGGGAAATGAGAGAGAGTAAGAGAAGGCCTTTTATAAGCTCCTCGTGGTTCTGGGTTGTTGTACTTCTCTCTCTCTCTCTCTAGAGATCTAATGTCGGCTGCTGTAAAAGCTTAGAAGTTAGAACCCCGACTGTTCCGAACACAAGTAGAAGTTTGCAGCCTTTATATAAGAAACAATAGAAAAGGAGTCAAATTCCGGCGACCAGAAGCCGGCCAACGGTGTCAGATTCCGGCAGGGTACTCCCGACACCTTTTCCTCATTTTGCCACATTTACTCATTTATTAGTCGCTCACTTCATATAATGCAGTAATCAATATGTACCAACTGCCATGGTGTCAGATCCCGGCCGTGACCAACTCGTGACGCTTCTCCCATATGATTCACCTAACAACTCTCCTTTCTGGCCGTCAGATCGGAATTCGAGGGCCCCTTCCCATGTAGATACTATTCCAACGACACACGTATCTCGTGCTTCCAAATCTCGTACTTTCCCAATCATTTCCCTCCAAAGGAATTCCACCTTGTAATCTCCTTATTTGGAATCCCAGCCATGGATTTCAGTGCATTTGGTCCAATGCTCATAGAAGTGAAATGTCGTTATGGACTCATGTCTACCGTTCGTTTAATCGTTCATGATTCTGATAAAACTGTAGATCAGACTCTCATCAAGATTAGATGATAATGGGAGAGCACTGAATCACTTCCCTGTGGGCAGACATGATTGGAGCGGATTTCAAGGGAGTGATTGGAGCGTTCTCGGTTAAAGTAAAAAACTAAAAATTTTTCGTCTCCTTATCTTATTTGGGCCCCACACATTTCCACATGGCATATGACTGAATACAGTAAGCATACTCTTTCCACTGTACACGAATCAGCGAAGGTCGTTGGATTGGAACAAAGTACCAGATGATGACACAGCCGATGCCCCGGTCAAACTGTCAAAGCGACGGTCCAGCGTCGTCAATCTAACATAAAACCGCACGATTCGTGGCGTGTTTTAAGCCTTCAGCTGCGCCTCATGCAGCGTAGCAACTAGAGACGCAATTAACTCCCGCACACTCTCCAGTCGAAAAAAATTAAATACAAATTAAAAATTAAAAAAATAATAATAAACGAAATGAGGAATTCGGAATTGAGAATTCCACTTGTAAGCTGACAAGAGCTCTTGTTTTGAGAAAGCACGCAACCTTAAATAACAGAAGCTTACGACCGTTGATTCAGTTGACCTGACAATTCCGAAAAGTGATCAACTGATCATCCTGCCGACAGACTCTTCTCCTCCTACTCCAAGCTACGCCCTGTGCCCGATATGACGAGACTGCCCCTACAAGAGTGTCGGTTAACGTGCGCCAGCCGGCCAAGGAACGCCTTTTGAGAAGTCGAGACGAGGGCAGTTTTGGCAGTCAAAACAAAGTGAGGTCCCCAGCGGGGAACCCGCTTGGCCTGCCTCCTTGCTCAGCGCACATGCTCTAGACTGGGGAACTTGGTCAATTGGCAGTGGTGGGAGGGCATTATCGTAATTAAACCAGAGAAGAAGGGCAATTTGGGAGGATGACTCTGTCGTGTTGTGTGTGATCACTACTGATCGATCAGTGATGGATTGGAGAGATGGGAGAGATAATAGAATAGAATGCGTACATGAGCTGCCAAGCTGGATCGACGGACCGTTGCGGGCAAGCTCCCAACAGTTGGCCGTACCGTTGAGCCATAGTCTCGAGTTCAGATCTGATACGAACGAGATGCTCCCAACATATCCCAACTGTCCACTAAAGCCGCATATGGGGAGCATCTCTTCACGGAGATGTTCCTAATGTACTACGGTTGTAATGGATTGTTGGGATAATGTTGGAAGCGTTTTATTGGTAGCATATCCCTACCCATTAATCCCTCGGAATTTATTTAATACAAATAAACAATTATTATTTTAGCTATTAATAATAAATAATAATTGATCCCTTTAAATTGTGCTGGGGGTACGGGTAGAATATTCGGTTGCCAGGTGTACAAAATACAAAAAAAAATAAGCTTTTGAAAAAGTCCAATTCCTTCAGCGATTTTGTGTGAAGCCAAACGACTAAAATGTGGTTTTGCAAGCTGTCGCTGTTTCTCACTCTAACTACCGTCGGCAGGGGCTTTTTTGCATTGCCGTCCTCCTCAAATGCCCTCTGATTTCCTCGTAACTACGGAATTGGTCTTGCACGTGTACTGAAAGGACAAAAATGGCCTTGGCTAATTTCATTCTTGATTTTTTTTTTCCGTTGTTTTAGAACTGTTTGTGGAAATAAATACTGGGGTTCCACTTCGTCCAACGTTGCTATAAAGTGTAAGGAACAATAAGAAGAAAATCTAGGACTTTGTTTGGTTTACGTGATTTGAGGAGGAAAGTGAGGGGAATTGTTAAATGAAAGGTAATTTGGTTCTATTTCTTTTGTGGGAAAAGAGAGAAAATTTGGGCTTGACTATTGACCCACTTCGGCTAGAAAGTGAAGTGGGCGTTCAAACGGTTTAAAATGGCTGAACTGAATTACTTATTGTTGTGAATTAGTTGTTAAAGAGGTTAATAAACTTATTAATGGGTTAAACTGAATTTGGGCCCATTATTATGTCATTGAATTTTTTATTTTATTTTATTTTTAGTTACTTTATTTATTAAAAAGAAAAGAAAAAAGTGATTCAGTTCAGCCATTTCAGCCATTAAAGATGTCTTTTGTGCAATGGTTTTCGTGGTCAAGTACATTGATTATTGAGTTAAGAATGAAAAGGACTTAAAAATAGGGTCCCCATTGCTGCTCTATTTTGTTTCCATGGGAGTAAAGGTGGGTTGGGTTAGTAGGGTTCAGGGTTTTGAGCTTTGTTAAATGAAATAATTAAAGCAGGGATCTCTATCATCTTACAATGGAGGAAACTAAGGATGATTGGTGTTAGGGTTTGGCCTATTCAATTCAAACTTTTAAAAGGAACAACGATTTTGTCACCTTTCTTCTTTTTCTTTTTTACTCTGATTTTTATTTTAATTTCCATGGGTTTAATTGGGTAAGAACAAAACGCACTCCCATGAATGTATATTTAGAGGAAATGTCAGTCGGTGGGTTTCTAGGCCCATTGCACACATGGAAATGGAAATGATGTTCTATCTACCTTGTCTCCAAAACCCTAATAAAAATTAGAAAGCAAACATCAGATTGAGATACTCGTGATGCTTTGTTCATCTCCTCAGGCCCTGCCCCACCTCTCTCTCTCTCTCTCTCTGTGATAATCTTTATACCTAAACTCCAGAGTTTGACTGACTTTTTGCTTAAATTATTTAACAATCAATTTTTTGTGTAGTTGAGCTATGTTCATTGCCTTGCATGGATTAAAAAATCAAGACCAGACCCATTTTATATTCTTCTTACAATATAGGATATCACCTCATGTAACAATGCCCTTCCAACAACCTCAACTTTAAATTGAGATGAAACACTGATTGCATAAGATTTTTGGGCTACTTAAACTGTTGGTTTTTGGTTTAATTATCTACCAATTGATCAATTATGACTAAATTCAATTGTTAATTAGGGTTTTCCATCTAAATTCCCCTGCCAACTACCCTTACCCCATCACATCTATTCAAATTTTAATAATATGTGTGATCTTCGTTTAATTGGGTTCTTATATCTTATACAATCCTGGGTTGGACCCATTTAGATTCTGTAGCAAATTCCATTGTTTGTGCTACACCCACTGGTCATAATATTAATAGAAATTTATGCCCTGAAGTTGAGAGATTTTGTTGGTAGGATCCAAGCAAGCTTCCTTCGTATAATGCAATCGCTAGTTCCATTAAATAAGACTAGTAATTTTTAGATAATTTTTTTTTCTGTTTTATTTTAAATGATTATTTTGCCTTTCCACAACACCTCTACATACAAGGGACAAATGTTAGAATCGACATTTCGCTGGATCTCACTGTGTGCAGGCAAGTGGCACTCTTAAAATCATGACACGTGTCTTCCTGTCCCTACCCAATCACATGTTTTCCTTGGACATCTTAATCAAAGAAGTGTGGTATCATGTTTGTTTGTTTGGACATTTCTAAGGTATACATTCAAGAGATGTAGTATCACATGCGTCAGAAACACAACTAGCACCAAGGGGTGACTAAGCTTTCTCTCTCTCTCTCTCTTACATTATTGGGAGAAAGGTAAAATTCCACCTGTGGATAAAATTCTACTATGATTGGAAACAAGCAGAGGGTTGTGGGTCATTTTCAATTCCCTCAACAAACAGTAACAGACTTTAGAACAAGGATCCATGGGACCTTCTATTAGTGCAATAATTTCCAACTATTCTATCTTTAATGAGGTTGTTTTCTTGGGTTGCTGGTTGGTCAGATTCCATCCCAATTTTTCCCAACACAACTATCATATATATCAAGGCTCTGCAGACTCCCTGTCCTTCAAGTAAAACTCATATATCAACTTGCCACATTTCTCTAGAAAAACATCTCTCTCTCTCTCTCTTACCAACTAAATGCCATTACCTACTCTTATTCCACTTATATTGCTTCTCCATTCCTTTCTGTTTTTAGAGTTTTCTTTATCACACTGTCTCTTCTCTTCAATATGTGCCATGGTAAATACAATTTTGTTCTAGATTTCTTTTCATGGAAAATTCTCTATACCATACTTGCATCATACAGCAGTCACCCACTATGTTTTGTCTATTCTTCTAACCAAAACAGATCACCTCAATTGATTAACTACATCTTGTAGAATAGCAATATCAAGCAATATTGTACCAGATGCCTGTAAAAACACTGTTATAAAGTTGGTGTTTTAAGAAGAATTGGGTCAAGATTCCAGCTCAAGTAGGTAATAGATACCTGTACTGAGACTGAGAGAGTCTGAGCCTCAGATTCAAATGTGGCTAGTGAACAAAAAGAGAGAATCATCAAATGACTTGTGACAGTTTTTATTAGTTAACCACTAAAATCCAGAGATACTGAACCTAAGAGACTATTTAATATGAGGTTATATTAACACCTGAGAATTATAGGGTATAAGAAAACCTCAGTCTCTCAATTCATGGGATCTGAGGCCATAAAGTGGGACCTGGGGTCATAAAAGTGACACACATGCTAAGTCTACAGTGTTTTCCACATACTAGCATTTACCTTTAATATGATATCTGAGGAGGTTTCCAAAGTTTGCTTCCCCTGGATTTTGACATGAGGGTTTTAACAGTTGCCCTATGTTAAATGATGATGTTTATAATAGAGTAATAAGAGAACAAATGTTCTAAAAGCTTATCTTTTTTTGTGTAGGCAAATTATCTAAAACACAGCTGTCATTGAATAAATGACATTTTTACACAGATCTCTAATTCTATATAGCCAAGGAGCCAATATTTCCCAATAGATAGATGTGATGGAAGATAAACCCCTCACACACTCTTTACAAAGAAGACCAGACATTGCTTGACATCTTTAGTTACATCAATGTCACAACTCACAATTTAGCATAGTTGAGGCCAAGCATAATGTTAGGACAAAATAGACATGAATGCTGTTGACTTAAGCTTTTTCTTTTCTTCCTTTTGCCTTGGTAAAAAACAGATCCCATTATTCTCCTATTTTATTTTTGTCCCTTTATGATTAAATATGTGATGGCCTAGTTGGGCTTATATTTTCACATTACCCTTGTTCTCTCTAGTAAAATTTCCCTATTCTTTTTCTGTCACATGACAAAACAGAACCATTTTTTACCCATTCTAATTAAAAATTTCCTGAAATCCATTCTAGTTTGGAGAAATACTTAATCAATGAGGACTATTTTCATTGCCAATTTTTTCCTTGCAAAAATCCATCTATGAAAATTTCAGAAAATATGGATCTATAAAAATGGAGTCCGACATGTCTAATCTTGGCTTTGAATTTTGCTTCTGTATTTGAAGCAGGAGCATTTAATACACGCAACAATAAGTTAGGCATGCAACAACCCTTCAAATAATGAGAGGCCAAAGAAAATTAAGAAGCCATTAAGGTTTCAAATATATTGATCTCTCACTTGGTCAAGTTTAGGGGAAGATTTACAGTAGTTTTTATTAGGAACAAAGAATGGCCATAACTCATAAGATGGGGTAATGAGAGGTCATGAGTTACTTGAGAATCAGTGGTTGAGATTTATTTGAGCTAATGGTTAGGATCGATTTTCATACCTTGTCTTCTACCATAAATACCCCCCCCCCCCACACACACACAATGTAGTTTTAGTGAGATGAAACAATTCGATTTCAAGTCTTTCTTTGAATAGCTTTAGAATTCTCTTATCTCTTATTTCCTCTTCTCTGGCTTTGTCTTCAACCAAACCAAAAGGTTAGTTGAAGTTTCCAATTTAAGCTAGGATTGAAAAAAAAAATAATGTAATATGATCGTCCATGGAGAAGAGCTTCTGTTCTCAAGCAGCTTAGGTTGTTGCGACCAGCAATTAAAGATTGAAGAAGAGGTTCTGTTCTATTGTCAAGGAGCTGTGTCATGGTGGCTGGGACACAGCCTATTCTGTAGGCTGTATGTACGAGACAGGATTGAACATGGTAAAATTTGTTCCAATCCTATCCAGAAGAGGCTTAGAAGTTGTGAAGGTTGGCTAATCATGAGTTCTATGTAAGCTATACTAGGATTGCCCCTATATTTCACAGCAATGCAGGGTCAGAAGAAACCAGGTGAGCTGAGAATGCGAATCCTACCTTAAGCCTATGTTTGGTTTGAAAGAACTATGAGAGAAAGAGAAAGTTGGGGGAAAATTCTTAACGAGTTTTTTGAAGTCCATTGACAACTTTCTGTTTCTCTCTTATGTTCTATCAAACAAAACACAGCCTATGGGATAATGAATAACACTGGGCCCATTTATGAGGGGCAGTCTGTAAGCACTTTTCCATTTTCTGGGAAATCACTTCGTTCCAATCCTATGCAATAGAGCTTTAGAAGTTGTAAAGGATGGCTGATCATGAGTAATTTTTAAGCTAGGATCGACCCTATATTTCACAGTAATACAGGGACTGATGAGACAGATAGATGAATCCGCAAATCCAACCTTGGGCTATGTTTGCCTTGACAAATAAGAGAGAAACAAAATTTCTGTTTCTCTTATTTTCCATCACACCAAACACAGCCTAAGGAATCAAGTATGGGCCCACATATGGGATGGTCAGCAATCACTTTTTCCTTTTCTGGGGAACTCCCACAATTGCACATCATGGCCTCATGGGCATGTATTGAAGGATCCTCACTTAATGTCTCATGGGTCTAGGCCTTGTTCCTTAATAAGGCCCAAAGGTAATGCTGTTGCAGTACAGTAATAATGGCACCACCTATCATGGCCTATTAGCCCATGACAACTAGTCCACCCGCCCCAAGTTATGATGGCATCAACATCATTGGAAACACATGCCTAGCCCATTTTAGCCCTCCATTCAAGTGGGAAAATCAGCCACTTCTGGAAGAATGCAGGCCTTGGGACCATGGAATTTGAATACCTACGGCAGATCTCTCATTGGCTTGATGAATCTCATCAGGCTGTAAATCCAATTGCTTCAGAACTGCACAAGTGGAAGCCCATTAAGGATTTGTGTAATCCAACAGGAGGCATTAAGCAACCAACTTACAAATCTTCAATCCATTTCATGCCTCTAGTGTCCACCATGTTTCAACCCCTGCATTCATGGAGTTCCTGAGGTCTCAGAAAGTCTAGAAATATTTTCATTCATTTCTTTCTTGATATTCTCAAAATAAGTGTCATGAAGTTCTCTCTCTCATTAAATAACTTTGAAGAACTTTAAAACAATAAGGTACGACAAAATTGATTTCTCAACTAGAGGAAGCCACAAAAAGAATGGGGGACAATGATAATATTTACTTCAGTGATCCAGCATGGGTGTGGAATCATACATATTCCTTAGGGCCTCGGGCACTGCCTGACCACACTGTTCCAGTATCTCAATCAATGGTTTGACCACCGGGGCATCTTCCTCGCAGAGAAGGCTGTGCAGCACACCATTGACTGAGTGGCGTGCCATCCTTGTGAGAATTTCAGTGTATCCATCAATTGAAGGTAAGAAATCAACAATTATGGCAACTTCAAAATCTTCTATATCCATGCTCCCAACGTGTTCTTTAACAGACACTGACACCACCATACTCTTCTCACTGCAAAATTAGGATAAGAAAATGATAAAGGAGTTTCATGTACAAAATGATGAATTTCATACTTTTAGAAAGAGCTAAATAAAACATTGTGAGAATTAATTCGTGCTTTAACATTTTCACCTTTCCGACTACATCACTATGATCCATTTACCTATATTACCATTATATGTTGCAAACGGATCAGATTGAATCTGGATAGGAGTATCTGAATCCTATCCGATAAGAATCCTAAAGATCCAAATTTAATTTGATAACCGACAAAAATGTAAAACATAGATTTGAATTCAATTCTTTGACATGTCTGGATAACCAGTTCAAATCCAACTTGATTAGAATATCAGTAAACCTGTATAAGTAGGCATAAATTTATAAAATAATGTAATAAAAAAATATATACTATAAATAGAAAAAGAGGTCTATCTAAAACCCAAATTGCACTTAATTCTAAAGAATTTTAATACTAAAAGAGGTCTTTTGCATATATTTACATGTGATGGGATTGGATTGGATCAAGAAATATTCGGAATTCAATCCGATTAATTATGGATAAATGGATATCTAAACCCAACAAAAATGAATCAGATCTGAATTTGAATTGGATTAAATACATTTGCAGCCTTAGCTACATTAAAAATCATAAAAATTTTTGTTAGCTACCTGTTGTCTGCTTGTGAACCATCAGAAGATGATTCATTTGAGATGGAGTATCCCTTTGCTCTAAGAGTAGTAAGCCACACTTGAGCCTTATTATCTGTCCCCACTACAAATAGCACTTTCCGTGGCTGGAAATACAGTTTACTACGAGGCATTTTTTCAAGAACTTCAACACCCTGCAAAATTCATTAATATGAGTGTTATTTCCAGGAAATGCTGCCATACCAGGTGCTTTTTCATAATATCTGCTGAAGTTCCAACAAGATATAACAAAATTAGCAAATAACCCCCAAAAAAATGGGGTGCCAGGAGATCAAGGAGGGTACTGAAAGATCCAATATTTCATTTTGCAGACCGTTTTAATTGCAAATACATCCTTAAACGTGTAACTGAAGATACATTCAAAGATTACTGCCCAGTGTCAGGCAAAAGGCCAAATTTTATATATTTTCACTTACTGCTCAAAGCATGTCCCAAATAGACTGCAATTCTGCAAAGAATAGAAATGGCCATTATCCAATGTTGATCTCAGCTATCTGGGGTCTTGGGAGGGGTAGGCTGTATAACCTTTGACATTTTTCTTTTGGACTGTATAACCTTTGAACCTGCACTTTCATTCTTGCAAGCATGGGATTTTACCATCGCACCAAGCAGTGGCCCCTAAATAGACTGCAAAGAATCATAACTAGAAATTTGGGAAAACCTAAAATACAAATTAAGCAAAATATTTCAGTGCCCCCATTTTCAATGAGAGAGAGATAGGAAAAAGACCAACCAATGCATGACAGGAGTAAAGAAAGATTAGAAGGATGTAAGAAAATTCCTACCTATAACAAGAACCACTCTAATTCCCTTGGGGCCACCTGATCCCACACATCCAATATGCACAGATACACAGAAGATCCCACTTTAATCTAGAAGCAACCAACACAGAGATGCAATATGACTTGTTTTGAAATTTTCAAAGGAAGTTCATAAGAAAAGAAATTGAAAAATACAAAGAAAATTTCTGTTCGAAGGACAACAGAAAAGAAAATTATACAACCCATAGGCGGGAAAATTTAGGAATAGCTAATATATGAAGGACTTGGCATTAGGTATTAGAAGATATCAATGGAGCCAACCTAGAAAAATTGGGATGGAAAGTACCACATGAATAAAAAAAATCCCTAACTAAGGGAACTAGAGGCAAAATAGTTAAACAATATCAACTTCATTTAAGTCTCTCCAAAAGCTGGCATATCATTGGGATGGAGAAGGATTCTCAAAGGTAGAGATCTAATTTCAGAAAGGACTAAGATGATCGATCAGTAGGGGATGGAAGGCAATTTTGTTTTTGGTTGATAACTAAGCCTTGACTCAAGAGTAATAAAAAATATAAATTTATGGATAAGATTACAGGGATTAGGAAAGCAGTGGAATAGGAGAAAGAAGACACAATTCTACACCACAATAATATCACAAATAATGACAACTAGAATTTCCCATTTCCCAAAAGATGTGGTAGGGACAAATCATCATCATCATCATCTAAGCTGTGTCCCAACTATGGGGTTGTTTGCATACTTACATGATCCTGTTTTGCCATTCTGTTCTGTTCAGTGCCCATATCTATCATTAAATTATGGGCATTTAAATCATTTCTTACTACTACTCAAGTCCTTTTCAGTCTACCCCCAGCTCTTATAGCCAAAAGATGATTTTTCCCATTTCCCAAAAGATGGCATGTGCTAGGGGCAAATCATCATCATCTAAGCCTTGTCCCCAGTCCCAATGTAGGGATCAGCTAACATGAATCCTGTTTTGCCATTCCATTCTGTTGAGTGCCAAATCCATAGTAAAATTATGGGCACTTAAATCATTTCTTACTACTTCCATCTAAGTCCTTTTTGGTCTGCCCCTAGCTCTTCTAGTCCCTTCAACTTGTAACAGATCACTTCTTCTAACAGGTGCTGTAAATGGTCTTCTATGCATGCGACTAAACCACCTCAGTTTACTTTCTCTCATTTTATCACCTATTGGAGTTACTCCTAGATTCCTTCATATGACTTCATTTTTGACCCTGTACTTTCTAGTTTTACCATCATCCATCTAAGCATAGACATTTCTGCAACTCATTTTTTAGAAGTAATTGGAAGTATGTTTTACTAGTAAAAGCAATTGGAAGTATAATGATAGTATATGCAACAATGAGAACTTTGGAAGCATAATGGTTCATCTAGAGGAGGCAAGGGCAGCAAGGGAGGCTCTTACCATGACAGGAGAAAGAAAGAAGATTACATAAAGTTCATCTTGAAATTCAATATAGTAATTAAGAGATTAAGAAGTCACATCAAGATTCCACTGTGAATTAGGACATGGAAAAATTTCAAGGAAAAACATAATATCTGTCATCATCTCACATATCCATAGAGAAGGAAATCAAGGAGCTCCTTAGCAATCAATGATTTAGTAAGGGCTTCAAAACAAACTCAATGTTTACTCTTAAATAAATAAGTCTCTCTTAACAAAACTAAATATAAACAAAAAAATAACAAAGTAGAGAACTAATTCTTGATTGATATTTATTTTTTTGGGTTTCAATAAAAAGAAAATTTATTAAAACAAAAAACAGTACATTTGGAAGTGATGAGATATCACTAGAGTACAGCCCTACAAAAAAGAGCAAAAGAGGAAAAAATACAAAGGGAGAACAACGAAGATGATGCAATAAGCATAGGACATACAAACAACAAACAAAAAAAAAAACAAAAACACATCATGCCAGCTGCAAGGTATTCCAAAATCCAGCACCAAGATCTTAATTGAATTTATTTGAATTGCAGTGAATCTTAAAAATTGTGTAAATCGTAATATTTATTAATCAAATCATAGGATTCAAACAAAAATCTTAAGATTTTTGCAGAAAAGGATTCAGACATATTGACATAAGATTCAAATCAAAACCCTTGGGATTCATGATTCAAAACATGGATTGTAAGATAAAATAGGGGTAATGAAAAGTGGTTTTCAGTAAACTTTTTTATTGTGCAACATGCTAGTGCAAAAACAAAAGAAACCACCATTTAATAATAATAATAATAATAATAATAATAATAATAATAATAATAATAATAATAATAATAATAATATTATTATTATTATTATTATTATTATTATTATTAAAAAAGGAATGTTAATCTTTCCAAAGATGACTGTTCAGAAAAGGGTATTCCTAAATAGCCAAACTATAGCAAATTCCTCTTTTAGAAGTCATCCAAAATAATATCTTTCTTCATTATTAATTTTTGTGAGGAAAAGTACAATCATTTTCTCATGAAAACACTGCTTACCAAACTAAAGAACCATGTATATCACAGAGTAGTGTCCTAGTGCACTCGTTTTAACCTCCCCCCCCCTCCCCCAGGAAAAAAAAAAGCACGTATGTGTACACATACACATGCAGATACATAACAAGAACATCACCATTAACAACAACAATTACACATGAAGCATTTCTACTATTCCATAACAAATGAGCAAAATAAACAAACAAAATTAAGGGAATGCTAACTTTTATTTACCCATGATAGCTTTTCATCTTCTGATACAGACACATCCACACACTGAGTGATGCATGCACTTTGATTAGCCAGAGAATCACTGAAACATAACCTAGATATAGGGTCCCTCAGAAGGTTCTGCACCACTGCAGTAGAGATATGTCCAGATGAATTATTGAAAATAACTGTCTGGGAATCTCTGGAAACACATTGCCTGATGGACTTTAACTTGTCCAGAAAATCAGCTTTAGCAAAAGTTTCCAATTCATCAACAACCTGTTTAAGTATCAAAATAATGTATTTTAAGAAAATAAAAAAAAATTATATGTAGAAACTTGAAAAAGAGGAAAAAAAAAAAGATAACCTGCAGAGAAAGATCTTCCAACTAAGCGATTAAAGAAAAATAGTATTAATCCATACTCATGGAACTTTACTGGGGTGAATAGCTATTATTATTTACTGCAATAAAAAGATATACACCACAACCCATTGCTTTTGTAAATCCAGCAAAAGGCATGGCCAACTATAGCAACCATTATTCACAGATTATATTTGAACATATTTGCCAAAATGTCTTGAGTGGGAGGTAAAAGCTTTTAGGTTTTAAATATATTGCTAACTGGAGGCTCATTGCTTGAGATTCACCAGGATCAATGCCACAATCTGATATTTCAGCATCTAAGGAACTTTGCGCACCCAAATGAGCTGCAATACAGCATGGATTCTTGTAAACTTGAGTACAGTTTGTACTTCAGGCACGCACACACACACTATAATGACGCATACTTATTTCATTTTTGTTTCTGTTAGATCAGCATGACTTTGGGCAGCTTAGCAACTTGTTTTTATATGACAAATATTTTAACAGATGAATTTCTAAATATTTCCTAAAATATGTTTCCATTTCTATGAAGACATATATGAACTTATGAAGAATATTTGTAACAAAGATAGCACCTTACCATTAGTGAAACCCCAGATAAGTCAATGGCTTTTAAGGAAACAAGCTCCAAAAGCCTCTCAGGAGTGGATACAAGGAACTCAGGCTCACAACTCTTTAACCTGTGGAAGAAAAAACGTAGTTCAAGAAGAAATGAATAGGAGGAAGATAGGGGATGAAGAAAGTAATATGGATGTATGCATGCACATAAGTGTGTGCTTTTTATCTGTGTATTATTCAGTATCAAAACTCTATGAAGTTTAGCACAATATCATTTATCTCACATGTTCATTTTACTACATTAAGCAAATATCTTCACTAAAATTGACTTTTTTTCAATCATTATAATTTTACACAGATAAATAACTTAATAAAGTAATTAAATAAACACTGCACACAGAACATGAGAATAGTTTGAATGTAAATTTTTATGAATAGAACTACCATATTGCTTTCCACCATCTTAGGTTCAACCATTTAACAACCAAATATTCAAAACCACCCTCAACTAAGCAGTAGCAAATGCCTCCTTCACTGCAAACAGTTCATTTGTGCATAACATCACTTCTTCATAGTTGTCAAGGTGAGTAGGCAATTCTAGGCAACAGTGGAGCATGTAGTCACATAGGCACCTAGCCAGGAGCTTATGTGTTACCTAGGTGATGGAAATTGACAAAGAGAAAACTAACTAGCAAGCATATAAGTCGAAAAAATAGCAATGCTCTTTCATGTAGCACTGAATTTCATCTCAATAAATGGCTATCCAAAAGAAAATAGCACTATTGGAAGGATGGAGACTACTGGGCACTGTGGAGAGAAAGGAACTTGTGGATTTTTATTCTGATATGGATACTGCAAAAAAGCAATCTAAAGGGCCTTCTTTTATCCTGGTTAAGCACCCAAAAACCTTTTGAGAGGATACAACCTAGCTCTATATATTACCTTATCTTTTAAAGAAAATAAAGAAAAAAATATATAATACTTTCACTATCTCGTAAAAAAATAATCTAATGCTTCCAAGAATTGCATGCAAAACATTATTAGCAACCAAATAAGGCTTATTTATGCTAATAAAAAGAATTGTGTAATGAAAATGAAAAAAAAAAGGAATAAAGGGTTGAGTCCAAACTCTGGTTAATATGAGAGAGAGAGAGAGAGAGAAAGTAATTGCGGGAGAAAAGCAGAAACCTCTTTTGTCCCTCTCTTCATTCTTTCTCTTCACAAAACCCTTGGATCTTTTATATTTTGATAGTAAAACCCTAAAAGAAAACCATAAGTAACACACACACACACACACACACACATATATATATAAGATGCATCCATACTAAGGGTCTGTTTGGTTCACAGTTGGAATGATCTATCCCCCTCACCTGTTTGGTTCAGACTGGAATCGGAATCAGAATCAGAATTGGCTGGAATGGATTCTCATTCCCAGGGGAGGGGAAGGGAATGGTCATTCCCTCAAATGGGGGAATGCCATTGCACCAGAAATGGGTAAGGGATTCCAATTCTGCCCAACCAAACAGTTGGAATCAGAATGGACCATTCCAATTCTTATTCCAGACCCCTATTCCCACAAACCAAACGGACCCTAATATTATTATGATGGTTTTGATTTTTGTCACCTGGATGAGGCACCTTTTTATGTCATGGCTTTCAGGCTAGGCACCCTCAGACCTCATATTTTTGTCACCTAAGGGTGACTTGTCACTAAGGCAATGCCTCGACAACTATGAGATTTTTCAATTTATTACTGTAACTCCTAGAGGTACCTTAATGCTGAATTGGGGATATCTGGCTACTGATCTAAAAAATGGAGATATAATTTTTTTTGGTAGAAATTTGGAGGCACATGATTGCTCTTTTTCTTCTTGTGTAGCTTTTAATCTGTTTATAATTTATACTTTATACTACACAATAAAATGATACATGGATCTCATCTTATGACCATTGCAATGGTGTATACATGCTATGCACTCTCACTTCATATGGGCAATAAGACCTTTTATTAAATTAAAAAAAAAGAGAAAAAAAAAAGAAAAACATCTTATTTCACATGAAAAGCAAAAAGACTGATCTTATACTAACCCATGAATTTGGTGTTCCAACGATGCACCAGGATGTAAGCTCACTGTGTGTATTCCAAGAGCTTTGAGAGGTTTACACACTGAACGAATCTGATAAAGATTGTTATTCAATCCATCAATAGATAAACTAATGCCTTTTAGAATAGGATCAGTAAAGCCTGACAGAAAATGAATTAGGATAGTAACAATATGAATAAATTGATGCAATTATTTTTTTTAATTAAGCAGCATTCTAATCTGCTGCTGTCATAAGATGCCAAGAGCAGCTGCAGACCTTCATTGCTTTCTCTTGTGACTGTACAAGGAATAAGAGGAAAGGGCTCGCAATGGATAGACCTTCTTTCTCCTTTCTTGCAATGGTATCTGCAGCAGTAGAAACCATCCATGCAATCTGCTCAATGGAACAAGCTCCGGTTGTCTCCATTATATCTAACCCTACTGAATAACATTTCCAGTACTCAGCTCCCCATATGTTGGCTATCAAAGGTCTGCCAATATCACAGTTGAAAGCACTAGCATGTTGAAGCGCACTCTGTATAGCATTCAAGCACAAAACAAAAAACTTTGATGGAGACTCTGAATTTCCATGGGGCCCTCTTTGTTGACCACAAACTTCACTGTTTCCAAACAACTGGCTTTTTGTTTTTCCTAGACTAATAGAAATTCTCTGCCCCTTAACAGAATTTGATGCAAGCAATTTAATTTGCTCATTCTTCTGGTTTGCTGCTTTCTCCTTTTGGTCTTCTCGTTTTTCTACCTTTCTAGGATTCCTGCTAGAAACATCCTTCTTAGGCATAGCACCATTGTCAGAACGAGACACCCCTGTACCTCTCTGGAGAGGATCAGATTTCTTGGTTTTTTTTCTGTTGAAACTTGTGCTCTCATGTCCATCATTGAAAGGATCATCTGGTGTAGGAAGGCTAAAGCACATCCCCTGAAAATCCAAAGGATATCAGTTCTTTTAAATTGGCTACTTATGCACAAAACTCCCTTAACTCATCAGTCATCAGCATGGGTAAAGCTTCAAATAAACCAGGAAAATATTGCAATGATAATTTTAGGCAGTTAAATGAATAGCGTATAGCTTAAAATCAATGAATGTAATTGAGTGAACCAAGAACTTAAAGAAAATAAAAGAAAATAGTCAGTGGTTTCAAGAATATAATGGTGCAAGCTACTTGTTATCCGTACCAGTGTTTCAAAAGCGCAAGGCACAAAAAATGCAAGGGGCAATTTGTGCCCGAGGTGTGAGGTGCAAGGCGAGGCACACGATTTTTTGAAGCAATATACAAAAATACAAAAAATATGCAAAAAATATTAAAAAAATATTAAACATAAACTTAGGTTTTAAAATAAATATTTTAAAAACCTATTATCTAAAAATAAAATAGATAAGCATAGCATGTACAGTGAATTCAAATAACAATTTAAAAATAAAATCAAGCACACAAAACATTTGCAAGCATGTAAAATCCGGAAATTCTTTTTTTTCCTCAATTGCACTACTTCAAATAGCTAATGTGATGTAAAACATCTTGCTTTCTTGATTCTACAAGCCACCTTTGTACCAAGCCCCTCGAGACAAGCCCAAATAATTCCATGTTAGGGTCTTAAATTCTTAATCCTTGCACAAAAAAAAATGATTTTATAATTTATTTGCCTATTAAGAAGATATTTTACTAGGATGAATGAAAGAACAACATTAGTAAATAGGGGTTGGCTTGGTCGAGGGTCCGGGAGCGGAGCCCCTGGCCCAGCCGCTAGGTTCAAAAAAGAACAGAAAGCACAAAAAATAAAAAAAGGCACATGCATGGGCTGAAGCACAAGGCACACCAGGCACATGCCTAGGTGCACACCTTTTGAAAGTGCTGCTCCTAGGGCCCAGGCGAGGAGCAGACCTTAAAATATGCCTCATTTGAGCACCTCAAACGCACCTTTTAAATCACTGATTCATACACAACTACACACACTTCAAGGAAATTGAATTCTAACTCATTAGTGCCACAACAAGCCAAGAATTAAGGTCACAGGCTCTTTGGCACAAGAACCCATCACCTAAAATGTGATGCTACTCTTAGTGATTGATTGGTGCAAGGCTAGAAGCTAAAACATAAAAGGAATTAGAGCGGACAAAATGAAGGGGTGCATCCCGAGTCTTATATGATAGGCGAATACCACTTGCATCCCGAGTCTTTATAAAACAGTTGTAAAGCCAGCTATGTTTCATAGAGCATAATGTTGGGCAGTCAAGAAACAACATGTTCAAAAAATGGGTGTGGCAGAAATGCATATGTTGAGATGGAAGAATGGTAAAATGAGAAAGGAAAGCACCACAAACAACAGGTGCTAAAATGATAGAAAGTAGACTAAGATGGTTTGGTTATGTGCATAGAAGGCCACCAACAACAACCATAATAAGAATTGATCTGTTGCAAGTTGAAGGTGCTAGAAGGGCTAGGGGTAGGGGTGTCAACAGTATTCGAAAATCCGATTTCGAATTCGAGATTCAACATAATCGAATCGGTCGAATTCAGATATCCTATTCATCCCGAATAGGTAATCGGATTTGAATTTGGATATGACCTGATTTGATTCAATAAACATCCGGATTCAACCAATTATTTAATTCTTATATATAATATATAAAATATTTAAATGTCTAATATAATTTATATAATAATTAAATTATATGAATAATTTATATATTTATATACTTTATATAAATAAAATATTTATTTTATATATTTATTAATTACATAAAATTCAAATCGAATTGAATATTCAAATATTTAATCAAATTTGAATTCAGATATTGCTTGATCCGATTCGAATTCGATCAGTTTACACCCCTAGGTAGGGGTAGATAAAAAGAACTTGGGCCGGAGTAGTTAGAAATAATCTAAATGTCCATAATTTAGCAATGAGTATGGCGTTAAACAGAACGGAATGAAAAAACAGGATTCATGTTGTGGACTTGTGGCTAGAGATGGACCAAAAGGAACTTGGGTCGAAGGAGTTAGAAATGATTTTTTTTTTTTTGATAGATAGGAGTTAGAAATGATGTAAGCGCCCATAATTTAACAATGGATATGGCATTAAACATAACGGAATCATGTTGCCGAACGCATGTAGTTGGGATAAGGCTTGGATGATGATGGTGTAGGAAAAAGAAACGAAGACAAGAGAACAATTTAACAACTTGATGGCATCAAAAGATTGGCTATTATATTTGTTAAGGATCTTAGTAATTGCTAAGTACGTTGCTAAGTAGTCAGGCAGTTCCATTTCATGTTCCTATACCTCTTTACAAGTTTTACTAGTAAGTTTGGTTAGGATTTTTGAAATTTTGTTAAGAAAAATTTAGATTCAGCAGACAGAAACAACTTGAGCTCTTTTTCTTTCATAGTTTCTTCCGTTTTCCAAGTATAACAGTAACTTAGTATCCAATTTAATACTAATTGGCCTTGTATTTCTTCTGCTATCTTGGATAGTTTACAAAAAACCTCTTGATTATATACAGAAAATCCTTCTTTAGTTCTTTCCAGCAGTGATCTTTGAGACCTATAAGCAACTCTCAGTGTCTGTGTGTCTTAGTGTGTCATCTATCAATCTTTTATTGAAAACCCATATAAATCCAGTTAGAACCCAAATCCCGAAAACCAAATAAAAATCGAAACAATAACAAATTGAGTGGATACCTCGCAGATTCGACGTTTGCCAGACTTGCGGCGTTTTTTGGCGGCGATTATAGCAGCAACACGAGCTGAGACTGCAGAAGACTCCTTCCGCATCCTCTTTCGGTTCTCTTTGTTCTTCTTTCTCCTTATTGCATCGTCGCCTTTCACCATTGCCGCTCACCGAAGCTCCAAAACTCGGAGCTTTCGACAGTGATCGAGCGAGCGAGAAAGAGGCCACCCGCACCGGACCAAACGGTTTATATCGTAGTGGCCGCAGTGGAATGGGTGGATCAAAGGTCGAGATGGGCTTGCGGGTCGAGAACGCCTTTCGTCATTTCCCATTTTCCCTTGTCTAAAGTGGGCCTGCAGTGGATCTCAATGGGCTGAGATGGGCTTGCGGGTTGGGGTAAGGGTTTCGCCCAAACATGGGCCAGATAGTAGAGGTAGACGGATGGTTCAAACTATCTACTAGGGTTTCGCCCAACAGTGTGTCTCAGTTTCATTAGAGGTGTTTGATGGGTCCATCCAAATCGCCAACCATATCATATTGGAGTCCGGATCTGCTTCAAACGAGTATGGATTCAGTATATATTCTAAATACACAGCTGGTGGTTGTGAACATGGTGTGAGGATGGTTCCGTGAGAATTGAATTCGACTTTGCTTCCAACAGAACACGTTTCAACATGCTTTGAGTCTGATTTGATACTACACATCTCAGGCATGGTGGACCCAGACCCAAGGGTATATTAGGAGTCTTAATCTAATTAGCGCCATCAATGGATTCTAAAAGTCTGACATACCAAATTTGGATGGTAGAACTTGTTTGTGATTAATAATTGGATTGGACATGGATTTAACTCATGGAATTCGAGTCCCACAAAAAATATTATTTTATGAATATATGTATTATAATCATGTATATATATAGATATTATGTATAATTATATTAAGTTTATAGTTGATAAATTTAAGGGATTAGCAAATAAGGGCAATTTTTGGGCCCTAATATCAATAAAAATAATACTTTTATATTTATATATATATTTAGTATGCATATATACTTAAAAATAAATAGGTTTTTTATTTTTAGTCATTTTAAATATAAGAAGATGATTGTAGATTAAATCCAAAATCCAATATGATAATTAGATGTGGATGTGGATTTAGGACTCAGTTTGGAAAGATTACAAATACAAATATGTACAGTATAAATACATACAAAATACAAGGTTTTGTACTCTATATATTTGTATTTGTACTCCTTCCAAATTGAGATTAGAGATTTTGTAATTGGATGTGAATGCAAATGCAACTGGATCCAATCCATTTACAGTCCTATGTCCAACCATTCCTTGATAGATTAGAATCGCCTTAGCCCTATGCCCATCTACTCTGTGTTGTTGTTGGGAGTCCTGTGATAAGATTCTCATTTCATCCTCTTCTAGTCCTGGGTAGCTTTTGTAACCAATGAATTCTTACCCAACCTCCTAAGAAAAATCGCTACTTATAGAGGGATATGCAACCTCCATAAAAATTCAAACATAAGCCCTGCCTATGAGTGGCAAATGGTTGAGTTGGGAGTGAATTGAGTACCGATTTACCGATCCACCCATGAATGACCCACACACATTTTGCTAGCCATACTAATTGTATATTAATGGGTTGCAATTCACCCAAATTCACCCATGTTGATCCATTTGAATATTTAAAATTAGAGAAACCTCGTAAAAAAATCCCTTTTTTACCTTAAATTATAATTTTTAACATTTTTTATAAATAAAAAATTAAAACTGCAGTAAAAATATAAATTAAACACTATATATATACACATATATATAGACACACATTTATGTTGACTTGTCATGGTCGAATTGCTGACTTGCGGCCCAAAAGCAGAAACAATTCAGCCTTCAAGTTAGTTTTGAAAACACTGGTCCTAACGTAATTGGTTCAACTCAAGCATAAAAGTTGGACTTCATTTTAGAGAGACAACAAGCATCAACGGGTGGGAAGTGACAATCAAGATGAGAGAGAAACATAAAAATTGGACATCATAAGAAAAAGTTAGAGAGAGAGAGAATCAACATAACTAAGAGGATAGAGAATCTAAGAGAGAGTAGAGAGATAAGAGAGAAACATGAAAAGTATAATACTTCATTAGAAACATAAAAATTAGACTTCATTAAGAAAAAGTAGATAAAGAACTAACACAAAGGAGAGAAAAGTAATATAACCAAGAAGAGAAAGAATCGAGAGGAGAAAGAAACAAGATAAAGTAATTAATCAACAATTACTATTAATTAATAGTAATTTAATTACTATTAATTGTGATCCATGGGTTTTTAAAATTTTAAGAGATTAGATGGTCAAAACCACTGAAAAAGGTTAACAAGATCAAATATTATAATTACTATTAATTAATGTTACCTACTTTAATTGATTAAATAATATATACAATTTTGAAAGTCATCTAAACCCAAAACAACCATCTTTTCCAGCCGATTTAGAAGGTGGATGGGGGTAAAGACATTAGAATTAGATGGTTTATTGGGCATGAGATAGAATAGGAGATGGCTTAGGAGGAAGTTTGGAGATAGTTTAAAGAAATTTTAGGAGGGGAAATGATTTAAGTGATTGGCAATGTGCATGTGTGTGAGAGAGAGAGAGAGGGAGATTTTAAGAAGATTTTTAGGTAATTGAGAAGTAGAGAATTAATAAAAGTTTCAAAAAGGAGAGTCTTGCTGAGATGGCAAGTTGAGAGAGCTAGGAATGGTATAAGGAGGAGAGAGAGGCAACAAAGGAGAAACTCTGCCCACAAGAACCCTGCCCACGCCTACCCACAATACACTATCCCCGTGAATTTGGAACATCTCCCCTGCACAATACTATATAGAGGATGAGATGTTCTCCATGTGTGACTGCGATAAACGTGGGCAGGAGATCCTGACTTTGTTTTAATATACAACATAGATGTGTATATGTATGTACTAATCAGTGCCCGTGTGATGCATGCATTTTTTTTTATCTAAATTGCCAATAAGAATTATTGGGCTTTTAAATAATTAATTTGTCCTTATTTAATATTTTTGAACCCTGCCCATTATTGGAAATTATTAAATTTGATCTAAGTTTAATATATTAATAATTTCCCACAAATAATAGTTTAATTAGCTAGTAACTAATTAAACTTTTCTTGTAAACAACAACTAATTAAACTTTAGGGTTTGGTAAAATTTTAAATAACTAAGTAATTCATAAATTTTTGTTTTAGGGGTGGATAAAGGGATTAATGCAACCATAAAACTTAACCAAATTGATGGTTAGGTAATTATAAAATTTTATTAATATAAACTCTACAAGGGGTTTAAGTAAGTTGTCCATTATTTAAAAGTTTTTTAAAGCCTACCCAATGTTTGAAGTTAATTAAATTTAATATAAGTTATATATATATATATATATAATATTATTTCCCAAAATAATATTTAAATTAGTGATTAGTTAAACTTAAGGGGATTATAAAGTAACAATAATTAATTTATTTACGTTATCCACTAAAATACTAAATATGTTATTTTATAAATGGGAAATTGTCTAAAACTCACCATGAGTTTTCAGCATTTCTCTTAAATTCACAACTTTTCAAAATGTCTAAAACTCACCATGTCACTAACTTTTCAATAAAAGATAATATTTTTATAAAATAACAAAAATAAGGTAACTTCTTTTGAAAAATATCAAGGAAGGGCAATGACACTATTCATCGTCTTCCTCTTCCTCTGCCTATGTATTCATCCAATACACTGGATTTGAAAACTCAGTGAATCCAGGCGGTTACTGGTTGAATAGCTCTGACTTTGTTCTGTTCATGATGATGAACAATGTCTGCTAGTTGACACTGTTCGTGATGATGAATAGCTCAAGCAGGGATCATGATGGTGAATCCAGGCAACGTTCTCCTTCGCGGTTGTTGTTCCGGTCTTGAGAGCTCTCACTAGGGGCACAGGCGTTGATACTGTTCTCTTGAAGGGATGTCATATTGTGGATTAGTATCTGGAAGGGCGTTCTGCAATGCATCCATAGTGGTTGTTAACTCATCAGTCTCATAAATCCTTGTTGCGGCTGGAGGATGTTGATGTTGAGGGTCACCAGCATGAGCCTCAGCTTGAGACCCATCACCTGCAAATACAATCTCTTAGAATTTTTTTTAAATGCGAATGTTTGTCCAGATTAGCTGAGCCCTGAAAGGGCCGAGCGTTAGAATCCTCTAAACATCTGTCTGTCTTTCTGTCAAGTGTCTTCATATGGTAGAGAATTCCAACTAGTGTCCCTTATTTCCTTCCTTCTTACTTTATAAGTTTTGCATTTGCTTTTAATTAATGACAAAAAGAAAGAATAAAATAAGAAATAAAAAGAAAATAAAAGTTATACCTAGATCAATCAATCTTAACTTGAAGATGCATTCCGGGTGTTGGAACTAGAGGAAGCTGCATCGTCGTCGTACTTGGGTTGGAGCTAGGCAGTTGGAAGAAGTCACTCCCACTCCCACTCCTGGGTCTTTTTCCTCTACTTTGTATCACATGGCTGCTCGACGGAGTTGGAGAAAACGCGATCGAGTTGATTGGCATTGCTGTGACTTGAGAGTCCACCAGATCGCTGAAGACTCT
This sequence comes from Nelumbo nucifera, assembly GCF_000365185.1. The sequence goes on from NW_010729198.1 coordinate 990,431, forward strand.
GTAGCGAGAGTCCGATGCAAATGTGGGGCACTTGGAAAGAGGAAGATGATGAATAGTGCCATTGTCTCTTCTTGATATTTTTCAAAAAAAGTTACTTTATTTTTGTTATTTTATAAAAATATTATCTTTTATTAATATTCAAGGCAAAAAGTTGCCCTTATCAATTAGAACCCCAAATATAAAATATATACAAAATAAATTAACGGGTGTTAATATATTACCATTTTAATATTTAGACATGAAAAAAAGGAAAAAAATTCAAAAAAATATTTTTAAATATAAAATACATAAAAACATAGAAATTACAAAAAATATAAAAAATTATAAAAATTGAAAACAATATAAAAAATTATTTTAAAATTATAGAAACTATAGAAATTGAAAAACAAAATCAGAAAATAAAATTGTAGAAAAAACACAAAAAAATTTAGAAAAACACAGGAATTGCAAATAAATAACAAAAAATACAGGAAACTTTATAGATTGTACAAAACAGAAAATGTAAAAAAAAAACATTGGAAATTATAACAAAACACTAAAAATGCAAAAAAAAACAAGAAATTTTAAAACCGAAAAAGACCATTTTCCCTCTAACTCACCATTCAAGGGTAATCTGGTCATGAAAATTGTTATTTATGCTAACAACTACACCTCTGTTAAGAAGCATTAATGGTGCACTAACGGAAGGTGAGTTTTGGAAAATAAAAACTTAATGACATGGCGAGTTTTAGACATTTTAAAAAGTTGCCATGAATTTAAGAAAAATGTTGAAAACTCATGGTGATTTTTTTAAAAAAATCTCTATGAATTAAGTTAGTTGATTAAAATAGTAAAATAATTAATTTTCTTAACATAATTACTTTAATTTTCTTTGCGGACCTTTAATGAAGTATTTTGAATTTAAGTAAGGTATGCTTTCTTTAGTTTAATTAAAAATGAATTAAATTACCAATTTCACAACATCGAATATCAAACATATTTGATTCATTGACTCAGCTCGCAACTAAGCCAGTAACAATTAATCTAAATCTCTTCTTGCAAACTCTGATATCATATGAGAAGTGAAGGGCATGAATCGGATAGCTTTTTTTTTCTCTCTTTTTATTTTTTTTAACAATTTAAATGGATTTGGATCCTTGTGAAAATAGATTTAGATCCTCGAGATACTTGCCACATGGCAAGTTATGGGGTCCTACATCATAACAACTTTTTTTGTGGCCCCATTATTGAAGTTGTGGGTATTCGCTTGGTTTGTGTTGGGACTTACTTTAATATCATGTTTTCTCTGGATTCTTTTTGAAATTTTGCAACAGAACCCATACCATAGAATGCTTTATAAGATCAGAGTATGTCAATGGCATTTAAACTAAGTTTAATCTTATCTCTTAAAAGAACATATACTAGAATGTCAGTTTACTCTTGGCACAAAGATGTGGTTCTTGCATTTGACAACAATCAGTTCTCCATTCCAAGTTACTTGGTTTTGATTTATGGTGAGGGGAGATGGGAATAATAATCTGGTTAACAATGGGGAAATTAATGCTCCCCTTGGTGCTTGGTTTTAATCTGAAACTGCAGCTTATGGGAGAAACCGGCTTCAGTCAGTGCAAGCCTGTGTTCACACCATTCGAACAGTGTCTTGCAACTTTGCATTGGGAATATTTCCCCATGAAATAAAGCACATATGTATGGAGATATTCTTAATGCAAAGCTGTAAAGGCTGTTCAAACGGGTTTTTCATTGATTGAAGTTGAACTCCTTATGGGATTAGGAGAAAAGGTTAAAATGAGAGAAGGCGAAGGTTGTTTTGAAGAGGGATATATTTTAGAAATCTTTTTTAGGTAATTGGGAAGTGGGTAGAATGTGGAATTCTTCCATATAACCTTGATTTTAGGGAAATTTTTTAGGTAAAATCCATCTTATATGGCTTTATATCTATCAAGAGACGCATATTATTTCACCTTTGAAAAACAAATAAAAAATCTAAAAAATTACAAATGAGTTGGGAAGGGAGAGTAATATGGAGAAAGGGTTGTTGATGTGGCATTAGGAGGGATAAGAGGGAAAATGGAGGAAGGAGGTGAATTAAGGAGAAAGCAAGAAAGGGGTGAGGGAGAAGGGAGAGAGTCTACGGAGAAAGGAGATATCAGAAAAACACCTGACTAATCAATTGGAATCATATACTTGGTAGCAAATCAGGTGTTATTTATCAAAATTTATGGGTGGGTTTTGATTCGTCAAAACTCTTTCCATACCATATCTTTTCCATATCATAGATTTTCCCATATATATGTATGTATGTATGTATGCAGTGGCAGATCAAGGAATTTTCTTTTTGTGGGGGCTAAGTTATATAGATTTTTTTTTTTGGTTTATGGTAATGAAAAAATTATGTTAAGTATATTTGTTGGTTACAAGGCTTTGTGGCAACTCCCAAATCTCGTAAGTACTATATTTAATTCTCAATGCAATTGACTTATTTTTCGTATGGTTTGTTTTCTTGGCAAAAACAACAAAATGAGATAGAGAAATGTTGGGTCGGGGGTTGGTCTGCGGGCCAAGTCTTGGGCTAGGCCAAGCCATGAACCGGGCCAAGCCTTTATAAAAAAAAAATTGAAAAAAGTAATGAAAATTTTAACATGAACTAAAAAAATAGACAAGAAATAAAAAAAAATCATAAAATTTTATTTTATATGAATTTTGATGTATACAATTGTTTATATATGCAATAATAAAATTGAAAATCAAATTATATATATTAATATATAATATAATATAATATAATATAATATAATATAATATATGATATACATATTATATTATATATACAATATATAAATATATATGGGACGTGTCATGGGCCATGCCAGACCAAGCCGGCACATGGGTCGCGAGCAACATAGCTTGCTTAGTCATGTCGTGTCATGTCGGCCCATGGTCCTAAAACCTCAGGGCCGAGCCATGCCAAGCCGGTTCAAAATCATGTTAGACCATAGACGACATGACCCAATTTACACCTCTAAAAATAGGGTACGAGATTTTGGGTCTATTATGAGGTTTTTATAAAAGAAAAATAAACAATATCTTTTTTTTTATAATTTTGAGAGTTAAGTGGAGGGGCATTAGAGAGTCAGAGAACACTCCTTATCATTTTAATGGGACTTTTTTTGGGGCCTGGGGGAGGGGGAAAGACCCCCCAACTTTATACTTGTCTCCACCCGTGTATGTATTTATATATAATAATGTCTAAAGTTCAAAGTATTGATATCCTAAAGAGAACACTATCTAAAGAAAATTTTATCATATGTCACTATACTAATATTTTTTTTTACAATACTATATTAGTAATTAAGCACGTGCATTGCATGTATGAATTTTTTTCATATTAATTACTTGAATTTTAGATATATCATAATTATGATAGAAATTGAAAATTAATAAAAGTAACAATATGGTTAAAAATAAACTTAAATACTTGTAGTAAATGTGGACCTATAGAAATTTTAAATTACAATAACAATTATTATTATTATTATTATTATTATTATTATTATTACTACTACTACTACTACTAAATTTTGTATTCCATTTTTGTCTTAAATAAAATAATTTTTATTTTAACAAAACTCTATACTTTTTTATCTTTTGTGTTCTATCTTTTTTTAAATATTTATTATTCAATTATGACATCATGAATTTCTTTGAAAACATGGATAATTGACCCACCATTTAAATAAGGAAATAACTTTGCTTTTGGATCAATTTTAAATTATATATTTTATCTACATTATATACATAATTTTTACTAAACACACTTAATTTTTGTTTCACATAATTAATATATAATTTTTATATATTCTTTTGATTACTTGTACTTTTTTATTATTTTTTTAAATATTTATTATTTAACTATTATATCATTGATTAATCCATTTGACCCAAACCACTAAACCACGACCTAAAAAGAAAAATAATTTGATTTCTAGGTTGATATTCAATTTTGTATTATGTTTCTATTATTGATAAAATTATATCTTATGTATAATTTTGTTCAATATAATGAATGCATAATATTATATATGTATCCAATATTTTATTTTTTATAAATATATATCTTATGTATAATATTTATTTTTGTGATTTTTTGTATTTTTTTTAAAAATTGATTATTTGACTATGACATCATTTCATTTTTATGTTGATCTTAATTTTGACATTCCATTTTCATCATTTACAAAAATACTTCTTACATTTCATACTTATTTTTGTTCACTATAATGAATATACAATATTAATGACATGCCCAGTTCTTTTTTTGTATTATATATTTTATTTATTTTAATTTTGTATTATTTAATTATGGCATTATTTATTAACAGATTTGACCCCCAAATGGTTGAATTGCTTACTCACCATTGAGAGAGAAGAAAATGGTTTTGTTTTCAAATTAATTTTCAAAATATTTATTTTTATATTATTAAATTTAATGTTGTGGATTTAATTAGTACAATTTAATGATGAGAAAAATATATCTTAAATATAGGATTTAATAAGAGAATATACCTTAGATATGAGATTTAATAAGAAATAATAGGAAAATAGTTTTATTTCCAATTGGTTTTAAATTTTATATTTCATTTCTATCATTAATAAAAACATTTCTTATTTATCATCAATGTTTTCAACTTGTTATTGACCTATCCAAATGAATTGTTTGAATCGTGACTCGGCCTTGATTCTAGGTTTTGTTCTGTTGAAACTCTTCCTTTTAGTTAAAAACCATCTAACTTGGGTAGTTCAACCATTGACCCATTTGACCTAGTAACCAAGTCTTAAATTGCACACTTAATTATGTGCAAACTTTTGGAAGCCATAACTTTGTACTCCAATGTATGATTAGGTTTATCATTTTTTTAGGACAATTTCCTTAAACTATCCCTATTGTTTATATATTGTCTTAGAGTACCCCTTAAGTTTTCTGACAATTGACTATCTTTACCCTTACCGCTAGGATCCATTAATATTCCGTCACAATCCCTAGACATGTGACCCCACGTAACCTATATTTTTTTTTTCAAAATCCAATATTACTCATTTTCTTTATACCTTATAAGAAGGTTATGAATTAACTCTAGCATACTGCCTCGGAATGGCATCCGCCTTGGTGGAAACAATGCTATTGGAACCCGAAACCTACTCCTACAGTGGCCACCTCCTTCTACAGAAGCCGGCTGCTTCTACTGCAGCAACCCCAATACCCCATTCGATGACAAAGAACAGGTCCCAGATCTACTGAAGAGCAGCCGGCCGAAGTCAGTGACAAAGGGGTTTGGTGGAAACCGAGGAATTGCTGCCAGTTTTGAGATCTTAAGGGTGAATTTGGAAGGAGTACAAATTCAAATATGTAGAGCACAAAATCTTATATTTTGTAGGTATTTACGCTGTACATATTTGCATGTGTAATCTTTCCAAACTGAGCAAAGGGATAATCAGTGTTTTGAGATTAAAACCGCAGAACAGCGGCTCTGAGGTTTACTTTTGCCTTTCTCCAATCTCCATCTTCTAACCTTTTTGTTGTAATAATAAGGGCATGGTTTTCGGTCGGCATTGGGAGGTGGGGTTGGCAATTTCAGAATCCAGCCTAAAAGCATTAACCCACTAATTCCTTTATTTTTCCCTTTAATCTGAACAGAAAAAGAAGAATAGTAGAGAGAGAGAGATCGGAGAGCAGAACAGGGCCGACCGAAAATTTTAAAGATATGTAATCTCTTTCCCTGTCAAGTAGATCTGCCCTGATCCCGGGCTAGTCATTCCCACCACGATCCGGCTTCAGTCCAGGCTTTTTTGGTCCGCGCATCGTTCCTGCATTCGTAGGAAGCATGTGACGTTTTAAAACGTGCGGAGGGCTTTAACCCCGTTAGTAGCTTATACTGTTAATAGGTTGACCTGGACGCGAGTCTCTCTTCGAGTTCTCTCCTCTCCTCTGTCAGATGAGTCTGAACCTTACGCTCGCTCCGAGCGGGGCGACTACACAACCATCACTGGCGACGGATCAAGACAGACAGACAGACCACAGCCCAACATAAACGCGGTCAACAAGTCGAATATGCAAGAAAACAGACAGACCACAGCAAATGGACGAACAAAAAAACCGTCTTGCAAAACGAACCTCAGGGCCAACAAGGGGATAAGCAAATGGTGAATGGTCTGAAAATATGTGTTTGTGTGTGCAGCAAAATTGCAGGCCTTGTTTTATTTCTTCAGATTTCTTTTACTGGATTACTTCTTTATGAAGAAAAAATGGAGGACCTTAAGCTGACTGCCTGTAAGCCACCCACCATCATTTAATTCCTCATCTTTAAGCTTCTACCCACGAAGAAGCCAAAAAAAAGATATCCTTCTTCTATACACTTTGATTAAAACCAATTGGAACTGAGCCTTCATAACACATTTCTTCTTCTTTCTTCGTCTTATTATTCTTCTTCTTACATAAATTGTCTAAAAGCTGAATGGAGATGCCTCACAAGATCCTTCACTTTCATGAAGAACCCGGGTTCCATCTACAATAATTAATCGGAAACGGTTCTCTTCTTTTAAAGATTGAACAAAGAATGAAAAATCAAATTACTGCTTCGAAACACAGAATTTGCAAGATAAAAGTAACACTAATAAATGTTGGAAAATGGGGTCACTGTAATTTTGGAGGAGAAGCTTGCACATCTAAGGACACTGTCTTTAAAATGTTATTTGCCCCCACTCAGTTTCATTGAGTTTGCTGTTGGATTATAGGCAAATACGTTCCCAAGATACAACAGAGCATTGTGCGAGAACTTGCAACCAACAAAGTTAAAGAATCTCCGAAGAAACCTTCTGTGAAACTGTAACAGACCAGACAGAGAGAGAGAGAGAGAGAATTTCGAAATTGTGTGTTTTTGAAGTCTAATTCATACTCCTTAAATAGTTTATGAAGAAGTATGAATAAATGTAGGTGCTGGTTTGGATAAGGCACTTTGAACAGTCACAATTTCAAACATTGTGACTGTTTAAAAAGTAATTAATAGTTAATGATTGTTAATTTTGAATTGTGCCTTTTGATCACATCCGATCGAATCGTGACCATTTATCTCATCAGCGGTGATCAATAGTCAGCATCGCACCAAAACCAAAGCCGCCATTCGTGAGCGACACAGGTGCGCCTCTAAAACGCTTGATTGCGCCGCACACATGCATGCACGTGCATTGTGCGGTATCAAACCCCCATACTCTCTACTATTTTTTTACTATTTTTAAGAAGTATAAATTAACTCTTACTAAAAACAAAGCTTATAATTTTCTAATGTGGGACAAGTTCAAAATTGGGTTTTATAAGAGAAAAACTAATTTTTCAATCAAGTGTGGAGGTGCAATTTCTCATGTAATTGACCAATCAAACCCATTAGATTTAATCTCTTATGAGATTAAAATCCAACAATTTAATTGATTCAGGGACGGTGATGGATGGACTTACCACTGCAACTATGGTGATATTGAGAGCTGATTTCCCAAAGTGGATGACGCTGCTGTTGACAACAGTCAGGTGGAGTTTCTCTATCTCGGCCGGTGCCTTTCTGTTTCTCACAGTGAACTCTTATGAGCACGTCCTTGTCCGACACTCTCGCTTCTATTTCCGAGAGTGCTGCCTCATCATCGGAGCGACCCCCACCCAAGTTATTCTCATCGGAGGAAGAATTGTCATTATCGGCTGAGATCTGAGATCTTTTGACTAACACTACAGATTCCACTCTTTTCTTGACCGTCTGTTCCTCTAATATCTTCACTCGCTCTTGCAATTGCTTCAAATACTTGATAGCGTCTCCAAGAACAGAAGCCTTGTCCATCTGTAACAACCACGAATTATATCATCTTAAAGCAGAAATGGCCAATTTTTTAGACTTAAGAAGAGGAATTCCAGACAGCAATGAATGAATGAATGAATGCGATTATGCGAGTACCTTCTTTAAGCCTGGAACAATGGCCAAGAGAGCTATGAAGCGCTGACTGAGCTTTTCTCTCCTCTTCCTCTTCCTCTATGCTATTATGTGATCTTGAGTGTGTGAGGGAGGTCTCGTCCTTGCCGAATTCATCCTCTTAGTCCCATGACTGGGTTTAGACACATAGTTTTGGGTCACGTAGGATGGGAAGATCATGTTTGCAGATGAGACCGCCTCGTCCATATTACCCATTAGATTACCATACAACAGCTTGATTGATGGGCGAGTTGGGGTTGCCGAAAGAAAGAAAGAATGTTGCGCAGGCGGTGATAGTTGTGAAATCGCCGGCGGTAATGGTTTTGTAGTCGCCGCCGGGCAGAGAGGAGCGAGCGTGAGGTTCGGACTCCTCTGGCAGAAAAGAGGAGAACTCGAAGAGAGACTCTCGTCCAGGTTAACCCACTGACGGGGGTTAAAGCCCTCCGCACGTTTCAAAACGTCACACGCTTCGGAGGACACGCGGTGCGTCCTCCGAATGCGCGGACCAAAAGAGCCTGGACTGAAGCCGGACTCCCCACCACTTGGTTCGCCGTCATATCTCTCTGCCAAGACAAATACGACACCACCCCACTGACCTTGGTTTCTCCTGCAACTCCCCTGTAATTTCCTCGTTAAATGATGATATGATATTGCCCTTCTTCCCATCTTCATCATCAAAACCTCACCTAATAAGAAGTAATAACCAGAAAAAAAAAACAGAACTTAGCCACCCCAGTTCGGCCACCACCACAGAAACACAAAAGGCCAACAACCACTTCTATTAAACAAGCACAAACGATTTTATGTCAGCAACAAAGTTTTCAATAGAACATTAAATCCTTTCTGGGTTTCCTGTAGCATTTAGAAGGCAATAAAGGAGAGAGACAGAGGCATGTCTGTATTCTAGTTTCTTCTTCTACTTTTCTTTCATTTAAAAGAGATCGAGACAACGAGAATCCTTAGTGGGTTTAATAGAGCAGAGAGGATGTTGTCATGTTGGAGGGCAAAGCTCTAATTGGCACATTAAGCTCTGGACTCTAGAATTCAAAGAAGAAAAGCAACAAATGATAGAGTCGTGAATTAGAGTAAGACAAATGATGAAAACAACTGGTCCATAGACAGAAGCGGCGATTGAAAACCTCTTCAATCGCATACTGTGCAAGTTTCATAGTCCAGAGTGGTACAACACATAGCCTTTTCCTTTAAAACCAGTAATAAATACAGAAGCAAATGCATCCATCCCGGGTCTTGGCTCCTACTTGTCTATTGACGCCAACTCCACCTTCTTCGGTTTCCCCATCCATAATCTGCCTTTATATCCCCAGTTGTGGTGACCTAGCAGACCAAATCTTCCCCTCAACCCACAAGACAGCAAGCCTGAAACCCAGAGCTCCATCGTTCAAACCATTGATCGAGTCTTCCATCAGCTATGCTAAGACGACGATCCGATCTCGTCTCAGTAAATCAGGCTTCTTGGCCGTCACTACATGAGTCCCCACTCAGTAAATCAATTGCAGGTACGTTGCAGGTCCCTTTGTCCCCAACTTTTTCCAGGAAAACCCAGATATAGTTAACAGAACTGTGAAGGTCGATAGCTGAGATGGTGGTAGTTGTTTGTCTTTCTTTTACAGGCCAGAAACGCATTCCTTCATCCTTGCGATATTAGCTTGACTCATCTAGAACATGGCTTTGATCTGAGATTGAAAGATTAGAGATTAAAGTAACCCGTTCCCTTATTGTCCAAGGGTTGTCCTCGGCAGGGTCATTTCAACTTGATTCAACGAGGAAGAGAGAAAATTACCTATGACATTTCCATCCATCCCATTACATTTAACGGCCATGCTAATTGTTTGAAACAGTAAGAGTAGCATAAGACAATAGTTAAATAGTAGGAGTATTTGAAATAATAAGGGTAGCGTAAGATAATAGTTAAATAGTAAGGGTAGTTTAAGGAAATTGCCTTTTTTCTTTTATTTTGAATAACTTTTCAAAATCTTATCTGTCACACAAAATTTAAGGCTTAAATGAACATAAAGAAAGTATGAACACATAATAATTTGTTTTTATAAAGTTTTGAAGATGTTTTTTCGGAAATATTGATAATTAATTTTGGTATTTTTGATCATTATATGGTAAATTGGTTTTTTGTAATTTTTATAATTTTAAATTAAACATTAATTAAAATGTCAGAAAGTATCACTTTTTTTTATAGTTATTTGATTGTTAAAATTAATTGAAAATTATTCTTTGGGGTTTTGGAAAATTATAAATTTTGGGGTGGGGACAGGGAAAATATTTTTGCCCCAAATTGGAGATGAGGGTTGCTTATAATTCTCTAAACCCGATGGTAAAATAGTAAAACAGTAAAACATTTGTAGATTTAATATTGATTTTTAAAATATATATAAGTTTTCCTCATATTCTTATAATCCTAAGATCCCATAATTTAATTTATAAAATACTCCCAAATTCTCATAATTCAATTTCTAAAATACCCCAAATTCCCACAGTCCAATTTGTAAAATATCCATAAATTAAATTTGTTTAGGTCATTGCCTCATGGTGGGAAAAATTTGGGGATTTCCCGTCCATGGGGAATGGGTGTCTCACCCCAAACACACCCCACCAATGGGATCAAGGTGGGGATAGAGTAGAGTGTCTTCACTTACGGGGCAAGGGACAAGGTGGGGTGCTCCATCCCGTGCATCGCACGGGCCCCAATAGTTAGTTAGTACAAGGAGAACCATTTACAAGCATTAATACAGAATTACAAATATTAATAACATGTACCTACCTATAATAGAAACAATATTGGCAATAGTCAGTTACATTTCAGTTTAAAATATTAATAAAAACTATCATATTTTAAATTTATTCAATAGATAATTTAAAAGTATCATATTTTAAAGTTATCCATTTCATATAAAAATATTCAAATTTTAAAATTATTCAAAAAAAGTTTAAAAGTATTAATAACTTGAAACCGTCTACAATTTGTAACTGCCAAAACCCATTTACACTTACATTCCATTTTAAAAGTTTTAATAAAAATATTCTCATATTAAAATCAATCGATAGAACATGTGAAAGTATTAATGACTTGTAACTGCCAAAGATTCTATAATTAATAAGCTTTCTTCAAGTCCAATATATAAAACTAGGACTTCTACTACTTGCCTGTGACGAGATTTCTTTTTAGTTCTCTGTTCCTAGATAGAAATGCTATCCTCCAAGCTTCTGTTTGTAGCATTTTCTTGCCTGGTTTTCTCTGTTCATTGTTTGAGGTCCATTGGTTAGTAATAAGCAATCTCATTAGAGTTTTATCTCTCTCTCTCACACACACAAGTATAATCTATAGCAATTTTATCATTTAATCTATCAATAATTAGAACCTACACCGGTATGGCACATTTTTAATCTTATAGACCATTCCTGTGTTGTTAAGCAATGTTGGATACTTGGATTATTAGGTTAATCATGACCCGTATGGGTATGGGCATGGTACGTTATTAGGCTAATCATGACCCTCCCTAACTTGCATATTGTTTGAAAGCATATAAACTTTATGTATTAAGTGTTTAATTTAATAATACTTTGAATTTTATGTGAAGTATAATTGATAGTGTGTGATTTTTACATGTCTTAATCAAATAATTGAAAATTTTATTGTTTATTTGTTTATTCGGGTTCTAAACCCAACTTGCCCATACCCTTGAATGTGAGGAGGGTTTTGCATTTTCATATGTGGGGAGGGTTTTGATTTTCAAAATCCAACCCACTACAGGTTTTTGGAACAGGTATGGATTGGGAGGTTTTAGGAAACAGGTAGGGTCTACAATTTACAAAACCGTCCCAAACCTGCCCCATTGTCATCCCTAAATTGAATTAGGCATTTGTGGACTTCACATAGGTATTACCTAAACAAGACTAATTTCTCTGCTTCTAAATTTAAAATTGTTGCCATGCAGGAACTCATGACAATGTGAATATGGTGGAGTCTGAGGATCAAATTGAGTACCCAGACTACTCAGGACCATCCACCTCTCCTCAATGTAACTTCTTAGGGGGATGCAGCAGTATATCACAGTGCAAAGCCAATTGTAACCAAGCGGGTTATACAGGTGGTCAATGCTTGAGAAATCGTTGTTGTTGTACTGAATGAAGATGGTTGTGTTGACCTTGTAGGATATTCCTATTAATAATAAAGAGCCTCTTCTTGTTTTTTCTTCATCGTTATTGTTGATAATGAAATCCAGGTTGCAAAATGTGTAATATGTATATATTTGGTTTGATAGAAATTAAAGAGAGAAACAAGAAGTTTGGGAAAGTTTCTTAACAAATTTTGTAAGTTTTCTTAAAAATGTACCCTCAACTTTTTGATTCTCTCTTATTTTCTATCAAACCAAATACCACTTAAGGGGTCATTTGATAAGAGCTAAAGATGTTAAACTGAAGAGCTTATCACTCTGACTTTTAGTGAATAAGATTAAGGAATTTGTGGGCTCTTTAATGGCAGAAGTTGAGAAATTGGGTAGAAAAACTTTACTAAAATACAAAGCAAGAAGTTTTCAGCTTTAGAGTTATTAAACAGCCCCAAAGTGTCTCTACCTGGCATATGGTAGTCGTGATGAAAAATCAGCCAAAACCTTTGCATACTGGGCTTGAAATGTAGGCCCAATCCATCCCTACATGGGTGTGGGGTCGTTGGCTGGACACCCAATGATTCCTGGGCCCGACCAAGCTAAGGAAAAAGCATGCCTAGCAATGACAACCAAACCGGCAAGCATGAACAACACCAAAAAAAGACTCCACATCTCCTACCCATAAGAATCCTTCCCATGAAGATGTTCCTATTGTACAACTATAATGTCATGTGGGTAGACGTGGGTCGGATTCTTGTGGGCAGGAGACCCGAGCTAGGCAGATCACTCAAGGAAAGAAGATCATAGGATGGCATAGCAAAGCCATACCAAGTGCTAAATGGCACAAAGCCCTAATCAAATGACTAACACAACCCTATATAAGGGCCTCACCTCCAACACCATAATGTATACGTGCAATTTAACACTCAACCTCTCTAGCTCTCTCTTGTTTTTTTGCTCTCAAAAAACTCTAGTTCGCTTACTTAAGCATCAGAGTGCCCATGCCAGGTACAAAAGCATGAATACTCTAATCCTCTCTCTTTCTTTATAGCTCGACCAAGCAACCTACATAGTCTGGCATCCGAGCTATCCTCCAACAAAGATTTTAGATCACACACCATCAAAAAGTATTAATAAAAAAATAGTCACATTTTAAGATTATCCAATAGACAATTTAAAATTTATCTATGTATATAGCAAAATAGTCCAACCCCAACCCTACTTTCTACTTGATTCTCTCTCCCTCTCCCTTCTCAACCTACCATTGAATCAATTCATACATTGTAATCACTTGCAATAGGCCACATCATCAATACAAATATGATGTTCTTTCGAAAAATGGAAATCACATTGCTATCCAATAGCCATGTACAAGTTCGTGTAAATGAGGACTTTCAAAAAATCCTTATCATGTTTCCTTCTAAATAATTGAAGATTATATTTCCTTCCAAACATAGGTATGTGTTTCAAGAGGAAACTTAGGCTTCATTTAATATGTCAAATATATAATGTTAAAAGTGTTCTCCTTTTTTCAATTTCTATATTTTTTGCATGTTATATATTTTGAATTTTATTTTTTAATTGTGACAATATGGATTGGCCCATTTGACCCAAATGGTTTAATTTATTACCACCACCTAGATGAAAACACTATTTTTTCCAGATAGATTTTAAAAGTATAAGTTTTTATGTTATTAAAATTATTAATTTATTATGTTTGTATTTAATTATAAAATTTAATGATGAGAAGAAACAAAGAAGCCTTAAATATATAATTCAATGAAAGTGAATGCAAATTAATTACCTTAAAAGTTGGATTTAATGAGAGATAATTGAATGCATTGAATATCTTAAAATTTTCTCTTTTCAACCCATTTAATATCAATAACTAATTACCCTATTTACCATCATTTTTTATCAATAAATTTAAATATAAAGGGGTAAATTTTGTCATCACAAAATTGAAGAAATATTCTTGAGGCTATTCGACTTTTTAAAGTAGCATAGTTGTTTTGGACATACATATGGATATGCTGTAATAAGTAAGATAAGCATGAATACATTAGAGAAGTTCATATAAATATGCAAATGTATCTGTAACACAAAATTTAAGACTTAAATGAACTTAAAGAAAGTATGAACACATAATAATTTGTTTTTATAAATTTTTCAAGATGTTTTTTTGGAAATATTGATAATTAATTTTGGTAATTATATGGTAAATTGGTTTTTTGTAATTTTTATAATTTTTAATTTAAACATTAATTAAAATGATAGAAAGTATTACTTTTTATTGTTGTTTGATTGTTAAAATTAATTGAAAAATATTCTTTGGGTTTGGGAAAATTATAAATTTTGGGGTGGGGACAAGGAAAGTATGTTTGCCCCAAATTGGGGACGAGGTTTGCTTATAATTCTTGAACCCGATGATAAATTAGTAAAACATTTGTAGATTTAATATTGATTTTTATAATATCTCTAAGTTTTCCTCATATTCTTATAATTCTAGGATCCCGTAATTTTTTTTATAAAATACTCCCAAATTGTCATAATCCAATTTCTAAAATACCCTAAATTCACATTGTCTTATTTGTAAAATATCCATAAATTAGATTTTTTTGGTGATTGCCTCATGGTGGGGAAAATTTGGGGATTTCCCATACTCGATGGGGAATGGGTGCCTCGCCCAGAACCCACCTCGCCAATGGGGTTAGGGTAGGGATGGAGTAGAGAATCTTCACTTACAGAGGGCGAGGGACAAGGAGGGGTGCTCCATCCCGTGCATCGCACGGGAACCCACTAGTTAACTAATAGAAGTAGAACCATTTATAAGCATTAATACCGAATTATAGATATTAATAACAAGTACCTACCTATAATAGAAACATTGGTAGTAGGCAATTACATTTTCAATTTAAAATATTAATAAAAATTATCATATTTTAAATTTATTCAATAGATAATTTAAAAGTATCATATTTCAAAATTGTTCGTTTTCTTATAAAAATATTCAAATTTTAAAATTATTCAATAAAAAATTTAAAAGTATTAATTACTTGAAACTGTCTACAATTTGTAACTGCCAAAACCCATTTACATTTACATTCCATTTTAAAAGTTTTAATAAAAATATTCTCATTTTAAAATCATTCAATAGAACATGTGAAACCATTAATAACTTGTAACTACCAAAGATTTTATAATTAATAAGCTTTCCTCAAGTCCAATATAAAACTCAAGACTTCTACCACTTGCCTATGAGAGGATTTTTTTTAGTTCTCTGTTCCCAGATAGAATTGCTATCCTCCAAGCTTCTATTTGTAGCATTTTCTTGCCTGGTTTTCTCTGCTCATTGTTTGAGGTCCTTTGGTTAGTAATAAGCAATCTCATTAGAATTCTCTCTCTCTCTCTCTCTCTCGCACACACACACAAACAAGTATAATCTATAGAAGTTTTATCATCTATTCTATTAATAACTAAAACCTACACTCGTATGGCACATGTTTACTCTTATAGACCATTCCTGTGTTGTTAAGCAAGCTTGGATACTTGGATTAGGGATGACAATTTCTATCCTACCTAGTGGGTACCCACTCATACCCACCCCAATGGGGCGTTTTTTTTTTGTTTTTTTTTTTACTTGAAAAGTGGGCTTTGGGGCAGGGTGGGTTTTGGGATTCTACAACCCATATGGGTATGGGTATGGTATGGTATTAGGCTAATCGCGACCCTCTCTTATTTTCTATCAAAACAAACATAACCTAAGGGGTCATTTGGTAAGAGTTGAATATGCTAAACTGAAAAGCTTATCACTTTGACTTTTTGTGAATAAGATTTCAAGGAATTTGTGGGCTCTTTAACGGCTGAAGTTGAGTAGTTGGATAGAAAAATTTTACTAAAATACAAAGCAAGAAGCTTTCAACTTCGGCATTTATTAAACAGCCCTATAAGTGTCTCTACCTGGCATATGGTAGTCGTGATGAAAACTCAGCCAAAACCTTTGCAAAGTGGGCTTGAAATGTAGGTCCAATTCCAGTCCTACATGGAGGGTTCGTTGGCTGGACACCAATGATTCCTGGGCCAGGCTAGGCTAGGGCAAAAACATGCCTAGCAATGACAACCAAACCGACAAGCATGAACCATACCAAAAAAAAAAGACTCTAGATCTCCTGCCCACAAGAATCCTTCCCATGAAGATGTTCCCAATGTACAACTATAATGTCATATGGGTAGGCGTGGGTAGGATTCTTGTGGGCAGGAGACCCGAGCTAGGCAAATCACCCAAGGAAAGAAGAACATAGGAAGGCATAGCAACAACCATACGAAGTGCTAAATGGCACAAAGCCCTAATCAAATGAAAAACACAACCCTATATAAGGGCTTCACCTCCAACCTCATAAGGTACATGCACGATTTAACACTCAATCTCTCTAGCTCTCTCTTATTTTTTTGTTGACTTAAGCATTAGAGTGTCCATGCTAGGTAAAATAGCCCAGGTACTCTAATCCTCTCTCTTTTTTTATAGCTCGACCAAGCAACCTACATAGTTCGGAATCCGAGCTATCCTCCAACAGGGAGCTTCCAGATCGTGCACCATCAAAAAGTATTAATAAAAGTTAGTCACATTTTAAGATTATTCAATAGAAAATTTAAAATTTATTTGTGTATATATAGCAAAACAGTCCAGTTCACCATGCCTCTCCTTGCTTAGTTACCCCAACCCTACTCTCTACTTGACTCTCTCTTCCCCTCCCTTCTTAGCCTACCATTAAACCAATTCATACATTGTCAGCCACTTGCAATAGGCCACACCATCAATACAAATATGATGTTCTTTCCAAAAACAAAAATCACGTTGCTATCCAATAACCACGTACAAGTTCATGTAAATGAGGACTTTCAAAAAATCCTTATCACGTTTCCTTCTAAATAACCGAAGATTATATTTCCTTCCAAACATAGGTATGTGTTTCAAGAGGAAACTTAGGCCTCATTTAATATGTCAAGTATATGATGTTAAAAGTGTTCTCATTTTTTTTTAATTTCTATTTTTTTTTTTTGCATTTTATATATTTTTGAATTTTATTATTTAATTGTGACAACATGAATTGACCCATTTGACCCAAATGGTTTAATTTTTTAGCACCACCTAGATGAAAACACTTTTTTTTTTCAGGTAGATTTTAAAAGTATAAGTTTTTATGTTATTGAAATTATTAACTTAGTATGTTTGTATTTAATTATAAAATTTAATGATGAGAAGAAACAAAGAAGCCTTAAATATATGATTTAATGAAAGTGAATGCAAATTAATTACCTTAAATGTTGGATTTAATGAGAGATGATTGAATGCATTGAATATTTTAAAATTAACTCTGTTCAACTCATTTAATATCAATAACTAATTACCCTATTTGCCCTCATTTTTATCAATAAAGGGGTAAATTTTGTCATCACAAAATTGAAGAAATATTCTTGAGGTTATTCGTACTTTTTAAAGTAGCATAGATGTTTTGGACACACATATGGATATGGTGTAATAAGTAAGATAAACATGAATACATTAAAGAAGCTCATATCAATATGCAAATGTATCTGTAACACAAAATTTAAGACTTAAATGAACATAAAGAAAGTATGAACATATTAAAAACACATAATTTAATTGTTTATTTGGAGTATGAACTATAGGAATACACTTAAGAAATGCTAGGAAATAAAAGAAAGACAATGCATATATTATCCCTAGGGAACCAATATATGCTTGAAGAAGGGTATTGATCTTTTATGTTGTAATTCAACAAATATGTTTCTTTCTGAAATTTCTTGTCTTTTATTGGTTAAAAATATAGAATTTCTCAAGTAGGAAATCAGTTTTAAGGCACTTCCCATTCTTTCTCATGATTAACTACTACTAACTCTCTTTGCTCTTTTAGATGAACTCCCCTTATTATCTCTCATCATTAATTATGCCACTCTCCTCCAATAATTCATGCCAATGTCTCTCTCCCCTCTTCCTTATTCCATTAAATTGCATAACGTTTCGTAACAGCATCTATATCCATTTCAATATAATTATAGTTGTATATTCAATCTATATACTTTCATTTAATTATAATTATTAATAAAAATGAAAAGTGATGAGGGGTAATTTGATCCTCCAATGATATTGCGATATGTGGCATTGGAGAACAGTAGAATGACACCTTGGCACCACATAAGCAAACCCTAAGAGCACTTCGGGCACTTTACAACTGCATCAGTGACCTCGACACCACCCCGGTAGGTTGAACTACGAACAGCTAAGCAAGACCTCAAATTGGCGTAAGAGACGACCTGCTTTCACCAATCTAACATATTTCCGGTTAGTGACCTACATAATGTGCCAAGCAACCTCCCCGTTAAGCGGGCTATAACATCTGAATTCCCTGGGATCACAATGTCACATAGGAAGAGTAGGTTATCACCCCGCCTGCTTCGAGTAGGATTGGATAGCAATTACTTGCTTAAACAGAGTCCACTTCCAAGTGTGAAACCACCTGCGAACTAGATGGGCCAAAGATCTTGGACGCATTTCGTGAGGCTCATGGCAGCTCACCTATATAAGGGTCCCATCTCCAACCTTATAAGGTATACACGAGATTTAACACTCAAGCTCTCTAGCTCTCAAAAAAACCCCACTTCACTAAATTAAGCATTAGAGTGCCCACGCTGGGTAAAGTAGCTCGGGTACTCTGATCCTCTTTCTTTCTTTATTGCTCGACCAAGCGACCTACATAGTCAGGCGTCCAAGCTGTCCTCTAGCAAGGACTTCTAGATCATGCACCATCGAAAAGTATTAATAAAAATTAATCAAATTTTAAGATTATTCAATAAAAAATTTAAAATCTATCTATGTATATATAGCAAAACAGTCTAACTCACCATGTCTCTCCTTGCTCAATTACCCCAACCCTGCTCTCTCCTTGACTCTCTCTCTCCCTCTCCCTTCTCAACCTACCATTAAACCAACTCATAAATTGTCAGCCACTTGCAATCACATCATCAATACAAATATGAGCTTTCCAAAAACGGAAATCACGTTGCTATCCAATAGCCACATACGAGTTTGTGTAAATGAGGACTTTCAAAAAATCCTTATCAGGGTTCCTTCTAAATAACTGAAGATTATATTTCCTTTCAAACATAGGTACGTGTTTCAAGAGGAAACTTAGGCCCCGTTTGGTGTGTTTTTCCGTGCAGTCTGTCAGCTATTTATAAGCTTAACAGACCGTGATTCGGCTTTTTCTCGTTTGGTTTATGGTAGATCTAGCTGCCAAAAGCCGACATATCGAAAAGACATGAGAAGCCCAAAACGTGCGATTTTTGGGAAGCTCCAAATGGAGCTTTTGTGTTTTTTTTTTTTTATTCATCTTAACATAAAAAGACACACCTTAGCCAAACGGGCTTTGGGCTGCTTGAATCTTAACACAAAAGCTCAATACGTCTTTTGACTGTTAGAACTACCAAAAATTCTTCAAAAAAAAAAAAAAAAAAACTTGCCAGGGCCACTTAATTAATTAAATATTAAGTCCTTCAAAACATAGAGAAATATCTTCCTTCTTGCCGAAGATCATGTTTCTCTTTCTTTCTTACCAGTTTATACCTTTTTCCCACCGCTGTTGCATCCTTCTGCATTTTGTTCACATCTACTCCCACTTCTTTCCCATCCATTTGTTGCAAAGCACAATAACACCACCCTTATTTTGAGACTCAGTTCCATCAACCAAAGCAAAGCAAGCCCACCCCTATTTTGAAACTCGAACTTAGTGTTTGATTTCAATCTTACATTTTTCTTTCTTAAATAAATTGTTTATAACATAATAGACTATAATCGGATTGCTTCTAGGTTCTACTCTATCTGGATCACAACCCTTTGATTCCTAGAGAGAGATCTGAGCACAGCCCATATTGCCCCTGTTTTGGAACACAACTCTTCCGGTTGAGCAAAACCCAGGTATGCTTTCCATCTTTCAAATCGTTTTTCTGTCTTAAATCCAAGTCGTTTTTCTATGTTAAATCCATCTTCCAAACGTTTTCTGTGTTAAATCCACATCCATCCCACCACATTCAACATTATATGCAACAAAAATTCGGGTCATGAACTTGGTGAACTACTCGGGTATGGATGTTATTAAATGATTTGTTTGTTGTTAATGTTAAACAGTTATTAAACCGGTCGGTTATTCATGTCCCATGTCGAATAATTAAAAAGTCATAGTAATTACCAAAATTAATAATTACAAAATTATTGAAGTATTGAAGATTTAATGATGATTAAGAATGATTGAATAATTAAAAAGGTCCAATTTAATTACTACTCAATTACGTTAATGAATTAATTATGTTTACTAAATATTTACAGAATACGTTAATGATTATATTTAATATTTACTGATTTTTATAATTGATAATATTAAATATTATTTTCAGTAATTAAATATTATAACATTAAAACACTGAAAATTATAATTGTGTTTTAATGTTTTCAGTCATTCAATAATTTTAATGTTTTATATTCAAATTTTAATACTTTTTAAGTCTTAGCTACTAAATTTAGTTATTTCAGACATTAGTATTTTTGGTAGTTATAATACTGAGAATTATAATATTACTGAAAATAATTACTGAATTCTCAAAACAAAAAATAATTATAATTCTGAAATTTCTGATAATTACTAAATTCAACTTAATTTTTGAATTATTATTTTGAAATCTGAAAATTGTGAAAATGATGAAATTAAAATAATTATTGAAAAGAAAAAAAATAATTACATCAAAATATAAAAGTTCAAAATAGTTATTGAAAATTGGGAGAATTAGAGAGAAAAATTAGTAAACATAATTACTTACATTAAGTCTGAAAATTAGTGAAATTTCAGAATTAGTAAGTTTTTGTATCCATTTGATCTTATTGTTAGATTTTGAAATTCCATTTTATTTATATAATTTAGTGAAAATATCATTTTAAAATTATTCATTTCATATAAAAATATTTCAATTTTAAAATTATTCAATAAAAAATTTAAAAGTATTAATAACTTGAAACGTCTACAATTTGTAACTGCCAAAACCCATTTACATTTAGATTCCATTTTAAAAGTTTTAATAAAAATACTCATTTTAAAACCATTCAATAGAACATGTGAAACTATTAATAACTTGTAACTGCCAAAGATTCTATAATTAATAAGTTTTCTTCAAGTCCAATAAAAAACTTAGGACTTCTACTACTTGCCTATGAGAGGATTTCTTTTTAGTTCTCTGTTCCCATATAGAAATGTTATCCTGCTTCTGTTTGTAACATTTTCTTGCCTGGTTTTCTCTGCTCATTGTTTGAGGTCCTTTGGTTAGTAATAAGCAATTTCATTAGGATTCTCTCCCTCTCTCTCTCTCTCACGCACACACACAAGTATAATCCATAGCAGTTTTATTATCTATTCTATCAATAAGTAAAACCTACCCTGGTATGGCACATTTTTACTCCTATAGACCATTCCTTTGTTGTTAAGCAAGGTTGGATACTTGGATTAAGGATGACAATTTCTATTCTACTCAATGGGTACCCAGTGGGTTTTGGGGCAGGGTGGGTTTTGAGATTCTACAACCCGTATGGGTATGGGTATGGTACGGTATCAGGCTAATCCCGACCCTCCCTAACTTGCATATTATATTGTTTGAAAGCATATAAACTTTATGTATTAGGTGTTTAATTTAATAAGATTTTGAATTTTATGTGAAGGATAATCGATAGTTTGTGATTTTTACATGTCTTAATCAAATAATTGAAAATTTTATTGTTTATTTGTTTATTCGGCCCGTACCCTTGAATGTGGGGAGAGTTTTATATTTTCATGTGTGGGGAGAGTTTCCGCTACAGGTTTTGGAACAGGTATGGATTGGAAGGTTTTAAGAGACAGGTAGGATCTATAATTTACAAAACCGTCCCCAAACCTGCCCCATTGTCATCCCTAAGTTGGATTAGGCATTTGTGGACTTGACATAGGTCTTACCTAAACCAGACTCGTTTCCCTGAACTCATGACAATGTGAATATGGTGGAGTCTAAGGATGGAATTGAGTACCCAGACTACTCAGGACCATCCACCTCTCTTCAATGTAACTTCTTAGTGGTATGCGGCAGTTCATCGCAGTGCATCTTCAATTGTAAGCAAGCGGGATATACTAGTGGTCAATGCTTAAGAAATCGTTGTTGTTGTTCTGAACGAAGATGGCTGTGTTGACCTTGTAGGATTTTCCTATTAATAATAAGGAGCCTCTTCTTGTTCTTTCTTCATCGTTATTAATGAAATCCAGGTTGCAGACTGTGTAATAAGTTTATGTTTGGTTTGATAATGGCTTTGGGGGGAAAGTTGACATATTTGGATGTGACAAAATTACCCCTTTTAATAATGACTTTTTATAAGTAAAATGATCATTGTCTTATTTACCTGAGAAATAAAAAAGAATATGGGTAAATGTATTTATCCAGGTAAATATTTTACAGGAAACCCTTATTCGAGTAAGTGCATTTACCCGGATAAATAACTTACCGAAAAGTAGGGATGCAAACGGATTAAGATCGGATTCAAATCCGATCTGACACTGTTCATGCTAGATTCAATCTGATCCGAAGATCCAGTCGGATCTAATAGGACTCGATCTGAATTCAAATCCTATCGGATCTGATTTGATATGACTTGATTTCTTTAAAAATTAATAAATTATTAAAAGAAAAAATAAAATATACCAATTTAAATAAAGAAAAACAAAAAATACAAGCATTTTTAATTATTTTCATCGTATATATACATGTTTTTATAAAAAATAAATAATATAACAATTTATAAAATACAATATAAATAATACATTGGACCGGATCTTCTTGAATTGGATAAGGGTGATCCGAATCCGATCCAATCCTATCCGAAGGCATGACCCGATCTCATTCGGTCCGAACATGCATGATCTGATCCATTTTTACCCCTAACTAAACGATAAATTATTTCTTGTGGTTTTCTAAATAACTTGAGAGGTGAAAAAGCCTATTTGGAGCTCAAAAGAAATTCCCAAATTCCTCTCCCTATCCTCTATATGTGAAAACCACTACTACAAGGTGGAATATATGGACGACACATATATACTCTAATGGGTTTGTGGTCAATCTACAGAGTCCAGACCATCTAAAGCCTCTTGACACATGTGAAGTTTGACTAAGATTTTGTCTGAACAGTCTTCCTTTAAAGCACTCTAATCAGACCATCTTAATAGCCTAATACATCTAAGTCTTAGATGAATCTATGAAGTTATCCAATCTACTACCCACAAGTAGGTGTGTCAATTGGACTGGATTTAGTCTAATCTGATCCATTATAAATGGATCAGGTCCAATCCAATCCAATGAATGTTTTGGATTAATTTGGACTGGTCTAATTCAATGTCTGGATTGTCCAATTTATTCAAATTCATTTTAATTTAGATTGGTTTCAACCCAAACCTGGTCCATTGATATATATATTCTTATCTTATATCAATATATCAGATATTGGCTTAATCCAACCCAATCCAATATAAATTTATTACGAACGGACCAGGCCCAATCCAATCAAATAAATATTTTGGACCAGATCAATCCAATCCAATGTATCTTGTTAGTCCGTCCAATCTGTCTAAATTGATTTTGGACTTGATGGGGTCCAATCCAAAACCAGTCCATTAACACCCACAAGCCTTCCCGATGTGTGACTGTCGTGTCTTATTGGTACGTGTGGTAGTGTTCTCGTGCGTACCACATCCTTTCCTCCAACCGACTATCAAAAAAAAAAAACACAATATCTTGCTCTCATTTTCAACACCTGCCCCTCTCCTGTCCAACTTATTCGATCTTTCATGTCTTAATATGGTACTAGACTGATTATGTTTGATATCTTATTATGGGGAGGAGAAAGAGTAGGGTTGCGTATTGATTGTCTGAATTCAAATTTCAATTTGATAGTAAAAATGTAATTTTGCCTTTTCATTTAATGTTTATAATTAACTTTTCTTTCTCATTTAGTGCTTATTACCTATATTAAAAATGATAGTCTCACTCTTTACGTTTCCTTAATGATCCAATTTTACCTTTCCACTCTTTACCCCTCATAAATTCATTCTTCCCTATTCCATATCCATATACTTATCAACAATACCTATACCTATATTGAAAACACACATTATTAGAAATGTGTGTCTTCGTCCATCATTTCTAATTTGATTCTCGTCTTCTTTCATTTTTTAAGTAACCACTATTTGTCTCGTTAATCTACTACTAATAATCTAAGTGATCACTGGTCAATGAATGAGGATCTACACAAGTTAGTGTGGCTGTTCAAAAATGGGCTGGATTTGTACTATGAATAGACATCAGAGTCCAAAACTTCTTGTGCTTGATTGCCTATCTACCAACCTCAATTCTGAAGATTTATTTTATGAAATTCAGGATAGTGACTTCAAAGTTAGAAGCTCATTCACCTGACTTCAAGTTTATCTCGTGAATAAAGATAAAAAATAAATAAAGAGAATATCATCTCTCTTATTTTATTATTTGATTATGACATCATTTCGTTTTTATGTTGATTTTAATTTTTGGCATTCCATTTTCATCATTTACAAAAAATACTTCTTATATTTCATACTTATTTTTGTTTACTATAATGAATATACAATATTAATGACATGCCAGTTCTTTTTATATTTTTGTATTATATATTTAAATTTTATATATTTTTGAATTTTATTATTTAATTGTGGCAACAAGGATTGACCCATTTGACCCAAATGGTTTAATTTCATACCACCACCTAGATGAAAACACTATTTTTCCAGGTAGATTTTAAAAGTATAAGTTTTTATATTATTTAAATTATTAATTTATTATGTATGTATTTAATTATAGAATTTAATGATCAGAAAAAACAAAAAAGACTTAAATATATGATTCAATGAAGGTAAATGCAAATCAATACTTTAAATGTTGGATTTAATAAGAGATAATTGAATGCATTAAATATCTTAAAGTTAACTCTTTTCAGCATCTTTAATATCAATAACTAATTACCCTATTTGCCCTCATATTTTATCAATAAGTTTAAATATAGAGGGGTAAATTTTGTCATCACAAAATTCCAGAAATATTCTTAAGGCTATTCGTACTTTTAAAATAGTATAGACTAATACAGAATTACAGATATTAATAACATGTACCTACCTATAGAAACATTGGCATTAGTCGGTTACATTTCAATTTAAAAATATTAATACAAATTATCATATTTTATATTTATTCAATAGGTAATTTAAAAGTATCATATTTTAAAATTATTCATTTCATATAAAAAATATTCAAATTTTAAAATTATTCAACAGAAATCGAAAAGTATTATTTACTTGAAACCGTCTACAATTTGTAACTGACAAAACCCGTTTACATTTGCATTCCATTTTAAAAGTTTTAATAAAAATATTCACATTTTAAAATCATTCAACAGAACATGTGAAAGTTGTAATAACTTGTAACTGTCAAGATTCTAAGCTTTCTTCAAGTCCACTATAAAACTCAGGACTTCTACTACTTGCCTATGAGTGGATTTCTTTTTAGTTCTCTGTTCCCAATAGAAATGCTATCCTCCAAGCTTCTGTTTGTAGCATTTTCTTGCCTGGTTTTCTCTCCTCATTGTTTGAGGTCCATTGGTTAGTAAAACCTACACTGGTATGACTCATTTTTACTCCTATAGACCATTCCTGTGTTGTTAAGCAAGGTTGGATACTTGGATTAGGGATGGCAATTTTTATCCTACCTAGTGGGTAACCACCCATACCCACCTTAATGGGGTATTTTTTTTTTTCGTTTTTGCTTGAAGAGTGGGTTTTGGGGCAGGGGTGGGTTTTGGGATTCTACAACACGTATGTGTATGGATATGGTATGGTATTAGGCTAATCCTGACCCTCTCTGACTGCATATTGTTTGAACAACACCAAAAAGAAAAGACTTTAGATCTTTTGCCCACAACAATCCTTCTTATGAAGATGTTGTCAATGTACAATTGTAATGTCATGTGGATAAGTTTCTTGTGGGCAGGAGACCCGCGAACTAGGAATATCACCCAAGGAAATAAGACCATAGGAAGGAATAGCAGCAGTCATACGAAGTGCTAAATAACACAAAGCCCTAATCAAATGACTAACACAACCCTAAGAAAACCTTAAACGAAACCCTAGCATACCACGTTCCCAAACCACGACACTAAAACACCTCAGATAATCCTGTGCGTCACATGCTCAAACACAAATCTTAACAAAAAGGCGCACCACTTCTCTTGCAAACACCATAAGGGTAGGGCTGTTAGCGGGTCGGGTCTGGGCTGAGACCAGCTAAAACCGGATCCGAACCTGACCCGATAGGATATGTATTTTTCAGACCATCTTAATAGCTTAATACATCCAAGTCTTAGATGAATCTCTGAAGTTATCCAATCTACTGCCCACAAGCCTTCCCGATGTGTGACTGTAGTATCTTATTGGTACGTGTGATAGTGTCCTCGTGCGTACCACATCCTTTCTTCCAACCGACTATTAAAAAAAAAAAAATACAATATCTTGCTCTCATTTTCAACACTTGCCCCTCTCCTGTTATTGTCCAACTTATTCCATCTTTCATGTCTTAATATGGTACTTAGACGGATTATGCATGATATCTCATTGTGGGGAGGAGAAAGAATAAGGTTGCAAACAGTATTGATTGTCTGAATTCAAATTTCAAATTCGATAGTAAAAATGTAATTTTGCTTTTTCATTTAATGCTTTTCACCTATATTAAAAATGACAGTTTCACTCTTTACGTTTTACTTAATGATCCAATTTTACCTTTCCACTCTTTACCCCCCCCCCCCCTAATTTATTCTTCCTTATTCCATATCCATATACTTATCAACATACCTATACCTATATTGAAAATGACAATTTCATCCATTCCATGTGTGTTTTCATCCATCATTTTCAATTTGATTCCTATCTTCTTTCATTTTTTAAGTAGCCACTACTGTTTCATTAATCTACTACTAATAATGTAAGTGATCATTGGCCAATGAGTGGGATCTACACAACTTAGCGAGCATTCATTTTTTTTTTCTTTTGAATTTTGAGAGGGGAGAAGTTGATCAATGAGATTTTAGTTCCTATTGACCAAAAATCCCATATTCTTTTTTCAGATTTATGTAGGGACTAGGAAAAGTTTATTTTCCTGTGTATCACTTACCTGGGTAAATGATACCCATCTCCTAGGTGGGTAAATAACTTTCCCACCTGAGGGGAAAGTTGCCAACACTTGAATGGGACAAAAAAAAAAACAAAACTCTTTTTAATAATTAATTTTTATGGCTAAAATAGTCATTGCTTTATTTACATAGAAAATCAAAGAACATGGGTAAATGCACTTACCCAGATAGGAAACACTTGCCTGGGTAAGTGCATTTACCCGGATAGATAACTTACCAAAAAGTGAATGGGGTCCTAGTGTGGCTGCTCAAAAATGGGCCAGATTTGTACTATGAACCTCAATTTTGAAAATTTGTTTTATGAAATTCAGGATAGTGACTTTGAAGTTAGAAGCTCAATCACCTTACTTCAAGTTTATCTCATGAATAAAGATACAAAATAAATAAAGAGAACACACTCAACACCAACTCTTATCATCATTAGTCGTCAAAACCAACTTTAACACAAGTTTCGGCATAGATAATATTAATTGTTGGATGGAGAAGAACAAGAAAGGCCATTACCCCACCCAACGTTCTTCAGTTATCTGGTTGAAGATCAATTTAGGATACATTTAGGCTTGGTCCAATCCAAGGTTAAGTCTGGATTTGTCAATCCAAGCTCAAATCAAGCTTAATCCAATACATCTCTAATCAGGAATATATTTGAGTTTGAATTAGGTTGAGTCGGACTTAGTTGAGCTTAAACAGATTGGTTAAGTTTATAGAAAAAATTATGAATATATTTTTGTATAGCCATCTTTTGTTGACCTTTATAGTTCAATTTAGGAATTCAATTAATTAAAAATATGCACAAAGTCCAACCCAAATTTACATCAGACCCAAGTTTCCTGGCCTAGATATAACCTGCAGCCTAAAAACTCAGCCCTGACCCATGCAAAAATTAGGATTGGGTGAGGTTAGGTCCGCCCAAGTTTGCAGAACTAATCGGGACAAAATATAGTTTGATTTAAGTTGAATCAATTAAGTAGAGTGTCTTGACTTACGAGGACGAGGGACAAGGAGAGGTGCTATATCCCATGAATCGCATAAAACCCCACTAGTTAATCAATATAAGTAGAACCATTTACAAGCATTAACATGTGCCTACCTACAATAGAAACATTGGCAGTAGGCAGTTACATTTCAGTGTAAAAATATTAATAAAAATTATCATATTTTATACTTATTCAATAGATAAAAGTATCATATTTTAAAATTATTCATTTCATATAAAAAATATTCAAATTTTAAAATTATTCAATAAAAAATTTAAAAGTATTAATAACTTGAAACCATCTACTATTTGTAACTGCCAAAACGCATTTACTTTTGCATTCAATTTTAAAAGTTTTAATAAAAATATTCACATTTTAACTGCCAAGGTTCTATAATTAATAAGCTTTCTTTCAAGTCCACTATAAAACTCAGGACTTCTACTACTTGCCTATGAGAGGATTTCTTCTTATTTCTCTGTTCCCAGATAGAAATGTTATCTCCAAGCTTATGCTTGTAGCATTTTCTTGCCTAGTTTTCTCTGCTCATTGTTTGAGGTCCATTGGTTAGTAATAAGCAATCTCATTAAAATCATTTTGTTTGTTGTTAATGTTTAACAGTTATTAGAGTACTGATCGGTTATTCATGTCCCATGTCCCATAATTAAAAAGTCATAGTAATTACAAAATTATTGAAGAATTGAAGATTTAATGATGATTAAGAATTATTGAATAATTAAAAAGGTCCAATTTACTTTAATATAAACCACTGAATGACGTTAATGAATTAGTCGTGTTTATTAAATATTTACAGATTACGTTAATGATTATATTTAATATTTACTGATTTTTATAATTGATAATATTAAATATTATTTTCAGTAATTAAATATTATAATATTATAACTGAAAATTATAATTGTGTTTTAATGTTTTCAGTCATTCAATAATTTTAATGTTTTATATTCAATTTTAATACTTTTTAAGTCTTAGCTATTAAATTTAGTTGTTTCAGACATTAGTATCTTTGGTAATTATAATACTGAGAATTATAATATTACTGAAAATAATTACTGAGTTCTCAAAACAAAAAACAATTATAATTCTGAAATTTCTGATAATTACTAAATTCAACTAAAATTTTGAATTATTATTTTGAAATCTGAAAATTGTGAAAATGATGAAATTAAAATAATTATTGAAAAGAAACAAAATAATTATGTCAAAATCTAAAACTTCAAAATAGTTATTGAAAATTGGGAGAATTAATGAGAATAATTAGTAAAATTAATTACTTACGTTAAGTCTGAAAATTAGTGAAATTTCAGAATTAGCGAGTTTTTGTATCCATTTGATATTATTGTTAGATTTCAAAATTCCATTTTATTTATATAATTTACTGAAAATACCATTTGATATTATTGTTAGATTTAGAAATTCTGTTCTATTTATGTAATTAAGTAAAATATCCATTTGTTCTTATTGTTCGATTTTGAAATTCCTTTTTTATTTATGTAATTCAGTGAAACTTCTATTTGTTTGATTTTGAAATTCCATTTTATTTATATATTTTCTTGCTTATTTTGCTTATTGATATTTAGTGCTTAAATTATGGTCCAATATTATAATTTGTTGGTATTTAGTGTTTCAATTTTTGTCGATAATCTACCTAAAATTAGTGGCTCTATGCCATTACTCGCTTATGACTATAATGGGTCGGGTCTAACTCAAAGTAAACCCTGACCCATCCAGAATTCAAATGTTTTATTCAATTAACCGGGTTAGTGTAGTTTATTGTTATTTAATTAATATATATTCTTATTTACTTTGCTTTTTTCAATTAATATAAATTATTGTTATTTTCATTTGTAGTAATTATTAATTTAGTAGATTTTATTAATTTTATTTTGTTAAATTATCTAATTATAAAAGCTAATTATTTACCAAAAATTCATTTACAAATAATTAATTTAAGTAAAATTTTTAGGGAAAATAATAATTTGTTTTTATAAAATTTTGAAGATATTGTTTTTTGGAAATATTTATAATTAATTTTGGTAATTTTGATCATTATATGGTAAATTGGTTTTTTGTAGCTTTTATAATTTATAAATTAAACATTAATTAAAATGTTAGAAAGTATCACTTTTTTATTGTTATTTGATTGTTAAATTAATTGGAAAATATTTTTTTGGGGTTTTTGAAAATTATAAATTTCGGAGTGGGGACAGGAAAAATATTTTTGCCCCAAATTGGGGATGGGGTTTGCATATAATTCCCTAAACCCGGTGGTAAATTAGTAAAATATCTATAGATTTAATGTTGATTATTAAAATATCTCTAAGTTTTCCTCAATATCCTTATAATCCTAGGATCCCATAATTTCATTTATAAAATACTCCCAAATTGTCATAATCCAATTTCTGAAATACCCACAAATTCCCATAGTCCTATTTGTAAAATATCCATAAATTATATTTTTTTAGGTGGTTGCCTCATGGTAGGGAAATTTTGGGGATTTTCCATCCCCAATGGGGAATGGGTACCTCGCCTTGAACCCATCCTGCCACTAAGGTCAGGACGGGGATGAAGTAGAGTGTCTTGACTTATGAGAGTGATGAATAAGGAGGGGTGCTCCATCCCGTGCATTGCACGGGGCCCCGCTAGTTAATTTATTCAAGTAGAACCATTTACAAGCATTAATATAGAATTACAGATATTAATAACATGTACCAAACTATAATAGAAAAGTTGGCATTAGGCAGTTATATTTCTGTTTCAAAATATTAATAAAAGTTATCATATTTTATATTTATTCAATAGATAATTTAAATGTATCATATTTTAAAATTATTCATTTCATATAAAAAATATTCAAATTTTAAAGTTATTCAATAAAAAATTTAAAAGTATTAATTACTTGAAACTGTCTACAATTTGTAACTGCCAAAACCCATTTACATTTATATTCCTTTTTGAAAGTTTTAACAAAAATATTCACATTTTAAAATCATTCAATAGAAAACGTGAAAGTATTAATAACTTGTAACTGCCAAGATTCTATAACTAATAAGCTTTCAAGTCCACCATAAAACTCAGGACTTCTACTACTTGCCTATGAGAGGATTTCATTTTAGTTCCCTGTTCCCATATAGAAATGCTATCCTCCAAGCTTCTCTTTCTAGCATTTTCTTGCCTAGTTTTCTCTGCTCATTGTTTGAGGTCCATTGGTTAGTAATAAGCAAGTTCATTAGAATTCTCTTTCTCTCTCTCACTCACACACACACAAAAGCATAATCCGCAGTAGTTTTATCTTATCTGATATGCATTCATCCCCATCCAACTTTGTATTATCTATTCTATCAATAATTAAAACCTACACTAGTATGGCACATTTTTACTCCTATAAACCATTCCTGTGTTGTTAAGCAAGGTTGGATACTTGGATTAGGGATAAAAATTTCTATCTTACTCAGTAGGTACCCGTCCTAATGGGGCATTTTTTTTTCTTTT
Organism: Nelumbo nucifera; assembly: GCF_000365185.1. The sequence continues at coordinate 1,022,415 of NW_010729198.1, forward strand.
TTGCTTGAAGAGTGGGTTTTGGGGCAGGGTGGGTTTTGAGATTCTACAAGTTGTATGGGTATGGGTGTGGTACAGTATTAGGCTAATCCCAACCCTCCATAACTTACATATTATATTGTTTGAAAGCATATAAACTTTATGTATTACGTTTTTAATTTAATAATATTTTGAATTTTATGTGAAGGATAATTGATAGTTTGTGAGTTTTACATGTCTTAATCAAATAATTGAAATTTTTGTTGTTTATTCGGGTTCTAAACCCAACTTGTCCATACCCTTGAATGTGAGGAGGGTTTTGCATTTTCATGTGCAGGGAGGGTTTGGATTTTCCAAATCCAACCCGCTATAGTTTTTGGGGCGGGCATGAATTGAGAGATTTTAGGAAACAGGTAGAATCTGCAATTTACAAAACCGTCCCCAAACCTGCTCCATTATCATCCCTAGGTTGAATTAGGCATTTGTGGACTTTGACATAGGTCTTACCTAAATCAGACTCATTTCCCTACTTCTAAATTTAAAATTGTTGTTATGCAGGAATTCATGACAGTGTGAATACGGTGGAGTCTAAGGATCAAGTTGAGTACCCAGACTACTCAGGACCATCCACCTTTCTTCAATGTAACTACTTTGTGGGATGCAGCAGTTCACCGCAGTGCAACGCCAATTGTAACCAAGCGGGTTATACTGGTGGTCAATGCTTGGGAAATCGTTGTTGTTGTAATGAATGAAGATAGCTGTGTTGACCTTGTAGGATCTTCCTATTAATAATAAGGAGCCTCTTCTTGTTCTTTCTTAATCGTTATTGTTGATAATGAAATCCTAAGTTTATGTTTGGTTTGATAGAAATTAAAGAGAGAAACAAGATGTTTGGGGAAATTTCTTAACAAATTTTGTAAGTTTCCTTAAAAATGTTCCCTCAACTTTTTGTTTCTCTCCTATTTTCCATCAATACCAAATACAATCTAAAAGGCCATTTGATAAGAGTTGAAAAGATGCTAAACTAAAAAGCTTATCACTTTAACTTTTAGTGAATAAGAATTTAAGGAATTTGTGGGCTCTTTAATGTCTGAAATTGAGAAGTTGGATAAAAAAACTCAGCCAAAACTTTGCTTGCATACTGGGCTTGAAATGTAGGCCCAATTCCAGCCCTACATGGACCTGGGGTCGTTGGCTGGACACCAATGATTCCTGGGCCAGGTCAGGCTAGGGTAATAACATGCCTAGCAATGACAATCAAACTGGCAAGAATGAACAACACAAAAAAAAAAAAAAAGACTCTAGATCTTCTGCCCACAAGAATCCTTCCCATGAACAAGTTCCCAATGTACAGCTGTAATGTCATGTGGGTAGATGTGGATAGGATTCTTGTGGGCTATGTAGATCACCCAAGGAAAGAAGACTATAGGAAGGCATAGCAACAGCCATTCGGAGTGCTAAGTGACACAAAGCCCTAATCAAATGACTAACACAACCCTAAGAAATCTTAAAAGAAACCCTAGCATGTCAAATTCCCAAACCATACATTAAGGCCTCGTTCGTTTTTTGATAAGTTATTTATCTGTGTAAATGTAATTATCCTCATAAGTTTTTCTTGATGTATTTATCCATGTTTTATTTTTCATGTAAAGAAGAAAAAAGCCATTTTAGCCATAATAATCAATATTAATATCAACACAAATCTATTAAGCTGAAATGAGTACAATAGAATGCTTGAGAATGCAAGGAATCTAACAGTGAATTTTACCTTTTTTTCTTAAAAATTACATAAATACCACATTCGGACAAATCTTCCAACTTCCTCCACTCTCTCTCTCTCCTTTTCACCAATCTTTTAACTGGTAGCTGGGGTAACTCGGGCTCTTTTCACCAATCTTTTAACCGGTGGTTGGATAGCTCAGCTTAATCTTTTAACCGGTTAATGGCGTTCTCCACATTTCTTTTCTTGTAGCTCGGGTTAACCTTTTAACCCGTTAGTGGCGTTCTCCGCTCTATCTCTCTCCTTACACATGAAACTAATGTAGAGACTGATGGTTAGCGGGGAGTTCCCACGAAAAGCTCTGTCGTTCCGTCTCTACTTCTTTCTCCGGCGTCGGTGTTCTGATAAGCCCAGAAGGTCCATTCGAACCCCCAAGCCCAACCCAAAGTATATGTGATAGCAACCAGTGCATAATTGTGTGCGGTTGGTGTCCAGTTTGTTTAAGTTGTGTAGTTATGTATTTATGTGTTTAAGTTATAGTGGTATGTGTTTATGTAGTAGTGGGAAACTGGGTCATCTAAAGACTGGGTCGTTTATTTGATGTAGTGTGTCGATGTAGTGGGTGACTGGGTCTCCTAAAGACTTGGCCATTAGCTTTGTTCAGTTTTTCAATTGTTGGTACCGGTTGTTTAAAAAGGGGTGAGCAGACATGAATGAATCAGAGAAGTACTATCCCTATTCTTGTGGTTTGTTCTCACCCAAAGAAGAACTGTGTTTATTTTTCTTACTACTTACTGGGACCTATCATTGGTATCAGAGCAAGATTTGAATGGCAACTAACAAAGAGAGAATTGAAATTTTGGAGAAAGGACTTGGAGGAGTCCAAGAGAGGATGCAAAAGTTGGAAGTGGGAATAACAGATAAAATTCAACGCTTGGAAGGCACCATCGTTTGGCTATCTGAGGCTTTGCTTTCGAGCCACGGTTCACCAAGTCACAACAACGATAATCAGGAAGCGCAGAGTCGAACACGTAGAGATACCAACGACAACAATAAACCCTTCTCCTCTAAGATCGCAAAGCTTGAATTTCCCAAATTTTCTAGAGATGACCCGACGGAATGGCTCAACCGTGTGAATCAATTTTTTGAGTTCTAGGAGATTGCCGAAGACCAGAAAATTCGCTTAGCCTCCTTTCACCTCGAAGGAGAAGCAAATCAGTGGTGGCAATGGCATGAGGAGGCCGAGACAGCTTTCCTTGCATTAAAGCAAGCCATGACTACCACAACCACATTAGCTATGCCCAACTTTGCAGAACCTTTTACCATAGAAACGGATGCATCAGGTGATGGGATTGGCGCGGTTCTGACTCAAAACAACAAGCCTATAGCTTACATGAGCAGGGCATTGGGAGTGACAAAGCAATCGTGGTCCACCTATGCTAAGGAGATATTGGCCATAGTGGAAGCTATTCGATTATTGAGGCCATATTTATTGGGGCGGAAATTCTACATCAAGACTAATCAACGAATCCTAAGATTCTTCTTGGACCAGCGGGTTGCAACTCCAGAACAACAAAAATGGGTGGCTAAATTACTGGGTTATGACTATGAAATCACCTATCGTCCTGGACACGAGAATTCAGCAGCAGATGCATTGTCAAGGAGGAGTGACAGTCCATTGTTAAATGCCATTCATTTCTCAGCTGTGAATATATGGGATGACATTCGACAAGCTTCTAAAGTTGACAACTACATACAAACAATGGGAAAAAGGGAAAGTGATAGTCCACACAGCTCTTTTATATGGCGTGACGGGTTACTTTTATACCAAGGAAGAATTGTGGTTCCTGCCGACCCAACATTAAGAGCTCGATTATTGTATGAAGTCCACGACTCCAAGATTGGGGGGGCATTCAGGGGTCTTAAGAACATATAGGAGACTGCACCAATAATTCTATTGGCCACAAATGTACAAAGCTGTGCATGATTATGTTCAAAAGTGTGAAGTCTGCCAATGTATCAAAGCAGACACTGCAACACCAGCTGGACTTTTGCAGCCTCTACCCATCCCTAGCCAAGTATGGGATGATATCACTCTTGATTTCATTGAAGGACTACCAAGCTCAAATGGAAAAGACACCATCTTAGTGGTTGTTGACAGGCTCAGTAAGTTTGCTCATTTTATTCCATTAACACATCCATTTACAGCTAAAGTGGTGGCAGAAAAGTTTGTTGAGAACATTGTCAAGCTTCATGGGATGCCTCGATCCATCATCAGTGATCGAGACCCAATTTTCATCAGTACTTTTTGGTAGGAATTTTTCAAGTTATCGGGTTCCAAATTGATGCTTAGTTCATCTTACCATCCACAAACGGATGGTCAATCCGAGGTCATTATCCGTTGTGTTGAGCAATATCTCCATTGCTTTGTTCATCAATGGCCGCGCAAGTGGAGCACATATTTATCTTGAGCTGAATACTGGTACAATACTACATACCATGCATCTACAAAAATGACTCCATTCCAGGCACTTTATGGCCGTTTACCACCTTCAATTCCAGCATATGACAATAGCTCTTCCCCCGTACATGAAGTTGACCAAAGCCTCATCACCCGTGATGAGTTACTCCGCCAACTCAAGACCATCCTGGAAACCTCCATTAATCGGATGAAGCAAATAGCAGACTCAAAACGTCGAGAGGTTTCTTTTGAAGTAGGTGATATGGTCCTCCTTAAGTTGCACCCTTACCGTCAGCAAACGGTCTTGAAGCGAGCTCACCGGAAGTTATCAAGTCGTTTTTATGCCCCTTTTCCCATTCTACAAAAGATAGGACCAGTGGCGTACAAATTGCAGTTGCCGGCAACAGCAATAATTCACCCAGTGTTCCATGTGTCTTTGCTCAAGCGATATGTTGGAGGCCAAGCCAATCAGCCCCTCAACTTGCCTCTAGTGAATGATGATGGAGTTATCATTTTAAAACCTTAGCAATTTCTTGATCAACGTTGGGTCAAACGCGGTGATGATTTTGTCGAAGAATGTTTAGTTCGTTGGAAGCATTTGCCTGCTGAAGGTGCCACTTGGGAAGCTACAAAACAGTTGCGTCAACAGTTTCTTGACTTGGAGCTTGAGGACAAGCTCCCTCTCGAAGGGGTGGGCATTGATAAGCCCATAAGGTCCACTCGAACCCCCAAGCCCAACCCAAAGTATATGTGATAGCAACGAGTGCATAATTGTGTCCAGTTTGCTTAAGTTGTGTAGTTATGTATTTACGTGTTTAAGTTATAGTGGTACGTGTTTAAGTGGTAGTGGGAAAGTGGGTCTCCTAAAGACTCGTCGTTTATTTGATGTAGTGGGTGATTGGGTCTCCTAAAGACTTGGCCATTAGATTTGTTTAGTTTTTCAGTTGTTAGTAGTGCTTGTTTAAAAAGGGAGATGAATGAATCAGAGAATTATTATCCCTATTCTTGTGGTTTGTTCCGGCGATCATATCGTAGTTCCCAGTCTGAAGGAGCCCCTGCAACTGCGCAAGTTCCCACAAAAAGCTATGTTCACTGTTGTTCCGTCTCCACTTCTTTCTCCAGCGCCGGTGTTCGTTCGAAGGTTAGCTCTGTTCACTATCGTACTTCTTTCTCCGGCGCCGGTGTTCGTTCTGGCGACCATATGGTTGTTCCCAGTCTGAGCGTGCCGCTGCAACTGCGCAAGTTCCCACAAGAAATTCTGTTCATTGTCATTTCGTCTCCACTTCTCTCTCCGGCGCCGGTGTTCATTCGAATACTCTGTTCACTGTCGTTCCGTCTCCACTTCTTTCTCCGGCGCCGGTGTTCATTACGGCGCAAGTAGGTGAGAGAACTTGTAGTTGGCTGGTGGTCCGTGACCCGCTCTCCCTCTCTTTATTAATTAATTAGTAGTTCAAAGGAGATTGCAATGGTGCCGGTGGGAGGGCTGGATTGAAGATTCGGAAGGAGAGAGCTTGCACTTGGCTGGTGGTCCGGTGACAATGTAAGTAGCTGGCTGGTGATCCGGTGACCCGCTCTCCCTCTCTTTCTTCGCTTCCGTTCTTCTTCAACCTCAGTTCGGTGACGGTGTAATTAGCTGGCTGGTGGTCAGGTGACCCGTTCTCCCTCTCTTTCTTCACTTTCGTTCTTCTTCAACCTCATTAATTAATTAGTGGTTCAAATTGTAGTGGTGACGGTGTAAGTAGCTGGTTGGTGGTCAGGTGACCCGCTCTCCCTCTCTTTTTTCGCTTCCGTTCTTCTTCAACCTCATTATTTAATTAGTAGTTCAAATTGCAGGGTGCCGGTGGGAGGGTTGGATTGCAGAAGGGAGAGAGAAGAAGGGGCCGTTCTTCTTCAACCTCATTAGTTAATTAGTCCCTCTCTTTATTCGCTTCAGTAATTAGTAGGCCAAATTGCAGGATGCCGGTGGGAGGGTTGGATTGCAGAAGGGCCATTCTTCTTCAACCTCATTAATTAATTAGTAGTTCAAATTGTAGTGGTGCCAGTGGGAGGGTTGGATTGCAGAAGGGAGAGAGAATAAGGGAGAAACATAACCATTCAACCTAAAAACTTAAGCTGTATGGTGAAGTACTTGAATAGTTCAAAGTGAATACGTGAGATTAAAGGGTTGTAAGGAGAGAACTTAAGAAATTCAGACCGGATGCGTTATTAGAAAGGTGACGGTCCGGTCCCTATGCGTTATCACGGTTAGACTGGATGCGTTATCATAGGGACTGATAAATGGACTAGCAAGTTAATACAAGATCAGTCCATCATCTCGGCTGTTAGATTCAGGGGGATGAATATGGGTTGATGGTGTAAGTAGGTGGTTGGATTTTTTTTTTTGGCATGTATGACTCACGGGCCTTCTACTAGTTATTCAATCCTACTTTGCACCATTCATTCATTTCATGCTTATATAACAACAGTAATAACCCAAAAAACCAATAACAGGAGTTACAGGTAGGATCAATGTGAATGAATGGTGTTCTTCGAGATAGGTTTTTTGTCGGTAGAGATGATGATATTTCATCAGGCTTGCAAAGACTAAATAGCTAGATTGGTTGGTCCAAGACAAACGCATGCATGCCTCTAGAGAAAAAAAGGGGTCTTACGTTTGAAAAGTATAATCATGGTTATGGATAGATACCCAGTAATGGACAATGCTGCTGGTTTGGTCAGATGGTACTCAGGAATACATCCATGAAGTAGCTTTTCTTTGCTCGACTTTTTCAACGCTAGCTCTTGCTTATAAACCATTCGTTGTTTTTTAATCAAATGTCTATTTATATCGTTTTTATGTTTTAAAATTTCAGTTTTTTCTATATATATATAGCTCCAATTCAAAGAAGATGTTTATTTTTTAGCCTTAAAAAGCGTTACCCTCTAGTGTTTGGACACTGGAATACTATGGAATTCTTCATTGCAAGTTTAGAAAGATTTAAGCTATATTTGGAAAGAGTGTAAATACAAATATGTAACGATGTAAATACAATGTACAGAAATAGTGTATACAGGTTCGATTGATTTGCAGATGGATTTGGAGTGGCCCATTCCAATTCCAATTCTAAAACCCTATTCCCACAAATCAAATGGGCCCATATTTGTATTTACACTTTTTCGTGATACCAGGGTTTTGCTATCAGTTGCGCAAAAGCATTAATTAGGATAGTATAATGGAATTTAACAGTATTTTTTTGCTTTTTTTATTGAAATTATAAGAATGTCATTCTCTACTAACTTTCTCTTTTGCTTTTTTTCTTTTAAATTATAAGAATGTCACTCTCTCTCCTACCAACTCTCTCTCTCTCTCTTGCAAATTACAAGAATGCCATCTCTCTCTCCTTATAAATTACAAGAATGTCACTCTCTCTCCAATTGAGCAAAACCTCAACTTGGCATCTCGGCTATTAAGGGACCTGCTATTAAAGGTAGTTGAGTTCGAGCCAAGCCAAGCTCAAGCTCAAGTCTCTAATTCAAATCGAGCTTGAGCTAGACGACACCTCGACCATTGAGGGAAACCTCGGCTCAGCACCTAGGTCATTAAGTGAGATCTTGGATCAACACCTCAACAATTGAGGGAGACCTCAGCTCAACACCTTGTTAACTAAGGGAGACCTTAGCTCGACACCTTTCTTGCTAGGGAAAACCTCAGCTCGACACTTCAGTAGCTAAGGAAGACCTCGATTTGGCACCTCGACAATTAAGGGAGACCTCGGGTTGCTTGAGAGACTTGCAATCAAAGGTAGCTGAGCTTGAACTTCAAAGCTTTTGACTCGAGCTCGAGCTCAAGCTTAAGTCTCTAATTTGAATTGAGCTTGAGCCTGATAGTTTATGAGCGAGCCTCTACAATGCATGGCCCCCTCTACTAACAGTATTTTCTTAGAAATTACAAGAATGCCACTCTATACCAACTCTCTATTTTGCTTTTTTTTCTTTCGAATTACAAGAATGCCACTCTCTCCTATCAACTCTCTCTCTCTCTCTTGCTTTTTTTCAAATTACAAGAATGCCACTCTCCTACCAACTCTCTCTCCTTATAAATTACAAGAATGCCACTCTTTCCAACTAAGGGAGACCTTAGCTCGATATCTCAGTTGCTAGGGGACCTGCAATCAAAGGTAGTTGAGTTCGAGCTGAGTTGAGCTCGAACTTCTGATCTCAAGCTCAAGTCTCTAATTCGAATCGAGCTCGAGCTAGACGACACCTCAACCACTAAGGGAGACCTTAGCTCGGCACCTCAGTCATTGAGAGGGATCTTGGCTCAGCACCTCGACAACTGAGAGAGACATCAACTCAGCACATTGTCAACTAAGGGAGACCTTAGCTCGACACCTCGCCTGATAGGGAAACCTCGGCTCGACACTTCAACAGATGAGGGAGACCTTAGTTTGGCACCTTGGTAATTAAGGAAGACCTCGGCTCGGCACCTCGACTGCTTAAGAGACCTACAATCAAAGATAGCCAAGCTCGAGCACGAGCTCAAGTCTCTAATTCAAATCGAGCTCAAGCCTAATAGTTTATGAGCGAGCCCCAACATGAGAAGCCAAGAAATGGAATTTAATAGTAAATTTTGCTTTTTTTTCCTTTCAAATTACAAGAATGCCACTCTCTCCTACCAACTCTCTTTCTCTCTCTTGCTTTTTTTTTCTTTTAAATTACAAGAATGCCACTTTCTCTCCTACCAACTCTTTTTCTCTTTTTCTTATAAATTACAAGAATGTCATCTCTCTCTCTCTCTCTCCTGCCATCTCTTTCTCTCCTTATAAATTACAAGAATGCCACTCTCTCTCCAATTGAGGGAGACCTCAGCTCGACATCTCGATTGCTAGGGGACCTGCAACCAAATATAGTTGAGCTCAAGCCAAGCCAAGCTCGAACTTCTGAGTTGAAGCTGAAGTCTCTAATTCGAATGAGCTTGAGCTAGACAACACCTTGACCACTGAGGGAGACCTTAGTTCGACACCTCGGTCATTGAGGGGGATCTCGGCTTAGCACCTTGACAACTGAGGGAGACCTCAGCTCGACACCTTGTCAACTAAAGGAGACCTTAGCTCAACACCTTGCCTACTAGGGAAACCTCAGTTCGACACTTCAATAGCTGAGGGAGACCTCGATTTTAGACCTGTTCACGGGTCATGCTGGGTTTGGGTCGGGTTTTGCCTCTACATTAACAGAATATGTTTAGGCCCGAGCCCGAGCTCGGCCCGATCATCAGGCCTAGGTCTTGAGCCCGAAGCCCAGGCCCAAACCCGAACCCGATTAGAAATTTGGAAATATTTTACATTTTTAATTTAATTAAAAGCTGTTTAATTTATACTAAAAGACCCTAAAACCTAAAAAAATAATGAAAAGTCTCATTATTACTTGAAAAAGAGAAGAAAAATATATTATATATATGTTTTTTTATTATATAAAATATATATTTTTATTAATATAATACATTATCAAGTCGTGCTCGGGCTCTAGCTGGGCTTTTTGAGAAAGCCCGAGCCATGAACAAGTCTACATGGTTTGGCACCTCATCTATTGAGGGAGACCTCGGCTTGGAACCTCGACTGCTTGAGAGACCTGCAACCAAAGGTAGCCGAGCTCAAACTTCCAAGCTTTTGACTCGAACCGAGTTCAAGCTCGAGCTCAAGTCTCTAATTCGAATCGAGCTTGAGCCCAATAGTTTATGAGCGAGCCCTTGCAATGTAGGGCCCCTTCTGCTAGTCCATTATTAAAATGGGCATTTATGTTCCATTCAAGTGTTGGAAACTTTCCCCCTTGGTAGGAAAGTTATTTACCCACCTAGGAGATGGGTATCACTTACTGAGTGATATCCAGAAAAATAAACTTTCCATGGTCCCCACATTAATATGAAAAAAGAATATGGGATTCTTGGTCAATGGGAACCAAAATCCCATTGACCAACTTCCCCCTATCAATATCCAAAAAAAGAACACCCCCTAAAACACCTCGCACGATCCTATGCGTCACATACCCAAACCCTACATGACACAAAACTTGCATGTGTTGATTCCATTTAATTAGCGGCAAACAGGCGCACCACTTCTCTGTTGCTAACACCATAAGGGTAGGGTTGTAAACGGGTTAGGTCTGGGTTGGGACCAACTAGAACTGGAACCGGTCTGATAGGAAATATTGAGGACTCCAAACCGAACCAGATCCGATAGGGTATGTAATTTTCAGACCCATAACCGAATTGATCGGTTCTTGCGATAATCGGGTTTGACTTAACGGACCCGATTATAATAAATAAAAAAATATATTAAATATTATATATATTATACGTTATATATATTATATGTATATATATATATTATTTATTTAATATATATATATATGTATGTATGTATTATATGAATACAACTCAAGTCGAGTCTAAATTGGATCAGGACTAGATGGAACTGGTTCCGAACCAATAATAATCAAGACACTATATTAGGACCCAGAACTGACCCGTCGGTTCTAGTTCTTAGAACCGGAATCAACCCAATCAATTCGGGTCCATTGGGTCCATCTCAACCCATTGACAACCCTACATAAGGGTGTATGTTCATTTTTTCTTTTTTTTAGAAGGGGGAAAGTTGGTCAATGGGATTTTGGCTTCCATTGACCAAGAAATCCATGTTCTTTTTTAGTTGTATGTGGGGTTTACAGAAAATTTATTTTCTTTGGTATCACTTAATCCATCTTCTAGGTGGGTAAGTAACTTTCCCACTTAGGGGGAAAGTTGTCATACTTGGATGTGACAAAATTACCCCTTTTAATACTAGCTTTTTATGACTAAAACGATCATTGTCTTATTTACTTGAGAAATAAAAAAGAACAGGGGTAAATGCACTTGTCTAGGTAAATATTTTATAGGAAACCCTTACTTGGGTAAGTGCATTTACTTGCATAAGTAACTTACCAAAAAGTAGAGATGCAAACAGATCGAATTGGATTCGAATCAGATATATTCGAATCCGATCCAACATTGTTCATGTCGAATTTGATAGGACTTGATCTAAATTCGAATCCTATCAGATTTTTGGATCTAATTTGATCTGACTTGTTTTATTTAAAATTAATAAATTATTAAAAGAAAAAAATAAAATATACTAATTTAAATAAAGAAATAACAAAAAATACAAATATTTTTTAATTATTTTTATCATATATGTTATAAAAAATAAATAATATATATATATATATATACATCGGATCGGATAAGCACTCTAATCAGACTATCCTAATTAAGTCTTAGATGAATCTCTGTGCGAACGGTGTGAATATGGTCTTTCGATTACTGAAGCTGATTTCCTATGTCACGCGCCCATGCCTTCAGAGTTCAGATGTCGATACAATACTATACAATACACCCTAGAAAAGAAATTGCAGCTTCATCTGGAAGTGCTTGAAGTGTGTTCAATTGAGCAATTTGATTTTGGATATGGTGGGAATAGGATTATTCATAGAATTCATTAGTGAAACCAAACTTTTGGAGAGAAAATCAAATTCCAGATTGTTGGAGATTATTCAGTTTAAACAATAAAACTATATTATAAATCAAGTACCAGATATCCAAGAAGTTACAATAGTAACCAATATCCAGATGCAATTGAGTAGAAACAAGGACAAATCAAGTACCTGCATCAATAATACAATTTTTTAATCAAGATGAGTAAGAAAATGTTTTGGTTTGTGGTGGAAGCGCGTTGTAACAATGTTGGCTGTTAGTGTTAGGGTTTACTGGCATCCAAACTCTAAAGATACAATGATCTCCTTAGTCGGGTCTCATTAATAGTATGTTTGGTTTGAAGGAAAAAGTAGGGAAAGGAAATGAAAGGTGGAGAAACCTTTACAGATCTTGTATGGATTTTCCTATCTTTTCCTTTCTTTTCCTATTTTTTCCTTCAAACCAAACACAACCTAAGAGTAGTTGAACATCCAATATGTGAATCTCATAGAGTAGTATAAATAGTTAAAGATTTTATTAATGAGTAATCAAAAGATACACTGAGAGTACTCCCCACAAGGAGGCGTGACGAGGTATAGCCTTAAAACAACCCAAAAATATTACTATTGAGCACAAAATAACTGATTCCTATATACCCTTGTTTGGCTAAAAATCTGCCAACCCATTTGTCGATCTTCTTTCCCATTGAACACCGACTGTTATATATCTATACAGTGCACTATCTACTTACATCTGCAAAGAAATCCCAAACCCATAATTGCTAAAAATCAAATTTATTTGTTACCCAATAGAGTAATAGTTTATAAACAAGCAAAGAAAAAATAAGGCTGCATTTGAAAACGATGCAAATGGAGTGTAAATCCTAATTCAGGGTAAATTTGCACTCTGGTTCACTTTTCCCTGTGTTTGGCAACACTACATTTTTGGATTGACAAATGACAGACCAACGCATATTTACATTGATAATAAGATGTAAAGGTACACCAATAAAAAAGAAGTAAATTTTCATTCAAGTGGGCTTTTGATAAAAAAAAAAGCATATGCTTTATTAGAATTCGTGTTTGCATCCATTATAGCTAAAAGTCTGTTTGGTAAGAAGGTAAATTTGTCATTGCAACAAGGTTTTAAAAACCGACCCGGAAACAGAATCGTTCTAACTATCGAGTTCTGGGTCAGCAGTTCAACTATCTGGGTCGAACAGTTCGGATGGTTTGCATATTAGGGCAAATTTATATGAGATTTCAGATTTGAGGAAGGAGAAAGAAAAAAGATATGTCAACTGAGAAAGCCAAAGGCTGAGAAAGAAAAAAAAGAAAGAAGAAGAAAGAAGGAGAGAAGGAGGGAAGAAGAAGGAAGAGGAGGAAGAGGATAGCGACGACGAGGCGGTGGCAACAAATGCATATCTGAGACCTGAGTTCTTGGATCTCAGATCTGAAATCTGAGTTGTCGGATCTTAGAACTAAGATCGATTTCTCTAAAACACATATAGTCTTCTTCTTCTTCTTATTCTTCTCCTCTTTGTGCTAGATCCCAGATCTGAGTTCGTGTCTGACTGGATCTTAGATCTGAGTTCTCCTCTCTGCAACTTTATATTGTGAACCGCTGGCCAAGTCAAACGAGTTGACGGTTTGACTGTTCGAGTCGGCGGTTTTCTGATGAAGTCAATGGTTTTTGACGCAAAAATGGGTTAGGGGTGAAACGGAACTGGTTGCTTGGACAGTTTTCAAGCCAAACGGTCCAACCGTCCGGATCAACGATGGTTCAAAAACATTGCAATGCAAAACTAACCCAATTTTTCAATTTATATGAACAGCTTTACACTCTACGTATTTGCATTCACGTATATTTGCATCATTTCCAAACACACCCAAAAGGTAGCCCAAGAAGGGATTGCCAAGACACATGTGCCCCCATTGCACAAGCCCAAGAGAAATACTAACTCCATATACTAACATATTATAGCTTTGAAAATATATTGAGTTTTCCCTGCAATTTGGGATCAAAAGTTTCTCTCTTCTTAAACAAGAGAGACGAAACAGAGGCAAAGAGGTAAATCCACAAGAAAAGATTAAAAGATTTTAACAAAGAGTGGTACTCTGTATTAGATAAAGAAAAAGTCAAACAAATAAATTTATTAAATATTTGAATTTAATGCAACTTAATAAAACACTTACATTTCTTAACAGAAACAATATATGCATTTATTGGAAATAAAATCTGATATCTCATAATCAATAAGCTTGAATATTTTAAATCTTAATCCTATGATAAGAAAGGGATGTCTGCACACTTACCCATTGTTTTGTTGTTGGGTTGCTTGTAGGTTGAAATGGCCTCCTCCTCCTCCAAATTTCCATTCTTCTAATTATTCTTTATCTGGTTTTCTGTACTCATTGACTGAGGTATACAGGTTAGTAGCAAAGAAAATATTAGAAATAATTATTATCAGGAATTAAGAGGATGATTCTAAACTTGTATTGTTGTCAATGTAGGATCTCATACTGCGGAGTCGTCTGAACCACTCACCAAAGTAAATTGTCAATCCATAAGAAAATGCGAAGGTCCTGGGCTGTGTAAATTTGCATGTGAGAGGGCGGGTTTCAGTGGCTATATATGTAGGCCACTAAGGCCATATTTGGTGGGTAATACTGAGTGTTGTTGTACCAACGGAGATTGAAGTTGAGATTGCTGTGTTGAGGTCATAGGTTCTCCAATTCTACATCATCTTAATAATAAAAAGGAGATTTCCTCCAATCTTGTTCTTCTTCTGAACCTTTATTGGTCAAACCTGAATAAAATCAAATGCATGGTTCAACTAATGAAATAGTGAGTTTTGGGTCTTGGTCTTTTAGACCCTATTTGGCAACGTTCCACAAGAACGTTTCGTGCATTCCCGGTGTTCTGTATAAATGCATTTGATACAAGAAAAAAAAAAAAAGGTGTTTCCGTGTGAGAAGAGTACCCAAAGAACGTGCGGTTCCCACGACATTAACCCCTATTAATGAACACGTATTAATGATTCCCACATGAGAAAAGGGGTATTTTGGGTATTTCACATTAAATGATGGAAATAATCCTTACGAAACATTTTCATTCGATAGTGAACTCCTCCAACTTGTCGTTGGAAATCTCAAAGTAAGGAGGGACTCCCTTGGCTCCAACCAGACGGCGAGCAAATGGTAAAAAGTACCGATGACATTTCCGGCTAGGAACGCGTCAATAGGTATGTTGCCTCGTCACCGTACCTGGTTTTGTATTATGTGCTCTGCTTTAAACTCACATTTTCTTTGATCAGATTCACCTGAATTTGCTTTTGCTCCCACCGCAAAGATGGGTTTTCAACAATCTCTAACCGATATGATCTGAAATCGTTTTTCTTATATTATTTTGTTTGCATTTGTTATATGTTATGCCAAATGGGAGTGGTTTTTTCTCTAATCCTATCGATGGTTATATGTTATGCCGAATGAGTGGAGTTTCTTCTCTAATCCCATCGTTTTGTTTTGTTATGTCTTTTGTTATATGTTGAATATCATGAAGATTGTCCTTTGTTATATGTTATGAACCTTTGCAAAATTGATGTTAAAAAATAGTTTCATTATCCAAACGCTATTTCTGTTCCTGTAGAACAAAAAATCATTCTTGAAGAACAATTTGTCAAACATATCGATTACTCCTGAAATGCAAGAAATAAAATTCTTGTTCTAGAATAGGAATTTCTAAAAGAATAGAAATAGGTGGAAACATTGCCAAACAGGGCCTTAATGATTTTCATGGGTTGATGATTTCTTGCCCATTAAACCTGGCAACCTAATAAACTCTACCTCTTAGCTAGGTCTTACGACAATGGTTTTACAATTTAGTGGAATAAAAATGAGAGAAAAACAAGGCTAATTTCCTAGTAGGGCAGGTAGATGATCCATTGATGCGAGCTCGGGTTTGCTACCCACAAGACACTACAGCTACACATATGTTGTCTTTGATGGGTCGTATGTGAGGTGTGCAGCTATAGAGTGTTCATTGAACTATAGGGGATGCCCATCATTTGCTTCCTGTCCCATGTTTGAAGGAATTACGCAAGAGCATTCGGTTGGTGGCTTAGTGCTAATGTTTTAACAATAGGAAGTGTTCTTTTAAACATTTAAAGTCTCTTTGAAATTTAGGTAATGATGGATAATTAGCGGTGTTTGGCATCGATGTCTTTACTCCAGAAAACAGTGGCACATCAACGCCATATTGGAAAAATCAGTGCTCCAGAAAACGGTAACATGTTTGGAACCATTTTTCTATAAAAAATAGTGCCCCAAACCATGCCTTGAAAATCGAGGTGTGATCTAGGGAAGAGCCAAATTTAATGTTTTCTCAATTTGGATAATAGATACCCGTGCTGAAAACAAATATGAAGCACAAGTACCAAATAGAAAGTGTTGTTGCCCAAGGAAACATCATACCTAGCAGCAATGTTTCTAAACAAAAAAAAAAAAAAGACACTGTTTTCTCAAAATATGGTATTGTATATACAGCATCGATGCCAAACACATACTTAAGGGATCATGCACCAATAAGTGCTACTTTGTTTCTTAAAACAAAAGCAAGTGCCACCCCAATCAAAGAGGGTCATGATTCTCAAAAGAGAAATCCGAGGCTGAAATTTTCAATGCAACACGCCCTGTATCGAGAATATCATATCATATGATGGCCTCACCAAATTTCAGAAACTTGTGTTTTCAATTGTTTAATAACCATTAAAACGAAACAAGGTTTGGCTGAACATGATGGTTGTTTAGCAGGCTGTGAAACCAATGATAAGGTTCCACACTAGTAATAAAATACACGAGACCCCCACACTTTTGAGTGGGGCCTATGAATTTATTATTGATGTGCAACCTCATCATTGGTTCTACAGCCAGCTCAACAGCCATCGTGTTCAGCTAATCCAAATTCCGTTAAAACCGACCCCCTGTGAAAATCTCAAGGTAAAAAATAGAAAAAAAAAAGGTGTCTTAATAGTATCAAAACACCCCATGCATGTTTGTGCATATCTAAGTGTATCAGTATCGATACTTTGAACCTTGGAGGAATCAAAAAACAGTCTCATGTTCAATTACATTTCTTCTATTGTTACCATATAAATGTCTGTTTTATCACCGCTATCCTTTAAAAATCTTGAAAAATGTAATTAATACCTTTTTATTAATTTATTAAATTGAACTTAGTTTGTTACACCACAATGCCACATGCACCAAAACTATTGATAATTTTTCAGCCAATTATATATTTTCAACTTTCAACTTAAATGATTTCAATTTTGTCCATTACAGAGATACCTATGAGAGTTGTGTTCTAGACTTCATTTTTTAAGGACTTATCTCCTTTTTGGAGTTAAAAAAGCTCTGTTCATAGGGACATTTTTTATCAGCAGTGTTCGTTCATAGGGGAATTTTAGCTGTGAAAAGGAGATAAGTCCGAAATGCCAATTGTAGCCTAAGAAAACTACATATTGACCCATCCAAATCTACGAATGACACATCTATGCAAAATAATCAGGAGGTTGGATGCAGATCAAATGAATGAGTTGATGAAAGACTTTTGCTGAAAACTATTTTAAGTGATGCTACAAATTACAAATTATCACAAGCACTTACTATACAGTGTACCTGATATCAAATTTGGCATGATTTGGTATCACAATCCCCACCAGGTAAGTGCCAGAAAATGCATCTTAAGTTGCATGAAGACACTGCTTCCTCTAAGCCTCCGGATGTCCCTGATCACCAGTTCTTAAAGGAATTTGTGTATGTTGACTTCATCCTATCCATTCATTGGTACCAACCACGGTCCATTTGGATGGTTGTCATCTTTATGACATTGGCTCAATGATAAGGCATCCACAAATAGAATATTAGAGCCCCATCTTCCATTCATGGTTGCAATAACTTCAGTTCCAGGACAATAATCTGCATGCTTATGCAGGAAGGGCAACCAAACCCCAGAAATCTGCCATCAGTAAAGGAAATTTAGTTACAAGTTGTTCTGGATATTTCCAGGACCCCTTATTTGGTCAGTGTGAGTGCTATCCTATGTCCTAACAGAAGAGGAATTTGAATTCCCAATTTTTCTTCCTTGAAGTCTAAGGTTGTTGCGGACAAACAAGAGATCTGCAGCTATATCTGCCTCCAAACTATTAGCTGCTTCTCGACAAAAACTATTTTCATACCAGCTCACTTGAAATGTTGAAATACTTGAAATCTGACTCAGAATCTTAATTGCCAATGTCTGCAATTGAGGTGTTTCAGAGCCAAAATTCTCCCACCATGCAACTGCATCCATCTTATCTCTACAATCTAAAGCATCTTCCTCCCCCAAGGAGCCCTCAAGCCGCCAGTAAGAGCTAATCTGCTCTCTAAGAACCCGTCTGTCTGTCCCATCACACTCATATCTTTCAAGAGTGGCCTTCCAACCCCGCATTATAGATTTATCCTTGCACTGGCCTTTCCCAAAGTATCTTGGGTTCAGTATGTAACCAGTGGCATGGAGAGGGGAAAACAATGTTTCCCACCTGTTTTCTATCAGCACTTCTAGCTGCTTCAGAATTATTTCATCAATTCCTTTACTTCTCACTGCTTCAAGTGCCTGAACACGCCAATTATATACATCACCTATAATACATTCATCTATATTCAGTAAACCAAGCAATCTTACAAAAGGCTCAAACAACTGCAACACCATATGAGCCCCACTCCAGAATTCATTGCCCAAAATGGCAGCTTCAATGCTTAGAAAATCTTCTGGAAAGGTGAGTTTCCATTGTCTCCATTCCTCACTGAGGGCCAATTCTTGTAAAGCTTGCTTAAGCTCAACAATCCTCTGGACCAAACGGTAGGAGGGGGAAAGCTTGACAGAAGTAGGACCAAAGCTCTCTTTCAAATTTTGACTGAAAACAGACAAAGAAGAATGTTGAGTTAGTACATATTGCTCAATACCTTTGGCACACAAGACAATCGGCTTCACCCAATCAAGTTCAGCTATATCCTCCATCAACATATGGATGGAGTATGATGTACAGGGTGACCAAAATATTTGTGGGAACTTGGACTGAATAAGAGATTCAGAGGATTTGGATGAATGCCTGGGATGCATTATTATCTGAACCACATTTCTAGGCCCCACTTCCATGATTACATTATTAAGAACCCCAGCCAAGACATTGTCTGCTTTGTTACCTTCATTTATCTCCAGAGTTTGCAAGAATATGAATCCCCTTGGACTAGACACAAAAACATTGCTACTGAAGGAGCCAAGTGCACAATCTAATCGATTAAGACAAAGTATTGTGCAGCCTGTGTAAAGCCATGATTCCCTGATAGGACCCATAGCTTTGTCTATTCTTGTTTTTTCTTTATGCAAGAAAGAACTTGACAATTTCTCCACTGGTGGAGGTTCATATCCAGGACCGAAGGCTGCAATTGCTTTGGCCATGTCATGGAAATAAGGGGAATTGAGAATATTGAAATTCAATCCATTTGCATAAAAAAATCTGGCTACTGAATCATCTATGTCTTCTCTAGGAGATGCTTTCCAGACAGAAGAAAGACTTGGTTGTGAGTTCCGAATGCGCTTGCTCGACTTTCCACTTCCAGAAATTCTTTTCTTTTTGCGGGCAAGGCGCTCTTCTTCAAGGATCTGAAGTGCATCCCTCAAAGACCTATCTATTGCAGGGCAGCTTTTGACCCCGACACCAGTGGAACCAAGAAGGTGGGCCCTCACACGGGAATAAGATCCATTATATCGTAGGCTACAGTAGTTACATTTCCATCTCTTGGTACCACTTCCTTTGTCAAACCCACCAAATACACTTACATGTTTCCATCCCCACTTATCAGATTCTGATGGCATACTTTCAGGCTCAAACAATCTGTTTGGCACACAAAGCTACACAAAATGAGTGCATGTAAAAGAGAACAACACTAACATGTTATGCTTTGACATTATCAAGAAAAATTGTAATTTCTTAATGACATGTTTCAGTACTAACACTTATATTTGTTAAAGAAATATAATGAGCTTTTCTCCCCCCTCTTTATAGGCAAGAAGAATGAATAATTGGTTAGGAAATTAAGATGGCTATGGAACCAAGTAACTGGGATCAAAGACATGCATTGATAAGCTGATCTCTTCCATATATGGAACTCATTGTAAATTGAGAGTGCATAATAGCAATGATGCTGTATTACTGAGAACCAAATAAGGTCCATATACATATCTTAGGGTGAGGTGACACCATCTAACCAAGCGTACCTAAAATAAAGTCAACTGGCACCATGGCATGTGTGTGACAGTCACCAAATAATGATTAGATTGTAAAGTTATTATCTTTCAACCAAGTTTGCTTTTCACCATGAACATATCTTGAATAAGACCTACAAGGTCAGAACCCTTCTACATTCCCATATTAGAAATAGCTTGGAAGATGGGAACTCCCAAGAATACTCCAGATTTTCTCAAATATAAGAAATTAGAGAACAAACTAAAAGTAAAAGATTTAAGGATGAATGAAAGAAAAGGATGAGAAAAATGTAATGGACTTGGCCTATCAAAGAAACAATATGAAAGGAAATAAGTTCAATACAATTTTTCAATGCTATATAAAGCAAACTGAAACCCTTCATTCCTCCACTAATAGATTATATCAATGTATCAGAATCACCTTGGGTCCAAATGGAACTCAGACGTTATATATTATTAGTAGAATAAACCAAAAAATTAACCTGAATATTATATTATTATATATTATGAAATAGAAATATCTTTGATATTATACATCATTAATAAGATGAGTTAAAAATAAAAAATAAATCCTACTCAATGCTGCACAAGAATTAAAAAAAGATATGTTTATTTGATACTTGAGATCCATATCCAGATTAGTTAAATTCGATTTCAGACTTGACCCAATGTTTTAAAAGCGCAAGGCACAAGGGGCAACTGGCGCCCGAGGCATGTGCCTTTGTGAAGCAAGGCACAAAAATACAAAAAAATAAAAATAAAAAGCTAAAAAATAAAAAATTCAGAAATTTAAAAAATGCAAAAGTAAAAAATATTAAACATAATATTAATAAAAAAATATAAACTTAAATTTTAAAATAAATGTTTTAAAAAACCTATTATCTAAAATTAAAATACATAAACATAACATGTAAAGTGTATTCAAATGAAAATTTAAAAATAAAATCAAACATATAAAACATTTTCAAGCATGTAAAACCCACAATCTCTTTTTTTCCTCAATTGCATTACTTCAAGTAGCTAATGTGATTTAAAACATATTAAATACCTAATTCTACGAACCGTCTTTGTGCCATGCCCCCCAAGGCAAGTCCAACAAGTCCATGTTATGGTATTAAATTCTTAATTCCCACACAAAAATAATGATTTTATAATTTTAATTGGCTTTTAAGAAGATAGTTTATTAGGATGAATGAATGAACAATATTAGCAAATAGGGGGTTCTTGGAGCTTTGGTGAGAGAGCGAACAACATTAAGAATTTAAGACCATAACATGGAATTGTTTGGGCTTGCCTCGAGGGGCGTGGTACGGGGGTTCAGGGGCAGAGCCCCCAACCCATCCGCTAGGTTCAAAGAAAGCAAAAAAGCGTAAAATTTTAAAAAAGTGCATGCCTAGGATGAGCCGCAAGGCGCACCAGGCACACACCCTGGTGCGCCTTTTGAAAGGGCTGCACCTAGCACCTAGGCGAGGCGCATACCCTAAAAATGCGCCTCGACTGTACGCCTAGGCACACCTTTTAAATGAATACAATTGACAGACCTAGAGCATAGACCTATCCATAGGAAGAAAAAAAAGAATAAATTAAGAAAAAAGAGGGGTACTATTGATAAGAAAATGAACATGTACTCACAAATTTATTGATGATTGACAGAACAAAAAATATATCCTATTTGGATGAAACCAGAAATAGGAATTTAATGGGATTAAATGTTGGGAGTCATGTGAAGTCAAAAAGTAAAAGGCAACTCCATACAATCAGTTTCATAAAAGGACTTGAGGTGTAGGCCTCAGGGAGAGGCAAAGACAAATCACACTGCCTCAATTACCTCATCTAATTTCCTGAAGGCCTAGGCTTCAAAATACAAGAAATGTACACCAATAGCCTTCAGGTGCAATTTTGTAGAGGCATATGTCTCAGTTTTTAACCTACAAAACAAATAAAAGCCATAAGGACAGGTGCAAAAACAGGGAATTGATACAACAGTAGGATTTCAGGCCGATTAAGCATAATAACACAGGTTTAAGTTTGAGAGTGACCATATCATGCCAAAAAAAAATGTCAGAGGTTAGTTTTTGTACCCAGTTCACAGCTCCCAAGGTCATAAATAGCCAGGACTGGCATTGGGTAATGGCCTAATATTAGATCAGGTCCAGAACATAACTGAAGTTGTAAGAAAACGGCAATGGGGCAAAAGTAGAATGATACACATTTGAGATTTAACCCTACGGTTTAGACATTTTGCTCAAGAGAGTAGGTAGTAGAGTCTGTCAGCCAAAGAAGTTTGGTGGTCTAGGCATTCAGTATTGAAGATTGTGAAGTGTGAACCAAGCCCTTTTATCCAAACAGATTAAGCGTTTTGACACTGAGAAAGAAATGGAGTGGCAAAGAGTGATTTGCTGTGAATATGGGAAAGCAAGCCTTGACTGGGAAACAAACCAAATTAATAGCCCTTATGGTACAGGGATGTGGAAAGGAATCATGCAGAACAGAGATATGTTTTTCACGTTTATATCTTTTAAACCAGGTAATGGCAAGGATATTTATTTCTGGAGAGGCTTATAGTGTGGTGAGTCCCCACTAAGCATCTTTGGCTCAAAGATAAGTTTGCCAAAGTTAAAGATTGTTATGAGTTGTTGGCATTCATATTGTTTGGAATTGAGGAGTTGACAGTCCAACCATTGTCAAATGACAGGTTATAGTGGTAAGTGTTAAGTCTAATGACTTTTTTTTTATCAGTGAATTGTAAGATTTACTGATAAAAAAAAAATGCAGAGATTTAAGTCACAAGGCGTTTCACTACCTGGAGGCATGAGGCATAATTCAGAATGAAGAGGAGGTGTAAGCCTCAAGGGAGGAAGAGGAGGGAGAAGTAGAAAAAGAGGAAGGAGGATCTCATCTTGTTTTTCTTGTTTTTTTTCTTATAAAAGATTTTTTGTTTCACTAGCTGAAAGGGGGGAGTCCTTTTTTCCTTTCCTTTTCTTTTCTTTCTTTTCTCTTTTTCTTCTCTTCTCTTTCTTTCTTTCCTTTTATCTCCCTTCCCTTTCTTTTCCTTTCCTTTGTTTTCTTTCTTTTTGTATGAGGTATATGCTTCAAGGCATTTTAGGGGCACCTCACCTGGAAGCACACCTCCATGCATACACCGCCCACACCTTTTGAAACAGTCTGTTCATTCACCTTTTGTAATTTGGCTTTTATTATTAAAAGATTACTTTACCTTACTCTCAAAAAAAAAAAATCACTAGTTTTGAAGCTGGCTTCATCAGAGAGTGGAAAGGTTCCATGCAGCAGGATTTGGAGTCAAAAGGCCCCACCTAAGGTCATTTTCTTTTAGTGGACAGCAATTAAGACAGAACATTGACAATTGACAACCTGAGATCAAAAGGGATGATCATTACTGATTATTTCTGTCTATGTGGAGCTGCTGAGGAGACTACTCAACATCTGTTTTGCAACTTCACTTATCAAGTTTGGTGTCACGTGCTGGGTTTGTTTGGCTGTCAATGGGTCACCCGCCAGATATTCTCATTTTGATCTCTTCCTGGTGCCTAAATATGTTCAGTAAACGTGGCAGAATCCTATGGCACATGGCCCCTCTTGCTCTTTTGCTGATGTGTCTGGAGAGAGCATGATGGCAAATCTTTTCAAAACCAATCTGCTTCTGTTGAAGAGGTTTGCAGAAGTTTTGAGAGGCTTTTGTCTAAATGCGTCTCCATCATTGGGTGCTTCTCGGGTTTCAGACTAAGTCATTTCTGTAACCATTGGGGAAGGATTATCTGGGATGACAGCTTTGCTTTGTAACTGTTAATTTCCCCAGGATTTTTTTTTCTTTATATCTTTGGTGGGGGAGGGAATCTCTCCCTCCCCCTCCCATTATTTGCTATCTTAATATAATCTCATCTTTTTTCTTAAAAAAAAAAAAAAAAAAAAAAAACTATTTATGTACCAACATGGTGAATTATTTTATAAAGAATCATTTGAATCGCTTTATTTATTTATTTTTTTTATCAGCATCATTTGAATCTCTTTGTCATATATCAATTATCAAAAAAGCAATAATATGCCAACTTTACAAGAAGTTGTGCATGGTCAATGAGTTAGAAGCGTGATTTCCATATATAGTATGCATGTTAACTGTCAAAAAAAGGTTTAGGAAATATTTTCCCATTGGGTCCTGAGACCCTCAAAACCCTTTAGGATCAAAACCCAGCCACCAGCAGCCTTTCGATCTTCCCTTTAATGTGATCAACCCTGCTCAAAAAAAAAATGAAGCAGTTTTATGACGTTCTATAATGGTTTTCAGTTGGTTTAGTGCAGGAAAATTGTAGAGAAAGTATTTTCTGTCTGTGAATGATGTAGAAGTGTTATATATTAAATGCAATACCCCACCAATAGATGTTGGTTTATGTAACATTTTTTTTGTTAGAGAATTATTTTTGCATATGTAGATTTTAGAAGAATAATCTTGGCAGATTCAAAACTATTACTGATAGTCATCCAATTACTAGTCTACCAGAATGAGTTCAGGATTATATAGGAATTTTAATTAAATATATTTTTCATGCCTTTATTGTTTAAAAACCGTATGTATAATTTTTCATTTTTTTTAGGCTTATGCTTAAAAAGGCCTTAAAGCCAGAGTTTTCAAGGTGCCAAGGCGCGGCTAGGCAACAGGGGAGCGCATTGTCGCCTAGTCACCTAGCCAATGGATTTTTTAAGTGAAAAATATGGGGGTTGAACCCCTATTTTGTTATAGGAAAAGAAGAAGAAGAAAATACAACATTTAGCAATGTTTGTGTTGATTAAACCCTGACAAATAAGAAAATAATAAAAGAAAATATATGAAAAGATTTAAGTGGTTGGTCAGGGATATGACAATTTCAGTCCAATGGGAAAGGAGGTCGGCTAACGGGATGGCTGATTTCTTTGCAAAACAGGGGGTGAATAATTCTGAATTATTCTGGGCTCAGTTGTAATCTGTTTATATAGCTGGGGCTGCATCTCGTGCCTCTGCTGGTTGTACTCTGTAATCTTGTGATACTTGATTATGCTCTAATAAAGTTTATATCATTTATCAAAAAAACACAAAATGAATATTTAAGTTTAAAAAAATTTATTTTATAATCATAATCTCAAAAAATTAAGAATAGAAAAGTATTTTATAACACAAAGTACAAAACTGCTCAGTGATCAGGCAAGGTGAGCCTCCAAGGGCGCCTTGTCATCTAGGTGCCTGCCTAGGCATCGCCTTGACAACTATGCTTAAGGCCTAAACCTAGACTCTCCAATGCTAACCACTTCACCTCCACCTTTAGCTGACCTGGATCATAACTCATAATGATGAAATGTAGGGCACCACCTAATAGTTATGTGGTTCTTGATGTCTGACAAATGTTTATATGTTTGAGTTTGTGCATATTATAAGCCAGAAAAGTTTTTCTTTTCTCTTTATAATGTTTTAGTTAATATTTTTCTCTAATTGAAGGTCTGACTCTGAGTCTGACCTTAGCCAATCTACTTAGGACCTCACAAAAACAGTAGGATTTCATCTATGCAAGCTAACAACCTCTTTATTTAGAGAGGCATTTGTAATGTATGACACAAGCTCTTGCTTAAACCACTTTTGCCCGCACTCTTTGAGATTGTTTATTCTTCGCAAGTAGATCTTAATCATCTTAAAGATAAATTGAAGACCTGGCCTAAGACAATCTACTTGGGACCATACAGAAGCAGTTGAGTTCCATTTCTGCAAGCTACCAATTTCTTTATGCAAAGGGGTTTGTGAGGAAGTATAAAGCATACTCTTGCTTAAAGCACTTTTATCCACACTCCTTGAGATTGTTCAACATTTGTTTATGCTCTACAAGTAGTTCTTAATGATGTGCAAGATAATATGCTCTCTTAGTTCCAAACTTCCAATGTCCAAAGTGAGATTAAACTTTTTTCCCCATTCTCTTGTAGGTATATCTGCATTCACAATCATGTCTAAAATATTAAAATATCAAAAGATTGATAACAACACCATGTTCACGCTTGGCCTCCAACCTCACAATTGGTGGCAACAAGCTTCTAAAGGCCACTCAATACCCCCAACACCCATAGTTTCAAAATAATGTTATACAATAATCTTCAACAGCTCAAGCAAAGGGGCTATTACCCAATGTCAGTCCTAACTATCTGTGATGATGGGTGTTGTGTGGGTAATCCTGGTCCCCTCCAACAGAGGGTTGGATGAAGCTGAATTTCGATGGGAATTGTGTGGGTAATCCAGGTCCTTCAGGTATTGGGGGGGCCATTAGAAATGAAAATGGCTCCATTATTGCTTTGTTCTCCAGGCCTGTGGAGGAGGGTGATGTAGCTAGGGCAGAGTTTCTAGCTGCAGTATATGGGGTTGAGAAGGCCAAAGAGCTGGGGGATTAGTAGACTAATCATCGAGGGAGACTCAAAAACTGTGATAAAATGGTTGCAAAAAGGGGAAGGAGTGACCTGGCAGCTGAAGAATGATTTCAAAAGGTTCAAATGGATGTCTAGAAATATGTCTATTCAGGTGGGTTGGGTTAGGAGATCGGCCAACAGCTTGGCTGATAGCTTAGCAAAGGAAGGGGTTCAAAGAACAGAGATGAACAGAGATGTTTTGGGCACTTTTGTAATTCTGTCTTGGGTCAGCTTCTATGCTGATTTCTTTGTAACTTCTTGTTGTATATTAAAGCTTCTTAATTAATGAAAATTTTCAGTTATTGATCAAAAAAAAAAAACTATCTGTGATGATGGGTGGACTGCATATGAACCTAATCTTTAGTATTTTTTTCACAAAATGGCCACTCTCAACTTGAGCCCACTCTCATGCTCATCAGCCTGAAGTTTTACCGCTCCTCCAAAATGCTCAAACCATGAATTTCAAATTTGTAGTCATTCTCCTGTCAGCATTACCAAATATCCTCTTTTTCTCCTTAACAAGGTTTCTCCAATAGTGGTTTATAGTATACACTCTGAATGCTGTTGTGTTGCACCTTGAATTACTGGTTACAGCCCGCTCCATGACCCAACCTGCATTGTGGAGAAAAACCTAGAGGGGAAATTCACTGAGGTCTGTAGTGGATGTAGAGGGCTTGGGCCATCAACCCCCACAGTACGTTCACCAACCCATTCTCAATTATTTGGGTCTAGTATGTATTGTATCTTGTTCCCTAAGTATTAGAAACAGATCGAGTGATCCAGTGAGGGTTTTGGGTGTAAAGGCGCTAGGGTTTGAGAGCAGCTGTTTAGATTTGTACTCCATCGTTGATTATAGTGGACTTCTGCTTCTCCTTCTCCCATGGACGTAGGCAACAAGCCCGAACCACGATAAATCTCTATGTTCTTTGAGTGCTCTGCTTTTGCGTTTTCTATTTCTCTGTTTTCCAATCGTTTTTCAGATCTTGGGTTTGCCATTCCGCAACAATACAAATAAAGGCAAATTTCTTAAACTACCCCCATGGTTATCTAATTGACTAAGTCTACCCTTACAGTTTAACTATTGTCTTGCACCACCCCTATTGTTTCTGACAATTGCCTAAAACCTCCCTTACCGTTAACGTTCCGTCATAAACCATTCACATGTGACATCACATGACTGTTATATTTTTTAAAAATCCCTAACTTACCCTTTTATGGTCAAAAATCCCCTTTCAGTTTGGGCAAGATGATTCTCCTCTTTCTATCTCTTCCTTTTTTTTTATTTATTCTGTGACTGTTTTTATCTTCCACTGTGAAACTGCCACTCCCTCTCTCTATTCTTCCATCTCTCTCTCCCCCCTTTCTTCCATTGTTTGATTTTTCTTTTCCCCTTCGTTATCTCCCTCTTTCCCTTCCCCTGTTTCAATCGCTGCCACTTGCGGCAGCAGAGTGTCACTCTTAACACACAGTAGCAGCAACAACCGGGAAGGATCAGCAACATCACCAATATCTACTTCGGTAGATCGTTCTCTCTCATTTCATTACTCTTCACTCTACATCACTCTCTCTACCTCTCTACATCATTCCCAACTGCACCAGGCTCATCTTCCACCAGCAGGTTTAAACCCAACTGGTCAGCCATTTTCTTTTTCACATTTTTTATGAATGATTTTCTTTTTCGCATCTTCCTCCTACATTTTCATCATCCCTCTCCACTTCCTCATCCTTCCCAGTTGCCATTTCCAGCATCTCCAATCAAGTACCAATCATCCATTTTATCCCTTTGGTTGTCGGCTGAGCAGAATTGGACGTGCTAGAGCCTCCCTATTACAGCATCACACAGTCGGTCAGAATATAACTCAGGTAAGTTCCATTGTTGCCTAGTTTCGCTTTTTTTTTTTTTCTTTCATTTGTTTTTCTTAGCTTAGCTTCTCCACATCATTGTTGTGATTGGGATTTGAGGTTGGGGAAGAAAACTGATGGGTGTGGTTCTGTCAAACCGAATCCTGTAGGCTTTTGATCCCAGCCCAATCCATCTATTGCTTCCCATTAGGTTTCAATAGCATGTAAATTTAACTCATATCTGTTAGTCTCAAAAGATTGGATCATTGTCGACTCTGTTTTTCTTCCCAAAATCAATTTCATACTCTGATGAATGTTGTTGATAATACTATCTTTAGCTTTCTCCCCAAAACCTATTTCATGCTTGGACACCGCCGGTAATGATGTCTTTATTTTTTCTATAAAATCAATCTTATGCTCGGATGGACATTGCTGGTAGTGCTGCCATTTGTTTAATGTCATTTTAGTCTGCTTCAGATCTGGCTTTTTAGTTTGGTTTCAATTTAGGTGTATTGTTTGAATCTGAATTTTGTATGCCCGTTTTCAGTTTTATTTGAGTTAGATTCAGAAAGTGTTATCAGCTTGTCGGCAAGTGAAATTCATTTCTTGTTTAGTGGTTAGAGGTAGCAAAAATGAATAAATATTACGTTAATGAGAAGAATCAAAAAGAGGAAGGATTCATGAAATTGTTCATCAGTTGGGTTTTATTTTGAAAAATTAATTTGACATTTCATTTTTTCCATTAGCACTTAATGACTATGTCAACAGTAGGGGTACTTTAAGACAATATGTAAACAGTAAGGGTAGAGTTAGTCAATTAGCTAAACCATAAGGGTAGTTTAAGAAATTTGCCCTACAAATAAATAGAGAACAAAATTGTGAACCTCAAGATCTCCCTTCTTACAATAGGATGGAACCTAAATATGCATTCTTGAAGAGGAAGAGGAGCAAAGAAACAGAAACAAAAATACAACCTATTTCAGTTTGCTCATCTTCATCAATACATAAGACTAATTCTCCTAAACCCAGAAATACTGCTAACCTATATAAAGGCAGTGATGGAAAATGACAATGGTAGTTGGTCCTTGCAAGTTGGACAAACATTAGAAGCTGGAGCCAGAATGAAACTTAGGTTCCTAAGGCAAACCAGAAGGTAGGGTATTCTAGTATTGCAACCAAACATTACTAGAGAATGCACATGAATTACAAACACCAATTGGATACAAGTCATATCGGACACTCCAACCACATAATCCCACATAGAACGGAGGAAGCAAGCAACAAAGTAAATATTTCTTCCTTATTTCTCGAGAAAACAACCCTCATTAATTTCCCATACAAGGCATAGAAATAGACCAGAAAGTTAGCAAATTAAAAAAAAAAAAAAAAAAAAATCAGTCTTCAGAAGGCTGAAGAGGCAAAACTGAAAAAACAAAACGAAAACACACCGAAAATTACAGAGTTCAAAATCTTGCCAAAGAGAGCTCAAATTAAAGGACCAGTTAAAGGGTTTCAGAAGATTTCTCAAACACATACGAGAGAGAGAGAGAGTCGTTTCTTTTACCTGAGAATGATCAAAAGGTCGAGGAAAAGCAAACCAGGCGACTGTTGCTACATTCGTTTCGTTTCCTGGCAGATTCTATTCATCCCTGGAATTTTTAGAGAAAAAAATGGGGAGAGGAGAGGCAGATCCTCCGTTTCTCGATTCTCATGAAGGGAAAAGAGAATGGAGTCTGCTGAAGAACGAGAGAGATCGAGAAATGGCGAAGACTTGAAAACAGGGGAAGATCCGACTTCCAGTCTTCCATTACTTAGCGCACGTGTTCTTGGCACGTGCTGTATGTACACCTTGTCATGTGATTCACATCATTCATGGATTCACAATAACAAATTCTGAGAAGTCCGGATCTGGACTATGGACAGGTGTCATACAACAATATCTTATGCAGATTATTCTGCAATTGTACGTATAATTAGGCATGACTCCCGTACTCAGTACGGAGCCACTAATATGAACTATTTTAAATTTTTAACTTTTTTAAATTATTTATATTAAAATTTTAAGTTAGGTTTTTTTTGTAGTTTTGATAGATTTTTATATGATTTTAGAGACCATATTTTATCTAGTATGTGATCCCATTATGGGGCAGTCACACATATGTATCATTTTGGTTTTTTACTTTTTTTTGTTTTTTATAATAATATTATTTTATTTATTGTTTTAGAAGATTTTATTTGAGTTTCACTATTTGTCTAATAATTATATTTATATTTGAAATTCAAATAAAACTAACTATTGGAATTGTAGACTATAGACTTAAAGTGGTTGTGAATAACTACTTTTACATTTCCTGCATTTTTTTAGGAATGGATGAGAATGGGAGTTTCCCACTTCTCATGTATTTCTAAAAAACTATTATTGAATGTATGACACCTATTTTAGAGTACCACATGTCCGAGTTCAAAATTTTAAATGTGGTTAAAAGCAATTTATGTATATAAGGAGTGGGTTTCTCTTTGAAAATGCGAACAATCAACTTCTGAGATACTTTTTCTAGGAAGTTGGGTTTGCCACGTGTATAAATGTGGGGGCTATGGCATGAAGACCTTCCTTTATATATATATATATATATATTAGATATCGGAACTCAAACACAATGGACTGCTAGGCTGTGTTTGGTTTGAAGGAAAAAGTAGGGAAAGGAAGGGAAATGGGTGGGTTGGATTGGATTGGGTAAGGGTTGAATATCAACCCACCCATATTGACCCACCAACCCATCATGACCCATAATCAATCTTAGTTAAAGGATCATAACCCACCCTGACTCACCCATATTGGCCCACTTGACTCATCCATATTGACCTTTAACCACCCACACCCATATTAACCCACCTACCCTCACTTATAAATACAAAAAGAGTTTGGACGACCCGTATACGCAAAATAATAAATTTTGAGAGAATAATCTCTCTCAAGACTGCCACGTGATGAAAATGAGTCAGGTAAACCCGTATACCCGAAAATGCAAAAATTGTAGATAAATACAAAAAAGTTGAAGAAAATTTGCAGAAAATGCAAAAAATAAACCAAAAAATTGTAGAAAATTACGAATAATACTAAAAAAATATAGAAAATTCAGAACTTTTGCATAAAAGATCAGAAAACATGCAAAAAAACACCAAAAATTTATAGGAAATGCATGAAAACACAAAAAAATGCAAAAAAGTACCAAAAAATTATAGAATATGCAGAAAAATACCAGAAAATTTTAGAAAATATAGAAAATACCAAAAAAATTGCAAAAATGCAAAAAACAAAAAAAAATATAAAAATGCAGAAAATAACAGGAAAATTGCAGAAATACAAAAAAAATGCATAACTTTTATAAAAGTGCTTTCGCAAAAGTACTTTTATGAAAGTACTTCTACAAAAGTAGTTCTATAAAAGTGCTTTGATAAAATTACTTTCATAAAAGCACTTTTATAAAAGTGCTTTTATGAATTTATAAAAGTGCTTTCATAAAAGTACTTTTATAAAAGTGCTTTTGTGTAAAAGTACTTTAGTAAAAGTACTTTTATGCTTTCATAAAAGTGTTTTCATAAAAGTACTTTAATAAAAGTGATTTAATGTAAAAGTACTTTCGTAAAAGTGCTTTTGTGTAAAAGTACTTTCATAAAAGTGTTTTCGTAAAAGTACTTTAATAAAAGTGCTTTCATGTAAAAGTACTTTTGTAAAAGTGCTTTCATAAAAGTACATTTATAAAAGTGCTTTATGCTTTCATAAAAGTGTTTTCGTAAAAGTACTTTAATAAAAGTGCTTTAATGCAAAAGTACTTTTACAAAAGTACTTTCATGTAGAAGTGCTTTCATAAAAGTATTTTCATAAAAGTACTTTAATAAAAGTGTTTTCATGTAAAAGTGCTTTCATAAAAGTACATTTATAAAAGTGCTTTATGCTTTCATAAAAGTGTTTTAGTAAAAGTACTTTTATAAAGTGTTTTTGTAAACACGAAAGTTAATAAAATCCATTTTATTTCACTTTTATTGTCAAAATCAAATGTGGCATAGTGGTTTGGAAGTGTAATGAGATGTTGGTGCAATAGGAGGCTTGAGTTTGAATCACTACAACTTCTAGTTTTTGTGATTTGGCGAGTATAAGTAAAGTTGACTTTGACCCAACCCATCTTGACCCGCATGACCCAACCCATCCTGACCCTATGAGTACCCTCGACCCAACCCACCTTAACCCTTTTCCATTGACCCTAATGGGTTGCTCGACCCATATTGACCCACCAATAGATTGAGTGGGTATGGGTGGGTCAAATGGGTTGGGGTCAAGATTGCCAGCCCTAGGTAAGATAGCCTTTACAAATCTTGTATAGGTGTTCCTACCTTTCCCTTCCTTTCCTTACCTTTTCTTTCAAACCAAACATAGCCCTAGGGAACAGGGATTCTGCTACACCACGGTGATAGCAATTTCTCCCCACACTAGGAGCACAACATCCAACCGTACATCAAGAATATCTCTCTATGAATTTAGCAAATCTCAAGGTGTGGATGGATCCGATGTTGTCTGGATGTTGTTGAGCTAATTGCTAAGCTCAAGCTTGACTAAAAAACACCAAGCTTGAAATTTGATTCAAGCTCAATCGAGTTTCATATATTTCGCTCAAATAGGATTCAAGTCAATTATAAATAAATTAATATTATAAATACTATAAATAAAATATATTATGGAAACCAATTATAAATATATTTATTTATATTATAAATAAGTTAATGTTAAAAAAAAACTAATGTTTATTTATATTACAAATCCAAATATATTAAAAAATAGTATTTGATTATGAATTCAATTAGGCTTGTGAACCACTTAAGCTAGATACTATGAAGCTCGAACTTGACTTGACCAACTACTCGATTCGAACTCAATTACTACGACCTGAGTTTGAGTATTTAGCAAGTTGAGCCCAAGTAGCTCGCAAGTAAGCTCGACTTACTTACACCCCCACTCACACTTTTTGCTTTCAAGAGATCTAAGCTTGCAATTTCTTGTGATCATCAATAAGTCCATATTAATCGCCAATAAAAATGTGCTAACTCAATGATAGTACACTAATCCAATCACACTTTCGATATATCTCCCATACTTGTATGCTATCATTCATGGTAAATGTTCTAAATGCACGACTGGATTCTCATGCTATTGGTGTAACAACACACTTTTTGATGGCAGTAGATCCTCACACGATGCCAGAAAAACATGATACCAAAAAAAAATCTCTCATATAGGCAAGTGGCTAAATCGAATTACTCATTGTTTTGTATATTAAAGTATTTAGGGATATGATCAAGGTTCAAAGCATCAAGCAAAATCTCTCATTGATGGTAGGGGAGGATCAAATTTCTTTGCAAGGGTATAAGGGTTTGAGAGGAGGGCTACGCTCATGTGTGAGCCATTTTTACTTTTGTAGTTTTAATGATAATAATAATAATAATAATAATAATAATAATAATAATAATAATAATAATAATAATAATAATAATAATAATAATGCACTACTACTTTCAACTAATTTTTATTAGTTTTCTTAAATTTTATTACTTTTTATTAACAAATATAATTTTATTAACTATGTTATTCATTAGTTAATTAATTACTTATATAAATTAGTTATTAAGGGAGATCAAATCTCTCATTCAATTGGGTTTGGACTTTGGAGGTGTATAAAGGTTTGGGGGAGGTCTACCCCTCATGTATCAGCCATTTGCCTATTTCCTATCAAAAAGGAGTATCAAAGAAGTAATTTTAAGATATTGATACACTTTTGGGTATACTTGAATTGGATGAAACTGCTATAAGAAGTGCATAAATCTCACAAATGTATTTATAACACTAGATCTATTGTTCAAATGATTATGAATAAGTTATTAACACTAAGGAAAACAATATTTAGTAGTTTATGTGACTATAAGCAATACAATGTAAATACACTTAAAAAATATTGGAAAGTAAAAGAAAAAAATATGTGAATATACAATACTAATTTTGAAGTTCATAATTAAAATTAAAATTCATCCTATTTTGACATAATTTTTGGTAGACAAATAGGCTACACAACAAAGGTAGCCCTCCCCCAAATCCCAAGACCCTTAACCTAGGTGAAGATAGGACTATAACTAGCTAGAGATTTTACTAGCTAGTTAGCTAGCTAGCACCTTAAATTTATGTTATTTTAATTAGGAGTGCAAGTAGAGGTGTAAAGTGGGTCGTGTTGGACTGGCACGGCACGACCTGCAGGCAACCCGCGCAAAGTGCGGGACGTGCCGTGTCATGCTGGCCTGCGGGCCATCACGGGCCGTGCTGCCCTCACCAGTGAAAATTTGGGTGGTCAGCCTAGCATGGCCCATGGCCCAAGCCCGTGCATGCAGGTCTGTGTCGTGCTGCAAGCTTGGACCGAGCCGAGTTGCAGGTCGTGTCGTGGGTCATTTTGGGCTGGGCCACAGGGCAGGCCTTGGGCCTGGGCCGAACTAGGCTAGACTAAATGGATTATGATTACCCAATAAATAAATAAATAAAACAATTCAAATAGGAATTTTATTTCATTTAAATTTGAATGATACAAATTACAAAGCATGCAAATGTTGAAATATACAATGGTTGGATACTTCATACTTCGATGAATGAAATATGAAAATGGAATAAATTAATAAAATATAAAAAATACATTATAGTTACAAATTGAAAATACAAAATTACATTAATAGCAAATAGATTAAATAAAATTAAAACAAAATTTACAATAATTTGAAAAAAAATAAAAAAAAATTATACAACTAGTCAACTATTATTCATGAATCATGACTTTCATCATCTGCTTCAGGTGAAATATCCGGTGTATGTAATAGTATCATGCCCTCCTTTGTCTTTTAAAGTTGTAATCTATCTTCTGCATGACTGCATCTAGCCAACCCTGGTATAGTGATACCTGCACAAAAACAAGATTCCGATGGAACTGTAGCCTGTAGACACCAGAGGGGTTAGTAGATCACGTGCCATGGTGGCAAGAACTTGATAATTTTTTGAATGTTCAGTCCACCAAGCTAAAATATAAAAATTATTTGTTCCCTTAGGACCCTCACCTAAACTAGAAAAATTTGATTGTAAATAAATTAAGTTCAGTAAATGAACCTGTTGTAGACGTTAGCAGATTTCTGCCTTCTACTCATTATTTCCTATTGTTTCAGATAATCAGATTCATATAAACTGTACATTTCAAATAATAAATTATTAATTTATTCTTTTTTATTTCCAATTTCAATATTCATATTTTCACAATATGTTTCAAGTGAAATATCAAAACCATCTTTCCTAATCTTAGGATCTAATATTGTAGCTAAGCAATAAAGGGGAGAAATGTTCTCCCAATATTTTTAAAATTTATTTTCAATTATTTCAACAATTCATTTAAATTGTGGGTTATTTCTTCTTCCTTCTCATGTGTGAGAAAATGTCTGCTCAAATGGCCAGTACCACCCTTGCTACAGCAGCTAAAGTCTTTTCTACATTTTTGGCAAACTGCTCTTTTCCCCTTCTCTCAACATCCTCTGTTTTAAATATTTTCCAAATTAGGCTACTAAACTTGGGGTTTTGGGAAGAGCCGACCATTTTTTTTAATTATAAAAAAATAAAATTAATTTAATTGGACTTACCCTGAATCCTAACTTGATTTCAACGATTAAAGCCTTTCAACGTCCAAGGCTCCAAGCCTCCCAAATTGCTAACTTGGAGAATCAGACAATCAGCCAATCAGAGTTCACTCAGATTGCAAAGAATGTAGCAGAGAGAGGGAATAGATTAAGAGAATTGTTGAATGTTGATTGTTGAATTTGTGTGATGAGAAGAATGGTGGAGGATAGAGATATTTATAGGAATTGAAAATATTTCAATTGCCCAAAATACCCTAAAAACTAACTATTTTTAGTTATTGGGTGGGGTAGTTTGATCATTGTAAAGTTATTTATAATTTTACCCAAAAAGCCCCCCTAAATTATTTGTTATATAGTTGTTGGGGGCATTTGTGTCATTTCCTCCCCTCCATAAGCAAAATACATAAATACCCCCTATATAGTTATTTATAACTGTTAGCCTATTAGGGGGTATTTATGTAAAAACCCCCCAAAAAGCCAAAACTAGCCATTGGGGGGAATAGGGAGTGGGGAGGGCTGGAGGGGGTGGGGGCCACTAGGCCAGACGGATAGCCTAGTTTTCAGATGGGCCGAGCGTGGCCCACTACGGGCCTTGTGGACCGTGCCATGCTGGCCCATGACGACCGTACTACAGCTCCTACCAGCATGTGGGCTGCGGGCGGCACGGCACGACTGTGCATGCCGTGTCGTGCTTGTCCGTGGACTACGAACCCCCAGCCCAACATGGCATAGACCATCGTGTCGGGCCTGGCACGACCTGCAGGCTATCGTGCCGTGCCGAGCCGCAGGTGGCACAATCCGATTTACACCTCTAAGTGCAAGTTGGATACTTGATTTAAAAATTTTACACTATATTTGGAATGAATTTCTAGGTCATGCATATTCAAATTTTAGCAAAATCCCAACCCAAGCTTGCCCAAATTATACCCCTAATTTTAACATAACTTAGAGCAAAACATTGTGGTGAATTCCTTATCATATGTAAGATTTAGGGGATTTTTTCTAATAAGTATGAATTTGTTTTACAAGATAAAAACAACTATCACATCAACAATATCAATTTCCATAGTAGCTTATGTCATATAGGTCTCAAAGAAAGTTACCATTAAATAATCTTTGCTTTCTAATTAACCATTAAATTACTTTAAATTAGAGGATTAGCAATAAATACAATATTAGAGAGTTAAGATAGGAGAGAATAGTTCATTTAATAGGGATTGCATTAAATTAAGGTTGTTAATGGGTTAAGTTTGGTTTAGGACAAGATATACTAATCCCATTCCAATTATTAACCAAAACAATGTGAAGAACCCAAAATTGAATCAATTATTAATCAGGAAAATCAAGTTTGACCCAATTATGCTTGACACCTATAATTACTAATGATACTAACAATTTAGTACTTCATTTTGATAATATAATCTTAATAAAATTGAAACTAAGATATTGAATTATTTATATGTTGATAAAATATGTGCTTTTAACCATAAGTAACTTAAGTATTGTTTATAAAATGCACTTTAGTAAAAAATTACAAAAAAAAAGATCTTTAAATATTATTAACTATATAATTGATATTAGTTTGAATTAACCAATAATAACAAAAATTGGTCCTAAGCTAATCACTAATTAGGACAATATCACATAATCATAACCAACATAATCAATTATAGACAAATGCCACAACAACCAAATTATATTTTTCTATTGATGTAATAATTGTTTTTGTTTTCAAAAACAAAACCATGTGATAATCCATCTACATGGTAAAAAAGAAAAAGAATTGGCTCAAGTAAGAAAATAAGAAAACCCATATAAATCTCACAAATAGGTTAACAACACAATAATGACACTAAATTTAAGGTTGAAATAACATTGAATAAAGCATAAATACATAAAAAAATGTATATTTTGATGGTACAAATAAAGAAATACATTATAATCAATGTAATAAAATACATAGATATCAAAGATTTTACAATTTTATTGATAGTTAAATTAAAAGTCCAATGCATATACCATATAGATTTTACAAGTACTACATGAATGAAGGCATTCTTTATCTAAGTTAAATTATCAATTAATAATTGTAAAAATATATATTTAACCTAAAACACATATTAGATTCACGAGACTAATGCGAAAAATCTAAGTCACAAATCATAGTATTATATTTTAATTATTAAATGAATTATTTTATGTTTTACTACTTTTACTTTTATATATTAAAAAAGTCAACTTAAATTCATATGTGCTTTGTAAATGATGTTTTTATTTCTTTAAATAATAAATATGTCGTTTATTTAATATAAATTACATATTAGTTAATAATAAACAAGTATAATCTTAATTTAAAAATATATATCATATCTATTAGAATTTTTAATATGCATATCATATGCAAATTTATAAAATTTAAGTACTAATATAATTATTTTATTATTGTTATTCTTATTTCTATAAATTTTAATAAAAACCATTTTTTATATAAATACGGATTAATGGCTTTGATATTTCATTCATGTTATTAACATTTATAAAATACTAATTTTGATGATCATCTTTCCAAGTTTTAGTTGAAAATTAGCCCTTACGTTAGATAAAACTTTTGTTATTTTAAACTTCTTTTACTTATTATTGTGATATGGGAAGATATTCAGATACAAAATTTGGTAATTATGGTTTAAGTATTGTTAAGTACAAGTTAAATTTTTAGATAAAATATAAATAACCATTTTATACTTGGGGTAGTGACATTTAATTCCTTGAATTTCTATCTACAATAGAGAGATATATTTAAGCCATGTTTTTTTTTGTCGGTATTCAGTGTAAGGTAAGTTGGTCAATCAGTAAATTAACCATGAACCCACATTCATTTGTCGCTATATTTTTTTTTTTGATAATTTCATTTGTTGCTATATTGGGTTTCATGGTAATCGAGGATATTGAAGAGTAATAGTTACCTTGCAAGGTGAGTAAACAACTTATTCGCATACCAATAACGCTTTTCTCCCACCATCACTCTTTACCGAAGTAACTTGTAACATACAAAAAAATTAGAACATCACTTATTCAAACAAATTTTACCTAGAAGACACTTGCCTAGGTAAATGTACTTGCTTAGCTAAGTAAAAATAAATGAGACATTATATATCATAAAACTTTAGTCCCACTTGTAACATTCATTTGGTTTTTGAACTTCTATTAGATTATTTTGTCATCTCCTTTATTGCATCTTCAAAACCCAAGTTTTGAATTTTTTTTTATATTCTTACTTTTATGTTTTTAATTTAAAAATTTAGATACAAAAGAGAGTTGAAAAAGGTAGAGCATCTAAAATTGTTGGTTTTAATTAACTTAAAGAATTATAACACTATTCTATATACTTCCTTAACAATAGGTCTATAAGTACTGATCACTAATAGAGATAGAGAAATAAAAGAAAATGAGTGAAAAAACAATTATAACTTATATTGAAGGTAGGATGGAAGTAACAATTATAAGAAAATTTAAAAAACAATCAACACAACGCCACTACATAATAAAATATAAATATTAATATGCGGGTTGTCGTGAGTGTACAACTACCTAGTGTATGTAAGATAAAGAATTTAATTAATAATAATTCTTATTGTGTTGTACCAAACAAACACCATTCTCACCAAAGAACGATAACTGTACAACCATTTTCTAAACCTACGTAATCATTATACATATTTTGTAGGTTGTTTAGTGATTCGGATGATAACATTTAGATATGAGAATATCATCTTGAAAAGGATAATATTTAATAATTAAAATAGATTTTTTCCAAAAAATAAGTTTCTAAATAACAAATTTATTATTCCTTTATTTTTTTGATACTATCATTTATAGCATACTTGAGATTTGGATACACATATTTGTAAATCCACATAAAACATCAATATATTTTTGCTTATCTTAAAATGGAGGTATTAAGGCTCGAATCTTGTTATTGTTATAAATATAAACGACAGAGAATAGATTTTACGGAGAAGTACAGATACACCCAATGCATATTTTTGATTTTCATTGCACATCTATAAAACATTAAAAACGTCCAAAAACCACACTATATGCACCCATACCCACCCATGAATTGGCATCAATTCCAAACTAACAGTTACCCCAAATGTATTTTGAACCTACAAATTCTGACACTCGTGGTATTGGTCATTATCCCTAAATTTCATCATTTTAATGTGTTTTAAACCATTACAAATTAAGAAAAATCACCCTTAAGGTACAAAATACGCATATAAATTATGAAAATTACAAATTAGAGGTGCAAAATAATTTGAAACGGATTGACTCATGCTATTGGGTCAATACTCACTTAACAGTCTTTCACAAACCACTTTAGAAGTTGTTTTGATTAAAAATACAAAATTAGATTAATATATATATAATTGTCATGTATTATTTCATTGAATTGTCTCTAACTCTTATTTATAAAGAATGTATGAACATATATATAAATACAAAAAAAATGTCTTACTTCTAAACAAAGAAATAAGCACCTATATGAAAAGGCAAAAGAAAGATGTAATAATTTAAAACTGAACTCATTTAAATAAAATAAATAAATATTAAAAAACAATATAAAATTTCAAAACAAAATCATTACAAAAAATATGGTATGACACATATATACTCCTATACCTACATGTGTGAAGGAAATTTTAAATATCTATTTTTCTCTAATGAGTACACGCTCAACCCTTCATAATCATGTATAGCATATTTTTCTTTAATGGGTTCATACCATATGAATAAAATTTTAAACATCTATTTTTTTTTTAGTTAGTGAGATAAATACTTTTACATGCTTTTAGACATTAAGACAAAAGATAAAGACAAGATAAAAAAAAAACAAAGAAAACATAATTTTTCAAAAAATGGGAGAAATAAGTTGCTTTTAAAAGTTAAGACAAAAAATAAGGATAATGTAAATATAATGTATAGTTTATCCTTTCCTAATGGATAATTACTTATAGAGATAGTAAATTAATTTATAAGTAACATGTACTTATTTTCTTAAATAATGTTAAGTAAAAAGTTTTTATATTCTCATAAATACTAAGAAGACAAAAGATAGAGATAAAATATACAAATGATAAATAAATAAGACCATTTTTTAACAAAGAAGAAAAAATAAATTTTTCTTAAAGGTCAATATAAAAGACAATGACAAAATACAAAAAAAAAAAAAAAACAAAAGCAAACAAGACAAAATTTTTTTAAAAGAGAGGTAAAGGCAAATTCATGTATTTTAAATTTCTCTCCAAAATGTATAAATTTAATAGTTCTTTATACTAAAAAACTAAAACTTATATATTTGAGATTAGATAATATTGAGATTATTTATATAATTAGTTATTTTATTTTTTAGGGTTCAACTTATGATAATTAAAATAACAATTATATCTTTTGCTTTTTATAATTACACATTTCTTAGGTAGTAGGTATTTAACTATTTAAATTTTAGATTTTGAAAATTTTAATAGGTTTAATAATATTTGACACAATATATGAACATGATTAAACACGAAACAATGTTAATAGGTTTAGGATTAGTTTAATCATTTAACACAATTAATAAATGATAGACCAGCGCCACCGTTGCTAACTTTGCCTTTGCTCACTCGGTGTTGGGTAGAGGCTATAACACTAGTGGATGGTAGACCAGCATCGCTGCCGCTCACTTACGGAGGCGGAGGCGTGCTGGAGGCGGCGACAAGCGGTTATGATAAATAACTTATAAGAAGAAGAAGATGAACAATAAATTTGCCCATTTTTTATATTATTTTAAAAAGTTAACTTATTTTTGAAATTTTATTAAATATATTACTTTTATTGATATTAGAGCCAAAAGTTGCCTTTATCTGATATAATCCCTAATAGTGATAATAAATACATTAAAAAGTTGGTAAAACATAATTAATAACATTAATTAAAAATTCATAATTAATGACATTAACAGTGGTAATTAATGGGTTTATTGGGCTAAAGGTGATAAT
The DNA here is from genome assembly GCF_000365185.1 of Nelumbo nucifera. The sequence goes on from NW_010729198.1 coordinate 1,064,390, forward strand.
CAATGAACTAAAAAATTAGTAAATACAATTAAAAACATGACTAAAATTTCAAAAAATGTGGTTTATATAAACCTAATTTGATTGGTATCAACAACTGAAACAAACTAATATAAAGTCAATATAATTAGTGTTTCATGGCATGAGTGAAAGAACTTATAATCTATCATCATATCTATTCAATTTATGTTATATTAAATATTTATAATATATAATATGCCTTGTATCAGATATATCATGTTAATATTTAAAACCTTTATTAACAGATAGGACATTAACATAATTACATTTATATACAAAATACACATAAACCCACTATTATACAATAATATATATATATATTTATAGAATACATTATAAATTTATAACTTATAATGATAATTAAAAATTCAAAGATCAAGTAACTTGTTATGCAAGATATTTGCTTACATATTTTTACAATAATTAGTGTATAATCAGGTATTAAATGTTAGTTAAATTTAAAAGACATAAAATTTAATATAAAATATATATACATTACTCTAGATTAGGCCTATGATTGGCACACTAAAGCAAGACCTTTTTATATACAGACAATTTAATACTTTTAAAGCTCAAAAGTAAAAAAATGCTATAATAAGAGTACTTTCATCACAAATTTCTATAATTAATGTTATTTTTCATTGTCATTTAGCTATTATATAGAGGATTTAAATCTATCATAAATAAGTCTTACCTAAAAGATAAATTGTCTAAAATATTATAAAGATAGATAATTTTTAGTTGTTTGGTTTTTGAATGTTGATTATTTTTTATAAACTATAAAATGTAGTGTTAGAAATGAAGTCATACAAAAAAAAATAAATGAATAACTCTAACAACTGATAAAATGAAAAGAGTAGTTTGAGATGATTTGGTCACATGCATACATGATCATTTACATCACTTTAGAAAAAAATGGTCTATTACAAATTGAAGGGGTTAAAAGAGTTATGAACAAATAAAAAATGACTTTAGTGAAAGTAATAAGTGTTATAGTATATGTAATTTGAAAAACTTAAAAGAGAAGTTTTGAAATATATTTAATGTTATTTGTCCCTATTTGAGTAATTGAATTTATTACTAGATTATAGACAAATTCATGTTTAAGATATAATAAAGCATTATATTAAAAAATAAAACTAATAAAATTGAAAAAAATTTCAATTAAACATTTTGTGAGACAATAGTAATTTCGACTAAGAGATAAAAGAGTATTTTGTGTAATAAACTATGTATAATATATTTTGATTTATTTTATAGATTTTGGTAAATCATCATAAAAATGAACAAGTCTATTTAAAAATGTCTTTTTTAACAATCATGAATTTAAATTAACTATTCACAGTTAGTTAATATAAATCATTATGAAAATGAACAAGTCTATTTAAAAATGTATTTTGTAACAATCATGAATTTAAATTAACTATTCACAGTTAGTTAATATCTAATAATTGTTAACATTTAAATGATGTCCCTTGATCACACCTGATCAAGTAATGATCGTTGGATTTAACTTAAAATATCAACAGTTATGATTCGATTTCCCAAAGTGTTTCATTGTATTTTTATACAAATTTATAAAAATACCATTATGAGAATCACAATCCAGGTTAGATGTCATTCACACTTATAGTTACAATTAAGATTATAAATTTGTATTATACTTCTATTTTTGTGTGTTATAAAATATATTATTTTTTCACACGAGACCACAAAGATGCACATGAAATGTGTGCAAAGTGTTTTGTTTTTTATAAAATCCAAATTGAGTTTTTTAACAATTTTATGAAACTCTCTAGTTTTTTTATTTTATTTTTATAAAACAAGAGGAGCTACACAAGATGAGGGGTAGCACGTAAACTTCCCAATGTTTTGACGTTAACAAAATCTTTTTTTATTGTTTTCAAAAAGGTGTAAATACCTTCCTTTTGTCATCATTCCAAATAAAAAATGTTGTTGTAATGCATCAATTTTACTTTACTTTAGCCTTTGAAAGTTTTCTAACAAAATAAATTAGTGAAAGGTAAAGCTAAAACTTAAATTGTGTATGATAATGGTATTTTGATAATTTTAATATCTTTGTTATTAAAAAATCAAGGGAAATAAGGTATTTGCACTTTTTTTTTCAAAATTATAAGGAGGCCATTGTTAGGGTCAAAACAAAAAAGTGGTTTATAGAGTTATTATTTAGATGCTTTTTATAATTTAACTAAAAATAATAATAAACCAATAAAAAAATTATTTTTAAAAAATTTAATAAAAATTAGCATTAAGGTACAACTTAGATTGTGATTGGATAACTAGACATAACCCAAAAAAATAATACTTGAGTTGAACTTAAATGGGCACCACTTAATTGAAAATGTCATAGATCTCCATCCTCAATTTTACTTATAAATAAAGCTTGGGCATCGCACAGGTCCTAAATAGTAATGTATAAATGAAAACAAAAGATAGAACAAGAGTTTTGGTGGGAAAATTGAAATTTAAAAAAACCACTTTTCAAACTATCAAAATCTAGAGGTGCATGTGTAGATGTGCCAACTAATTAATCAATCACACTCATGGAATTTATTCTTTAATTGAATTAAAATCCAACAATAAGAAAGATTTAAGTACCCAATGGATATGACATTAAACAAAATGGAATGTCGAAGCCATGGTTTTTGAACCGTCATTGACCAGACGGTTAGACCATTCGGCCTAAAAATCATTTATCCAACTGGTTCCATTTTACCCCTAAACCATTACTTTGTAAAAAAAACTGTTGACTTGGTCAATGACCTACTGACATGGGTGGTTAAACTGTCGACCCATTCAACTAGGGGTGACCACGAGTCGAGCTCTTCACGAGCTAGTCGAGCTCGATTCGGTTTCAACCAATCTTCAAGCCGAACTCGAGCCCAATTTATAGGCTCGTTTAATAATCGAGTTGAACTTGAAACTAACAAAGCTCGACTCATGAGGCTCACAAGCTGAGCTCGAATATCTACATACATACATACATACATACATACATACATACATACATACATACATACATACATACATACATACATACATACATACATACATACANACATACATACATACATACATACATACATACATACATACATACATACATACATACATACATACATACATACATACATGCATGCATGCATGCATGCATGCATACATACATACATACATACATACATGCATACATATAATAATAATAATAATTATTATTATTATTATAATAATAATAATAAATATATATAATATTTTTATTTATATATAATAATAACTAATTACTATAATTCTTAATTTTTTAAATACCAAATAAAAAATATTTTTTATTTTTATAAAACATTTTCTCAAGTCGAGCCGAGCCGAGCTCGAGCTCGAGCTTACGAGCTTTTGACTCAAGCCAAGCTTGAGCGAGCTCAATCCTCGTACTACCTTGGCGAGCTGGGCTTGAATAGCTAGCTATTCGGCTTGACTCGGCTCAAATCCACCCCTACATTCAACTGAGACAATGATTTTTTGTTGTTTTCTATTTCAATTATAATTTTATTAATTTTTATTTTTTTAATTGCAATGGTCTATCCGTTCAAACCAAATAGTTAAGCCATTGGCCCAAAAACCAATGGCCAAAGCAGTTAAAGCATTGGTCAAATCAAGATTCATGTAGCCAACCCCATATAGTTGAGACAAGGCTTAGATGTTGATGATGAGTCCTTTTTCTACAAACATTATTGAATGCCATATAAACCATATACTTGCCATGGGTTCTTTGTAGGTTATAAAAATTAAATCTACACACCATATGTATCATATATGGTTAATACTTCTTTACATAAGTGCACAACAACACATACTCTTACACCAGTGCATATACTGGAGGGTCCTGATCTTCATTACCTTGCAATATTGTTAGCTTGAAGCTTAGGTGGATTGTTACAAGAAGAAGAAGAAGAAGAAGTATCATTGCCATTTGCCAATGACTAAAATATCGACACAATACACCCAATATAGAGCGTATTTATCGGTATCAGACTGCACTGATACGGGATACGCTACAACTGTTAGCTTGAAGCTTAGGTGGATGCTTACAAAAAGGAGAAGCAGAAGAAGAAGAAGAAGAAGAAGAAGAAGAAGAAGAAGAAGAAGAGAAAGAAATATTATTTCCATTTGCCAATGACTAAAATATTGACACAATACACCCAATATAGAACGTATTTTATCGGTATCGGACTGCACCGATATGGAATATGCTACAAATGTAGGTGTATCTTGCTAGTCGTGCATATCGGTCCAACATGCCACTGTATCAACGCGTATCGACGTATCGACCATGGTTCTAATGAATGATGCAATGCTTCACTATGAAAAAGAGGAGCGACATGACTCGTACCTAGGTTGGTCAATGTTTGAGTGCACAAGTACCTTTAAGCACAAAGCCATTTCTATTTCATGTCAACAAGTGTAATAAATTAACTTTTATTAAAATTAATGTTTACACGCAAACAAAAAAAACATACATTTATTTTCAACAACTCCAACTACAAATTAAAAAGAGTAATATTTAAAATTAGTATTTTATAAATCAACAAAATAAATAATTTATAAAATCCACATATATATAAAATGAATTTTAATTTCAAAAATTTATACAAATAAAATATTAATAATAGAATAATTATTTTTTAAGAGTAATAATAGAATAATTATTTTAATACTTAAATTTTATAAATTTGCACATGATATATATCTTAAATTTTGTATAAATTATTAATTAATATTTTAACCTGCACTAAATAACAATGTATTTATTATTTACAAAAATAAAAATATTTTTATAAAGTATTTTAAAATATAATATAAATTGAATCTATCAAATCCATTAATATACATTTTATATAAAAAAATAAAATTTTAATTTTGAAATTTTATAAAAATCAAATATTAATAATGGAATAATTATTTTAGTAATTAAAATTTATGAATTTTCATATGATATGCATCTTCAAAATTTTAATAGATTTGGTATGTTTTAAGTTAAGATTATATATTTCTATAAATCATTAATTGATGTTTTAATTTACATTTTCTAAGAACATTTTTATTATTTACAAAAATATAAATATTGTTTATTAAAAGTTTGAGAAATAATTCTTTAATTGAATTATTTGTTAATGCTAAAAAATAAAAATAGAAAAAATGATACAATAATTAAAATATAACAGTTGCATATGCTTTATGCCTTACACTTCAATAGATAATAAAATAATATTGGCTTTTTGCATGTATTAATTTGTAAAAATCTATATAATATGTGCCTTGGACTCTTGATTGATGCATTATTAATAAAATTGTATAATATCTACTATGTATTTGTACATTTTTTATAGTTGTTTTGACGTTAAAATTAATGCCATTAATATATTTATAAAATCTGAATACATTTTTCTTAGCGTATCCAAGCATTTCCATATTTTTTCATCCGTATTCATGGATTTCCCAAATGTATCCGTATCCATATCCATATTCATATCCAAATTATTTGATACTATACCTGATACTCATACTTTAATCCTTAATTATTGCAGCATGCTTCAACATAATCACAAACAACCCTATACCACATCAATGAGAGATAATATTCGCATTTACTGCAGGTAGAGCTATAAATAACATAACCCTATACCATCAATGAGAGATAATATGTGCATTTACTGCAGATAGAGCCAGAGATAAATAACGTAATCTAAAGAGATCTAACAGTTAATAAGCCCGATTATTTCAAGCCTATTATAAAAAGACATATACCTCTCATGGGTTCTGACAGGCTCACTAATTAGCTCTTTGTTTTCTTTAGTGTTTGCAACTGAAATTATTTTCTGTAGTGTTTGTAACTGAAATGGCCTCCTCCAAGCTTCCACTCTTCGCTTCTCTTTTACTTTGCCTGGTTTTCACTACTCATTGTCTGAGGTCCATCGGTAAGTAGTAAACAAACTCCTCCTCCTCAATCTCGTTTGCTTGGTTTTCACAGCTCACACCACATTATACACACCCAATAATAATCCCTGGTATACAGAAATAGCCAAAACTCAGAATGGTTAATTTATATGGATCATTTGCTTCCTGCTTATCCCTCCTTGGATCAGCTAATAAACTCAGAATGGTTAATTAAGTTTTAGGGGAGATTCTAAGCTTGTATTAATGGCTGTGAATGCAGGAGTTGAGAGAAACGATGAGGATGGTGTGGGGTTGTCGGGAACACCCACACTAACTTGTCATTTTATAGGAAAATGTACAACTGTTGCGGCGTGTGAGGATCAATGTGTGAAGAAGGGTTATTCTCCGGGTGCTCTGTGTGTGCCAAATGCTTATGGAATCAATCAATGTTGTTGTACTGGTTCAATTTGAAACTAGTATTGAATTGTGTTGAAGTCGTTGGATACTTTCTTCATTTTAATAAATAAAGAGATTCTTCTTCTTCTTTTTGCATACGGATGTGTAGTGTTGAATACTATCCAATATTTACTTGAACACTAAGCCATACTGGTTCAACTTTTCTTATGTGGGTAGGTGGTTGCAAAAAATGGGTCTTCTTAATTGGAATGACCCATTTCAATTCCAATTGTTTGATTGGGCAGAATTAGAATGATAGAATCTAATTCTTATTCCTAATAGAATAACATTTTCCCATTTGAAGATCCCTACCCTTCCCTTCGGAATGAGAATTTCATACAAGTTAATTCCGGCTATAGGAACTGGTTCCGATTCCGACTGTAAACCAATCGGATTCAGTAATGGCCCTTACGGCCTTACCTACAAAAAAAAACTACAAAAGCAAAATCATTGTAAGATGAAATATATTTTTTTTTTCAACACGACAGGGAGAAGCAATATAAATTAAAATTAAAGCAACGGTTCTCTGTCCGATTTTAAAAACCTTGTTTCAGGGTATCCCATCTCCATTGAAGCAAGCCTCAATCTGGTCTCCAATACTATATTAAGAATCCAACATACCTATCAATATGTCTCGAGAATCGCAAACGATAACCCTAACCTTAATGGGAAACAATGCAGGCATTTACTGCTGATGGTCAGGCTTAGAAATCACAAACATTTTCATATTCAATATGTTGTGGGCGAGGCCCGAGGGAGAAGTTGAGAAGATGATCGATGGACCTGATTATAAAACGCCATGCGACTCTCAGAGGCTCTACTTGTCCTCCTTGGTTAAGTTCTATGCTATGTAGTGATACAAGTATGGCCACTTCCAAGCTTTTATTTCTTGTTTCTATTTGTCTTTGCCTGGTTTACTCTACTCATTGTCTTCCGAGGACTATTGGTTAGTATGAACAATATATATATATAATTGGAATTTGGAGAGCGATTCTAAGATTGTGTTGATTATTGTGAATGCAGGATCTCATCAGGGCGACGATGACGATAGTGTGGAGTTGTCTCGATCACCCTCACTAACTTGTCATTTCATAGGAAAGTGTAGGAGTCTTGCGCAATGTGAGTATGCATGTGAGAAATCAGGTTATTCTCCGGGGTCTCTGTGTGTGCCAAATGTTTATGGAATCAATCAGTGTTGTTGTACTGGTACTTGAAACCAGGATAGAATTGTATTCAACTGTTGGGTGTTCATCACCTTAATAATATATTCTTCTTCTTCTCCTTCTTCTTAATTGTTCATTAAATCCCAGTAACCCACTTAGTTTATAATTAGATCAATCTGGATCAGACAAGTTTATGCAACTCTTGTATTCTTCACCCAAGAAACAATTAAGGTGAGATCATTACTCAATGGTGGGCAAAGGTAGACATGGGTCCTGTTGTGGGGTGAAGAGAATCAGGAGTTGCATAAATTTAGCATTTCTCCTTTTCTTTAACCTGTTTTTGGGTTTCATGTCACTGGTGTTTGTAGTAGAACATAATTTCTTTTACAGAAGGAAAAAGGGTCATTTATTAGAACGCCCCCTCTAGTTTCATGAATTTTCTTAAACCTATCCAATCCTATAGTTTGCAACCTACTTACTTAATCAACCTTTTACTAAGAGGTGTTTGTTTTGCCATCGAAAAATAGTAACATTATCACCTAAACTGAGTGGAAAATGTTTCTTCCAAAAGCACCTCTAACACTTCTTCATATAAAAAAAAAAGACCAAAGAGAGCCAAATAGAGTGGTTTCTTGTGTCTTATTAGGGGTAAAATGGTATTTTTATTTTTTATTAAATTTATTCAATTGGATATTAGGGTTAAAACTGTCATTTTCTACTATCACCTAATGGAAGGTCGATTTATAGAGGGCTGAGGGCCCATTTATAAGGAGAAATTTTCTATTTTCAGCTGGTTCTAATGTAGCTTGCACCCAAACAGATATTTTCTCATTTATATATGCATGTGCTTTGCTAGTATTATACATAAAAGCATAATATATAGAATTATGCATGAAGGTATTCTAAAACCCATTTTTAGAATTTTTACCTAATTTATCACCAGAATGAGACCAAACAGATCTTCTCTTTCACTTGCCAGTAGATCTGTTCACAGGCCGGGCTTTGGGCCCAACTTGACACTGCCTCAGGCTCGGGCTTCAGGCCAGGCTCATTAGAATTTTGACAAAAGTCAAGTCCGAGCCTGGCCCATGAACAGATCTACTTGCCAGCCTTAGCCAAACCCATCTTTTTTTCTACCCCATTTTCTCCAACTCCCAATTGCTTAATAGCATCAATCTGTTGGTGTATATACTTCTCCAGTTCATGTGTGAAATTCAGCTTGAAACTTTTGCTTGAGATCAATTATGTCTGATAAGAATTATAGCTGGACAATGTTAACCAAAGATCCTTTCTACTTGTCCGGATCTGCTACCCACAAAATGTTCTCATGCCATGCTTCCTATAAATGAAAAGGGAGATATTCCTAATGTGCAACTGCAATGTCCCGTGAATAGAAAGGTAGGAACAACTTGTGGATAGCAAATTCGAACCCAAAAATATCGATCCATTTGAAGAATTGATATCAGCAACTTTACTTTTACTATTGAAGATCTTTTTCTTTGCAGCCTGTTGCAAGAAAACGTATTTAAAGCCTATTGAAGATGGTTTTGTTGCAATCTTTGCAATCTGTTGCAATCCAATTAACACTTGGGCAATCCTATTTAAATTTTGAATTTTTAAATCTCTATGTATTTAAAGCCTATTTAAATCTTTGTATAAAAAAATACATGCAGTGCATTTAAACTTTGAATTTTTTAAATCTATATGCATTTAAAGCCTATTTAAACCTTAGTATGAAAATTAATGGAAATGGCAATTGTTGAACCCAAGTCAGCCATGTAACAAGCTGGAGTTCTCACCAATGGGCCATTCTATAGCATGTGAAAATAAAGTGGGTTTCGATTGAAGGCATCTTAATGAACTTAGTGAGTATAGCATTAAATTTGATAACAGACATCTTAATGAACTTTGTTGTGTTAATGCATAATGAACCTATGCGATACATGAGGTTGAATATTAATTTGATAAGAGGCTTTGGAAAAAGATTTTATGTGCATACCAAGTAGGGGTGTCAATTGGACTGTATTGGGTCTAATCCGTTTCAATTCATTGAATATTTTGGATCATTTTGGACTGGTCAAATTTAATGTCTGGCTCGTTCAATTTGTTCAAATTTGTTTTAATTTAAATTAATTTTAATCCAAACCTAGTCCATTGAGACCTACATTCTTATCTTCTCTCAATGGACCAGATATTGGCTCAATCCAACTCAATTCAATATAAATTCATTATGGATGGACGAGGTCCAATCCAATCCAATAAATACTTCGGACCATTAAGTCTGGACTGATCCAATTCAATATGTCTTGTTGGTTCGTCCAATCCAAATTAATTTTGGTTTGGACGGGGTCTAGTCCATTGACACCCCTAATGCCAACTAATGAAGAGTTGTTAGTGAGTTATGGCCTGCAACTTGTGTCTGAATTATAAGCCTATGCCCAGCCTTCATATGCATTATGGGCTGGGCTGAGCTAGAAATGATCACCTTGGTGTGCAGACTGTCAAAGTTGAACAACCTGCCCAAGCCCAACTAAACCCTCAGGTAGGTGGCAAATTTGGGCTTTTGTAATCATTCTTCGACTGGGCCCAACGTTCATGTTTGGGGATGGGTTTGGGTTGGTCCTTAACTCTACCAACCATCTAATTTATACCCTTGCTTTATTAGATATAGAGTGATTTAGAAAGAATTAAGAGAGAAAGAGAGATTTAATGGAGAGGATAGAAGTTACTAACATTAACAACCGGAAAGAGAGGGGAGTTATGAAGGATTTTATTAGAGATAATTAAGGCTTTAAATGATAATTTAATTAAAATAAATAAATAAACCACATGTGTGAGAAAGGAGAGAAGGACGAGTTACATACCAGCATTGAGGGGAGAAGACTATTGCGCTCTCACTTTCTTCTGTACAATATAGATATAGATGTCTATATGAACCGGTAAATTAAAAAAGAAAATAACAATAAAATTAATATTTAGGTATTAATGAGATTAATTATATTGGTTTCTTAAGCTACGCAAGCATACTATAAATTTTATTTTTCTACCATTTTCCAATACTTCGCAGTGATTCACACATCATAAAAACTATTATAATTAATGTGAACTTACCTAATTTATAGCCATTTGAGGTTTAGACTTCATGTTATAGTTATACTTGTAGGATTTTTGTAAGGAGATCAGATCTCAGGGCGTTTGCAGATTTTTGCTTTCAGAAAATCTCCACTCTTTTATAAGTTCCCTAATGTATTCATGCATATCTTGATCATTCCTTCACATCTATGGGCCTACACAACAGGGTGGCCCATAACCTCCAACTCTAGTTAAAGCAGGATTGGATCCCAAATCTCTACTACAACCAGCCAGAGACCTTTCCAACTGAGCCTAAAAGACTTAACAAACTAAGTTTGGACCTGGCTCATTTAATTAATGGGGCTTAAAATAAGGCTCCTTTTTTAAGTGCAAGTAATTGTTTCTCTCATGTGGGCTAGACAACATGAATTTCTCGCTCCCTTCTCATTCTTGATGGAATTGCTGTGTTCATTCTTCCCCCTTTCTGTAAAGAACAACTGTATTTCAAAACTTACTCTGGGTGTAGAGAGTGAGTTGGAACTTAAAACCTTGAATGGTGATAGCTCTTATAAGCAAAAAGCCCCTTCATTACACGGCGTTCTTGAATATGTTCTTTTCTAAAAAAAGTGAATAATGTTAGTTGGTTTGTTGGTAAGGTCTCTAACTGGTTATAGCGGAGATTTGGGATCGAATCCTACCTTCACCAGGGTTTGGGAGGCAGGCTGCCTGGCTACCTTCACCTTTCATTTGAGAAATCAAAGTGAAAAAAATAAAACCTGTTAGAGAAGGCAAAAGAAAATTAAAAGCAAAATTTACTTCGCATAAGCTAATATGGACCAGTATTTGGCATGAGAAATACACAAACCAAAATCTCCTATACACCCTTACAAGTAGTGCTGATTTAAAGTTCCTAAGCAATAATTAATGTCAATCCGCATTTAAATGGATTTGGGTCCAAAGTATTAATTAAAAAAAAGAGAAGAAATGCAGGTGAATCAGCATCCATTCCAATCAAACTCTCTAGCTATCTAAATGTGTCTCAAAACTAACCAGAATTTCACCATTGTATCTGGTTTCAGTTTTGAAAACAAGAAATACACTATACAACAAAGAATAAGATCAAGTAATCCCTTTTCCACTTATCCTCCTCCAAAAGTAAAGAATATGATATTAGAAAAGGTCACAAACACTACAAGCTTTCCATTGATTAATAAAAATTTTCAGCTTTCTTGGCCAACAATTTGGGAAGCGACATCCACCAGAATTCTGAAGCTTCATCTGGGGGTCATTTTAAGAGGCTCAGAGAATTCAATAATGCTGAGATCATGTTAATGGCTCACCACCACCACCACACACAAAAAGGGCTAAAAGGATAAGGAAAATGCCTCTTTTCTGGTATTGGAAAGCTTTTTCATGATCTCTCGCTCATCAAATACAAGTCAATTACCATTAGGAAATCATCACCATCATCAATAAGCCTTGTCCCAATTATAGGGGCGAGTCCGTTTCATCGATTACTGTTTTGTCATTCTATTCTGTTTAATGATATATTCAACATTAAATTATGGGTGTTTAAATCATTTCTTATTACTTTTACTCAAAAACTTTTTGGTCTGCCATTATCATTATCATAGGAACTAAAAAATTACATGATTGGATCGTTGAATTAAAAAAAAAAAGAAAAAAAACACAGAGTTCTTTCTCTCTCACAATCCACATGTAGTGTATATTATTTTCAAATGTTATAAAACGAAAATAGAAGTCAATAACTACCACTAGGGTAATACATGATGAGATCGATGAAGCCTAAAACAAGTGATAAAAGTGCACTTATTGTGTCATGGTTCTCATGGTTTGTCTAAGAACCTTAGTCCCAACATGATTTCGGTGTCTAGTGGAGCAACCTCAAACCTCCACCACAATAATAAAAAAAGAAATATCTATGATACAAGGAAAATATGGTACTGGAATAACTTTGATCAATCAAAACCTCCATTAATTTTGATAAATACCATCTCATTGGTTAACATTTGTGTGATACCAATTTTATTTATTTATTTTTGACTTTATGGGGCTATACAATAGGGGTAATCCATCCTACAAACCCATGGCTCCCCAAACCCTGGTGGGGATGGGATTCGATTAGGGATAACAATTTTCTCATCCTTGCAAGTACCCAGCTTCCCCCACCACATCGGGTCGGGGATGGAGATTGCCTTAGTGGGGATGAGGATTAATAGATACCCGACTAGGGATGGGGATGGGGACAGGGACGGGAAGTGAAATCCCCACTCCGCCCCACCCCGATTATTTATATTATATCAAAATATATTTATACTTCAAAAAACTTTCATTGTTTTAAGTAAATCTATTTTCTAAAAAGCTTAGGGGGTGTCCGACATCGTGGACATTCCACAATATATTCCGTTTGGAAACATGCAACACCAAAGTAAGTGTTCGATTCGCCTGTGGTGTGGATCAATCTACGTTATCTCGTGGATTGGTCCACACCACGGGCCAAAATCTCATCTATGGATTTTTCTTGTGGATCAAACCATGCAACCCCTAATTCATTGGTTATTACTAAAAAATAAAATATTATTTTTTAATGATTAATGGCATAGGTTATCTTAAATGTTGTAATTGAGATACATGGAGTCAAACACAAGATGTGGAATGAAATGCACCATACCTTGTAGAAACGCCCATAGAGGTGTGGTGTGGATTGGTCCACACACAACAAGAAAAGTAGAATACCCTATTGGTGTGTGGTGTATATTTATCCATACCACACCAGTGGATGAAAATACACCACCCAATTTCTTATCTATGCTATATAATACCCCCTTTATTTAAACATTTTGGGGATTTGGGTCCCCAATAGGAACAGGATGGAGAGCCATTTTTATCCCTAGCTAAAGGGGATTAAAGTCAGGGATGAGGATTTGTTTGAAAGTGGGAATGGTCCCCCCTTGTTGCCATTCTTGGATTTGATCCTAGGTCTCCCGAGACCTTATCAATTGAATCACTTGTATGATACCAGTTGATTGGTTATAAATTGTGTTGATATATGTCTTTCTGGTACCAGTTGATTGGTTATAAGTTGTTCTGGTATATGTCTTTCTAGTATCATGGTCAGACTCTAAAAAGAAGGAAAGGGACTCCAAATTGGATTTGCCTTTTCTTAGTGTTAATGAGAGAACTGTATTGGCACAAACTGATCCGTGATTTTTGTAAAAAGGATTGATCAGGAGCATCCATATAATGATTCCCTTATGATATGGATTTAATAAAAAAAAATGGCAGGAACATATTACTTTTGTATATGATTTGTTTCTTTTCTTTTTTATTTTACGAGATTTAAAATGTTAATATAATATTTTCTTCAATCATCTAAACAAGGTTCTAAGTATCGGTATTACAAAGAATTTGGAAAAAAAAATACATTTGAAGAAACATGCCAGAATTTTGGACAGCCATGAAAAATTCAAAATTATTTGGCTCCTAGCTGGTTAGAGGACATACATCCGACCAAATGCTTTACACATTCATTTTAGGATTTAGGGGTTTAAATTTTTTTCCTCCCATCCAGGGGTTTAATGTCTAGGGTTTCAAGATTTAGATATGAAAAAATATTTTTTATTCGTAAATCAAAACATGGTTAGACCATGGTTCAAAGTATTGATACGATATGCCCGATACGGGGTGTATGGTATCGTATCTTTTGAAAAAGATATGGTCCGAAATGCCTGTTTTCAGGTGTTTCGGACCCCCAATTTTTTTTAATAAGAAAAAGCATGCTAAAAACTTCCCAAAAAACCCAAATATGAAAACAAACTAAAAAATAAATAAAGTTTCGGCCGTTTCTAAGTACCGATATGATACGACCGAAACTCGTATCGTATCGATACTTTGAACCTTGGGTTAGACACATTCATCTAATCGACCATGGTAGGAGAAAAATAAAACTCGTTCTACTACATATTGATTTTTTTTAAATAATAAAACAACTGCCACATTATCAAAATCATATTGAATAAATAAAAACCATGCATATTGGTGAAGACATCGTAAGATATGCATCAATATGCTAGAAAACTCATGGTTCCTATAAATTTGTTAACTACACTGATATTAATACCCAAATGGATATTAATAAGCAAGGTTTTAAAAACCGGACTAGACATGGAATCATTTTGGGTATCGGTTCTTTGATTGAACGAACAACTTGTTCTGATTTCAATAAATAAATAAACAAAACAAAAAATGACCAAAAACCATTGTCCAGGTCGACAATTTGACAGTTTGGCCACTCAAGTATGTGGGTCGCTGACCAAATTAACAATTTTGGCCAGAAAGCGATTTTCGGAATTGGTTACTTGACCGGTTCCTAGGTCAACCGGTTCGATCGTCTTGTCCGGTCCAGTTTTCAAAACCATTAAATAAGATATAAAAACATAAGAAATAGAGGAAAATAAGCCTATCCTAGATGTAACTATTGTCAATGTTTTCAACCCACCATTGACTCGGTTGGTTGAACTCATCAAACTGTCACCCTATCATGATTTCAGGTTCAGTTCTAGTAAAACCTTCCATTTGGTTAGTTGACTTGGTCAAAAACCATCTGACTCGAGCGGTTAAACCGTTGACCCATTCGACCTGATAACTAGGTCATGGGTTGCACACTAAATGTGTATGTAAACTTTCAAAATCCATAATTTTGTACTCAATGCTCTATTGAGGTGAATTTTTTATTTTTTTTATCTTGGATAACTTTTCAAGATCTATGTGTCTCAACGAGCCAATATGCCTTTCCCTACTATTTTTGCCAAAAAAAAACTTTTTTAGGCCTCAAATCACAATTTATAGCAATTTTTCTATAAATAAAAAGTAAGAAATTAATTATATATATATATATATGTGTGTGTGCGTGTGTGTCTTGATGTATCACAGTCTGACCAATATGGACAATTAAACTAGTGATCCACAATCCGAAGGAAAAAAACGGTTATGCCTCAGGTTGATTTCTATAAAACACTGATTATTATATGATAACTTCACCAACAATGCTCTAAGTATTTTTCATTGACTCTTTATTTTTTTATTAAGTGTTTGCGCAATTGCTTAAGAAGTTTTTCAAAATTGAGAAATAATTTTAACACTAGGTCTAAGGTTCCACTTAGGAAAGGCTTCACCAATATTACCTTTCTCCTACTTAGAGGAAGGAGGACCCATGTTCTGTTGTATGTTTCAAGGTTTTTAAAATTGAATCGGACAACGAACAGGTCAAGGGTTTGGTTTCTGGGTCGAACGGTTTAATCATTCGAATCGAACAGACGGCCCATTCTGACAAAAAAATAAAAAATAAAAAACAGCCAAACCGTTAAATGGTTCAAACGATCAACTGTCTAGGCCAACGATTTGTTGATCAAATCAACAATTTTTGGCAAAATAACGGTTTTAGGATTAAATATAATCGATCACCTGACCAGTTCCGGATTTTCCGATCCAACCGTCTGATCCATGGAAATTGACACACAAGCAAATAGTTGTTTGACTACTGTATATTATTTTCAATTCAACGAAGGACAGTGAAATCCTTTTACGTGGTTCACAAGGAAAGAAGCCCCAAATATTTGTTAGCGCGACTAAGAGTTGGACCAAACACTAATACATTTTGACCATCCTGTTCCTGTCAATATAGAGCTGCTGCATTTTTTGACTACACGCAACACTATTTTGCATGTGAAACCAGCCTCAAAAGAACTGGTTCCTAACTCTTTTAGGGTCCGTTTGATTCACTAGAATAAAGGCTTGGAATCGATATTAGAATGGTCCAATCGTTTGGTTGGGATTACGAAAACAGAAAACAAAAAAACAGATCCTAAAAGACCATTCCTATCTCTACCTTTTCCTTCAAACCAAACATAGCCTAAAATCTTCCTGCATAACAGATATAATCCATAGAAAATGAATCAACATAAAATTCATACCCCATTAGACCTTTTTGGGCAGCAACATGGGCTGCCTGGTTTCCTTTTCTTTTTACATGGGAAAATTCAATCTCCAAACCAGAAGCTGCCCTACTGAAAGTTCAGCTCTCTAAAGACTGTCTTAGGCCTTATCCATTCAAACAATCCACCACCGAACTGCAATCACTCTCAAGTTTCAACTATCACCCTGTTCATCTCCATATCAAGCCCCACCCTAATGTCTGCAAAAACAGCTTTGACTTCAGCTTGCTGAGGAGCCATAAAGAGATGCCACACACAACCCATGGTTAAGTTGGTGGCAGCATATTCAACTAAGATTTAGAAGTATTTAGAAAACAAGAAGAAAGAAAATTTTCTTTCTATTTTCCCTGTCTACACAAACAATGGAAAATGAATTTTCAATGCCTTTCCTATTTCTCTTTCTTTTACCTCCCTTTCTTACCCTTCTTTTCTAACAAGGTTGGTCTTAATGTCTTATTCCTTCACAGTTTTACATCTTTGGCTGCCCAATTGCCCACATATTTCTGAACCATTAATCCTGGTCTATTTTCCAAGTAATTAGGGATCAGAAAATTTGTGAAAATGATTTTTTTTTTCTCTCATCAGACACCATTTTCCAAGAAAATAATTTATTTCCATTAATTTTATTTACACCCAAAATCAGGTACCTAGAGAAGATTTTGATTACGAACTGTTGGTTTGCTAAAGCTAGTAAAAAAAAAAATAGAAAAACTACTTTTTCAAATTAATTTGAGTTAGAGCCGTGACGGATCCTTATTAAGCTTGAGGGTTTACAGGACCAATTAATCTACTTGTCAAAGACACCATATTTGAATTATTTCATCTCAAGAAATTCCATGAGGAGGATGACATATGTTGTCTTCCAAAGTAGGGCTCAAAAATTGAAAGTTGCTTTAGATTTATTCATTTATGTGGTGATAAAGAATGGTGATCCAAATTCTCCTTTTTTTTCCTGTTTACTCTCTTTTGGAATCTATGAGATACCACTTTTTGGGTGTCTTCTCTTGAATCTCTTCCTTTCTTTTTAATGAATTTCTCGATCTTTGATATTCATTTCTTTCTTTTAGAATTCAATTATGGTGCATTTATTAATAATATTGAATGCACACTAAATTTAGATCTCAACTAATCACATTAAAATCTGCTTGTTTTTTATTGATTTATGTTTCACGAAATATATTTTTACATTTAATAAGATAAGATGTATTTATCATCACATTCGACCAATTATATATTTTGCTGTACATTGCAAGGGATGTACCATAATTTTGCCCTTGTTTATCAGAATAAGAATAAAAACTTTGGGTTATTTTTTAGTACAATAAGCCTTGCGTCAAATTTCTCTGTAATGAGGTTTCAATGATGTGATGGCGTGTTTGGCTCTTTTTGATGTTCTCATTCATCTTTTGCTCTAATTTGACTTTTATTTTCAACAAACTCATTACTTTATTGGATTTCAAATTAGCTCCTAATCTTGATATTTTTTGTCTGGATAGACAGAACTTACATGTGGGTTACAAGACCCAAAAGTCAGTCAATGGGCCCACATCACTTGCCACTTGTACCCTATTTATAGGTGTTGGATCCATTCCTACACGGGTCCAGGCCAGCTAGAAGCATGATGCGAATCCTGTGTTCTATGGTTTAGAATAGATAAATATAATGCACAATTCAGATGGCTAAACCACAATCCATTATGCAGATTGTGGGCTCAGTTCGTTTAAATCAGTAGGGGTGTTTTCGGGTTGGGTTGAATCGGTTTGAGTCATTTTCTTCAACCGATCCGATCTAATCGGTTTACTTATTGATTAAATCGAAACCAACCAATCCTGAAACAAAATCGATCCAAATATGAAGGGTCGGTTTGGATTAGTTTATTGGTTTAGTCAGTTTTTATATATATTTTAAACTGAAATATCTATATCTAAATATCTATTTATATTTAAATTTATTTCATTTTAGTTTTTATGCAAAACCAAAATATATATTTAAATTTATACAAAACTGAATTAAATATTATACTATTGTATTATATTTGTATTAGTTTTGGGTTTTTAGTTTTTATCATAAATAACCAATTTTTTTCAAAGTTCAAACAAAACACACATAAAATATATCAATATTTAATATATAGGGTAGGGACTAATTAATAATTACTTAAACATACATGAAAATCAAAACCAAAATGAGTTGTCGATATTTTTTTTTCATACAAACCGAAACTGACCGATAGTTTTAAAAAATCGACCAACTCAAATTGAGCCGGGCCAATTTAGTTGATTTGACATTTAACATGAACACCCCTATAAATCAGCAGCAACCAAGTGGCAAGTTGAAGGGCCCCAAATCTAAAATGGGGCCCTGTGTACCTAAACAAAGAGGTCAAAACCGGATTAATTAGCCCCGGTTCAAACCCCTGGATTAGCATCAACCTCACTAAAATTAACGTTGAAATGTTTCATTGATACAGCCAATGAGCCTGGTGTGAATCCACAGCCACTGAATCAGCCGACAATTCTATTCATAACACTGTAGCCTGTATGTGTGAGGCTTAGATGTTGGGCTGATGTGGCATGTGGAACCGTAGAGAATCTGGTATCTCCCAAGGGCCTAACAAAAAGGAATATACATGAATCAGTAAGAAACATCCAAATTTGACCAGCCATGTATGTACAGCTAGCCCATGACTTCTGACCATGAAACGAGCCCCGACAGCTAATCTCTCTCTTTTGAAATAATGACTTCTGCTCTCTAACCGTCAAAGGTCACATCTCTCGGTCATTTAAACATCTCTCGCTGTCTAAATTTTGACAATTCATGCCGATTTTACAGCACATCCCATCATGTATTAGAAATATCTTCCCATGAATAATGGTGAAGGGTGATTTTGCTCTCCATTTACTTAACTAGTGTTTGGCATTGATGCTGTAGCACCATTTTCCAAAAAGTAATGCCTTTTTTTTTTGTTCGGAATTGTTGCTGTCAGGTAAGACGTTTCCTAGAGCAATAATAGCTTTTTTTGTTTGGTATTAATGCTCCAGGAAACATTTTCTGCACTTCTACCCATTATCGAGTGCCACATCACTGCCCTGTTGGCACCAATAAGCTGTAGCTCCAGGAAACATCAAATTTGGCATTGCTCCAAGCCATGCCTTCTCAATTTCCAAGGCGTGGCTTGGAGCACTGTTTTCTATGGAAAAATGGCTCCAAACATATGGATGTTTCCTGGAGCACCGTTTTTTCTTGCATGGCGCTAATGTGGTGTCGTTGCTCCAGGACACGACAATGATGCCAAACAGTCGCCTAGTGAAACGTGGCATTCGTCTTCGCTGCTTAACACCTCAACACCATGCGGATAGTCGCCTATCTTGCCACGTCAAGGAGACGCACCCTAGAATCAGTCTAGGGCACCTCATATACAACTCAGGCACCTCGACAGGGCACCTCGGTAGGGCGGCTAGTAGCACCTCGTCCAGGGCCGACTTGTGGTACCTCTAGTACCTCGTTGTTACTAGGCCAAAGGACCTTGGCATGAGAAGCGACCTCCCTTGAGGACTTGCCAACCTATGGTACCTCATTAGTACTGGTCCAAGGGACCTCAATGTGAGGAGCAACCTCCCTTAAGGACTTGTCGACCTGACTGAGGTCCATGTGGCGACCTATGAGACGTGCTCGCTGACCTCCTCTACGTGCGTCATATCATTCTCGGGTCCTTCGAAAGTTAGCTCGCACACTGAATGTTCCGAAGGAAAGCACAAAACCTAGTCAGCATGCCAAACTACCTCAGAGGACTTCGGACCGGTCCTCTAGAAGCTCACGCCAAACAATTCCTATATAAAGGTTTCACTTCCAACCTCATAAGGTATGCGCGATTTAGCTCTCAAAGTGTTCCAACTTTCTTGCTTTCTTGCAAACAGTTATCAATTTGCTAACTTAAGCATCGGAGTTCCCACCCCGGGTCTAACAATCCAGACACTCCGATCAACTTTTCTTGCAACTCGGCAAGGCGACCTACCTAATCCGACGTTCGAGCTATCCTCTAGCAAGGAGCTACCAGATTGTGCACCATCAAATAATAACACACAAGTATGGGAGATGTTCTCAATGCACAACTGAGACGTGCTATGAGAAGCAGATTTGAACTTCATGGGGAGATGTGCCCAATGTGCAACTGTAATGGCCTTGTTAGAATAGTATCGAGAGCATTTATTGGAAATAGATCTGAACTCATCAGTCATCACTTCAGGCTCTGCAAGATATGCTAAGCCCCATTTGGTTCGTGGGAATAGGATCTAGAATCCGAATCAGAATGGACTATTCCGGTTCCAACTGTTTGGTTAGATGGAATAGGAATCTCATTCCCATTCCTTCTACAATAGCATTCCCCCATTTGAGGGAATGGCCATTCTTTACCCTTCTCTTGGGAATGAAATCCCATTCCTGTCTAAATCAAACAGACTATGGGAGTGGACCATTCCAATTCTGATTCTAGAGGATTTTGATTCTGATTTTGACTATAAACTAAACGGACCCTTATTTAACACTAACCGCTTATAGTATTCACTGAAATCTCGACATCCTACTTTCCACAACAATAGTCTTATTTCCATAAAACCATCTAGTGTGACAATTTTTCCACTAACACGAGTTGGGATCTGGTCCCAATAGAACACATTCCAACTTGCTTCCAACACGATTTATAGCCACACATTTTTTAAACATGTTTCATATCACCCCATCAATGAGTGCGAAGAAACATGTTTGAGATGTATGGCTATAAATTATGTTGAAAGTACATCAATGAGCATTATTTCATTCCTACCATGTCAGATAAGTGCATTTAACCACAATCCTAAACCTTAAACCTTAAACCTTAAATTCTAAATTTAAACACTGGACACATTCCACATTCCTCCAACCAAGTAAGAGCCAAAGTTTTTTCAAATAGCAAACATTGCTACAAGGCACTAAATGTTGTCATCCAAAATAATAACGACTTTGTATAACTAAAACCCCATCTCTTTAACAATTAGAACCTGAATACACAATAATAGTGTTATGAACCTCATGATACATGGCCAGTTGCATGGATTACATGGAATTGGTGTTTTGTTTAGATAAAGAGTTTTAGTCTTAAAATGGAGAGAAGGTCTCCACTGGTTATTAATTATCATAGCTGGTTTATCTAAGCTGTTTTGGAGTTGAAGGATACATTCATCATCTCTCTAAATGAAGAATATATTCAATTTTCTCACTCTTCTATTTCAAAATAGGTAATGGGAAGAAGAAAGTGGTTTCCTCCGACTTCCCTCTCACACCAGTTGGCAAAAATCGCTGCAACAACTCAATCATGAAAGCAATGAATTGACCTATGGCCCAATCTAGTGGTCATTGCAATAATCATCACTAGTTTAGAAAATTCACATGTAGGGGTGAAATTTGGGCGGATCCAACTCAAGCATGAATGGATCTATCCCAGAATTTTGTAAGGATTGGGTTTGGATTTTTGGTCTTTAGATTAGGGTTGAGTCCAAAAGTTTGTGCTTTTTAATTTTTTGGGTCGGACTCGGGACCCAAGCCTAACCCAATTATATATATACATATATATATACATATACACATTTACATGCATACATATATACATATATTTTTAAGGAAACCATATACATGTTTATACATGTATATCAATTTTTAGTGTGGGTTGATCAACCAACCCATACTTGGCCCAGGCCCAAGTCCAACTTGTGTGCATCAAATTTAAGTGCAGATTGGGCTCAGTTCGGGTAGTTCAGGCTTAACCTCAAGTACCAAACTTAGGCTTTAAACCCAATTCTTAGGGTTGTGTCTGGATTGAACTAAAACCCAACCCAGCCTGCCCGATTTGCACCCCTAGTCCCGACTTTCACTCCTAGAGGCAAACATATATCATTAAATCTTGTATTCGAAATGCAATAAAAATTGGAATACTTACCATTTTATGTCTAGAATAGCCTATTTTCCATTAGATTTTGAATTTAGGAGAAGACTTTGGAATGCCATCGTTGGAGAGAAGGCATAACTCAAACCTAAGAGAAGAGAATGAAACTCTTACACATCAAAGCAACAAAATTGGTTGTACCAATAAATTTGGACAAGCCATGTTTTAGGCCATCCTTAACGAACATAATTTAGGTTGTGTTTGGTACAACTACTATTTTTGACTGAAATGGATTGATCACTACAAATTGGTAAAAAATATGTATTGTCACATCACAAACAAAGTTACTTCAACTAGAAAAATGCATGTATGGGATTGATCAACCCAGGAAAAAATCTCTCATAAATTTGTATTGATCAACCCAAATTTTCAGGTAAAAACAAACAGATGGATTAATTGTTCACTTGATTGGAGAATGGATTAGTTGAACTTGAGAGATGGATAATATTTATTGTTCCTGTTGGCTAGTCTAGAGCTAAAACCGTGAATCATGGCCTTCAATATATTGTTGTAGCCCCACACCTTGAATGGGACGAAGTTAAGGTGGGCCACACAATACATGGAAAGCCATGATTTCATCATTGAAGGAGATTTCAGGCATAGTCATGTTGCAACAAAGTTCTATCCTTCCAAAATTCATCAAGGAGATCCAGGCATAATCATCAATGGACTACTTGGGACTTTCCTTCGAGAATGTTATGAAGATTGCAGGCGAAGCATGCTTACAGTATCCTACAATCAGTTCGGATCTCATACCCACACCTACCCCCGGTTCACTATATATAGTTCTACATTGAGAACATCTCCTGTATTTGCATGTTATCATTCATGGAGAAATGTTCTGTATGTACAGCTATAGTGTCATGTGGGCAGGTGTGGATAGGATTCTTGTGAGTATAGGAGATCTAAGTTATTCTCAAGGTTCAAGATTTCAATACGATATGCCCCATATTGAGCGTATCATATCATATCTTTGGGGGTCTCGATTACAGGTGTTTCGGAACCCCACTATTTTTTAATAAAAAAATATGTTTAAATATATTCCCAATTAAAAACTAAATTTTGAAAAAGAAAAACTAAAAAAAGGTATTTCAGCATGTATCTAAGTACGGATACACTTCTGCTGATACACAAAGGCGTATCAATACTTTGAATCATGATTGTCTTATAATCATGCCTATTTTTGTATTAATCAGCTCTTACAGAGATGATAATAGCAAGATTCGAAACTGCACCACTACTGAAACAATTCATCTGCCCTTTTCAGACCAAACATAGCCTTAGAGAAGCTAAGTCTATATTTCCCTTCCTTTCCCTATCTTTCCCTTCCTGGCCGTTTAACTTGGGTCATGCTACCCCTCCTCATTCTAGTGGTCCCATAGCCCGTAACACAGCCATGGTCAGAAGTTAGACAGCCAAAGTTTCTACCAGTCAGCTGCCCTGACATGTGAAACAAAAGGAGACCAACCCATGGATATCCGGATAATCTCACTCATCCGTGTGCCGACACTGCCATAGTGCCATGGTCAGAATTTAGACAGCCAAAGTTTCAGACAAATGCAGTGTTACCACCAACGCCTTTAAATAATTGTTACGTCTCCCTTTGGTTGAGGAGAACGGTCAACGGGCGGAGCCTCCTTGAACCAGTTGGTTCTCTCCTTTTTCTCTGATTTTTTTCTTCAATTTCTTAGAGATCAAACAGAGAGAGATCTAGAGAGAGAGAGAGAGAGAGAAGAGAAACAGAGATGAGCACTCTTAATCCGAATTCAGTAGGAGTTCTTCAGGGAGACTATGTAGAGGGTCCCCAGTCTCCTGCAGTCGAACCTCACCAGCAGAAGGAACTCGATGCCGGAGCTCTCTTCGTTCTCAAATCCAAAGGTGCTAATTACAGACACTTCTTCAGAAATTATATATATCTTCATAGGAATATCTTGACATACATATTCTCTCTCTCTCTCTCTCTCTGATCAATTTCTCAATCCCCGAGAGATTGCTCTGCTAATCCCACAAAAGTGTCAGTTAATTGGAAAACAAAACAAACATCTGTGGCTTGGGCTCCTGTGTACAAGCAGCGAGCTTTAATTTGCATCTTTTTATCTTTCTTTGACATGAGCTTGGGCTTGCAGGATCATGGCTACACTGCGGCTACCACTTGACGACATCAATCGTGGCTCCGCCTCTTCTGAGTCTTCCATTCGCGCTGGCCTCGCTGGGTTGGGTCGCCGGAGTTCTGTCTCTGATCATAGGAGCCATGGTGACGTTCTACTCTTACAATCTCATCTCACTGGTTCTGGAACACCATGCCCACAAGGGCCACCGTCACCTTCGATTCAGGGACATGGCCACTGACATTCTGGGTAAGTTGAATCCTAACTTGGATTAGGTGAAGTTGTTGCTTCAGAGAACACAGAGTCAGCAGCTCATGAGCTCACCACAACGTTACCTTCATCACACCTACCAATACACCAAAACTCTTCACATTTCAAAGTTCAAACTTCAGAGTTTAGACTAGTACTTCCTCAATTTGGTCCGACTAGAACCAGATTCTTCGAACCGTTTTGGGCTCAATGGTTCATTTTGATCATTCGGTCTGCTCAAATAAAAAAAAAAGGATCTTTTAAGGCTACTTTTACATCAAAATAAGCATGTAGAGGTTAATCAACCACCCATTAACGCAATTCTAGCAGACCGGCGGTTCAGTCCGATCCGGTCTATTGTTTAAAATAGCAAGATTGTTTATTGTTTAAAATAACTCATCAACACGTCTGATTTCAATTTGAAACACAGAAGCCAGCAGAGCGTAATATGATTGGGCTGTGGACGAGTTTTTACCTGATTCTTCCTTCATTTTTTAAAGGAAAATCACAGTTAAGTAAATTATACTTCGGGCTACACTTAGACTGTGTTTGGTTTGAAAGAAAATACAAAAAAAATAAATAAATAAAGGAAGGAAAAAAGTAAGGAAACCTATATAAAGTTTGTATGGGTTTTTCTACCTTACCTTTTCTTTCAAACCAAACACAGCCTTAATTTAAGGGCCTCTAACATTTCAGTGTGACCCAGTTTTCATTTTGTCAGTTATCTCCAACACATGATATCATGAGGGGATTTTTCAAGTTTTACACTTTACTAGAGTAACTAGACTGACCAAGACTGCATTAAAGGAATTTAAAATTAACAGTTTGATAATTTTACCATTCACTGTAAAATTAACTTATTTGAGTAGTGATTTTTGAAAGTTTAGTTATTTGTTTGTCACACTTGAAAATTAAGGCCCCAAGTGTTACTACCCCCAAAGTAAGGGCACCTATATGGTTTTGGGTTAGAGCCTATTCAAATTTCAAATCAAAATTAATTTAGATGGATTGAATGACCAATACGACATATTAAATTGGATCAGTTCAGATTTAATGGTCCAAAACTTTTTTTCGGGTTGCATTGGACCTGGTCCATCTATAATGAATTCATATTGGATTAGGTCAGATTAAACCAAGTGTCAATGAACCAGGTTTAGATTAGATATCAATCTAAACTAAAATCAATTTGAACAGATTGGATGGTTCAGACATTGAATTGGACCAGTTCAAAATAGTCTAAAGTATTCATATTGGACCGGATCCGATTGAACCAATATCGGGTCCATTGAGAGCCCCTATTATATCTATTTTTCCCCTTTTTTTTATTTCGTTATAGATAATTCAGTGACAAAATTAATTCAGCACTTTGGATAGAAAATTACCTGTTTATGCTATAAAAAGTATTAAAGAAACACAGAGGTGCTGTATTAACGGTTGGATTTGTCAGGGCCAAGATGGGGTAGATATTATGTGGGCCCAATTCAGTTTCTGGTCTGCTATGGTGCTGTTGTTGGATCCACCCTCCTGGGAGGTCAGTGCATGAAGGTCAGCTTCTCCATCTTTTGTTCTGCATTACTTGCCCAATAGCTGGGCCCAATTGCTGGATGGGCCATAGGCCCAAAGTGTGTGAGACTATGAACCATTGAATCGGGTTCTTTTTCTTTTTTTTTTTTTCTGCAGACAATCTACCAGATTTCAACACCAGATGGAAGCATGAAGCTGTACCAGTTCGTAGTCATATTTGGATGCTTTATGCTGCTGCTGGCTCAAGTCCCATCGTTTCACTCGCTGAGGCACATCAACCTCATTTCCTTGGTTCTCTGTCTTGCCTACAGCACCTGTGCCACGGCCGGCTCCATCTACATAGGTACCCAAATTAAACTGATGAACAGATGGTTTTCAGAATTCAGACCAATCCATCAACTAGTTAATGTTGATTTCACAGCTAAACAAGATTTTCTGTGTAACAGGGGATTCCTCCAAAGGCCCAACCAAAGATTATTCATTGAACAGCGATGGAACAAATCGTCTCTTCGGTATCTTCAATGCCATCGCCATCATCGCCACCACGTTCGGGAATGGAATCATCCCCGAGATACAGGTTCTGGGCCATCTGGGTTTTCGGGAAACTGTGATTTAGTTTCAGTTGTTGGACTGTCGATCAACTTTAGCTCAATTGCAGGCAACGTTGGCACCTCCGGTGAAGGGCAAGATGTTCAAGGGACTGTCTGTCTGTTACGCGGTGGTGATCGTCACCTTCTTCAGCGTTGGCATCTCCGGCTACTGGGCGTTCGGCAATCAAGCAGAGGGAACCGTTCTCAGCAACTTCTTGGACAACGGCAAGCCTTTGGTGCCCAAGTGGTTCCTTATGATGACCAATATCTTCACTCTCCTGCAACTATCAGCTGTTGGTGTGGTAAGAATCGAATAAGAACCAAGACTGAGAACAAGCGCAAATGACTCGATCAACTAGCAATCATCTAAGCTCTGATGCAATGTTTGGTGCAGGTCTACTTGCAGCCTACAAACGAGGTGCTTGAGCGGACGTTCGCAGACCCCATGAGCCATGAGTTCTCCATTCGCAACGTCGTGCCGAGGCTGATTTCCAGATCGTTGTCGGTCGTCATTGCGACGACCGTCGCTGCTATGCTTCCGTTCTTCGGAGACATCAACGCGATGATCGGAGCTTTTGGGTTCATCCCTCTGGACTTCATCTTGCCTTCGGTGTTCTTCAACTTGACATTCAGGCCATCGCGGCGAGGCCCAATCTTCTGGGTGAACACCATTCTCGCTGTTGTGTTCTCTGTGTTAGGGGTGATAGCAGCAGTTGCAGCTGTTCGACAAATTAGTCTGGATGCAAAGAATTATAAATTGTTCGCCAATGTGTGATCCTGATCCCACTGGCTTACCATCATCAACACACAACCAGAGAGCCATTGTTGTTAGCTCTATAAAGATTTATATGCTATTTGCAATTGATTATATTTCAGCTTTCGCTCTCTTGGGGAGCCAATTCTCCCAAAACGAAATTCAAAATCCACAGATGATGATCAAAATGAGGTGGCTCAATTCAATATTCAGTTCCTCTCTGCCCAACCCCATTAAAGTTGCTCTGCAGGATTCAGAGAGAGAGAGAGAGAGCATTAATTTAGATCAAACTAATTCCTTTTCTCTGTTTTCTTAGTCCATACATATACACAGGGGGATCCTTGGATCCTTGATGTAAAAACACAAAACAAAAACAGGAAGAAGAAAAGACTCGGCCACAGAAATCACAGAAGGAAAAAAGGATGACAGATTTAAGCCAGAAGAGCAGGCTCAACCTCAACCCTGGCCAATCCCACCCTATCCCCAGCAGCCTTGGCTACCTCCACCTCACCCACAACCAGACCATCAACATCAGGCTCCTCACCCTTCAAGATGCGCTCCTCTACCTCCTCGTCGACATAGTTCGGATCCCCCTCGTCGATCGCCGGCGGTACAGGCGAGAGCTCGGTGTCAGCAATATCACCGGAGCCCTCCCAGGTAAACTTGCCGCCGTGGCCGGACTTGGGAGGGGTATGATGAAGCGCATTGCCGTCCACAGGGCGTCGATCCATGCGCTGCACACCCTTATCCCGGAGCTTCTTCTCTATGTACTTGAGGGTTTCGGGGTTGCTGGTGTTCACCTCCGCCTTCTCCACCCTCTTCTTCCCCTCTTCGTCTCTGCTCACCAGCCTGAACGACACCGTCTCCTTCTGGTAGTTCCCTTCCAGCGTTGAAGAAGAGTGTTTGTTACTCGCCATTGCTGGATTTGAAGTTGCAACTGTCTGAAAATTAGCACAGAACGTCTGAACCCAACCAGTAGCTCACGTCACGTAGACATTGAGATTGCGCTACTGGCTGAAGACGATTTATAGTGAGATTCAGACTTTCAGAGCAGAGCTCGATTCTGGATTGCTGGATACACTGGATAGAGATGGTCGTACTGTGTACGACCTGTCGCTAGAACATTCTGCCACATTCTCGTGCTCTTCACCATAACGATACGTGTCCCTATTTGGGGCGGTTGTTGTATCTTTTTCCGTGTTCTCGACCCCTGATTTAGATTAGATCGTTCGGTTCAGATAATGTTGAATTGAACCCTACCCCACGTAGTGGAACAAAGCGATGGATCCGACGGTGCAGATGTTGAGACTAGTGAATCTTAAAATGAGTTTACCGTCCAGGATAATGTGATTAATGGATAAGTTAGAGCTGTATGCAAATGACATCCGTTTATCCGAATCAGAATTCGAATTTGAGTGACCCGAAGTCCCAAATTTGGACTGGATATGGATCCACCCCGAATCCCCTATCCAATCCGAATCCGATTTGATATATTCTGCCCATGTCTCATGATATAAAATATCAAAGTCACGTATTATTTTGATCATTTTTGTTTAATTTATTAGTTTTATTCGTTTGCTATCCATATTGGAAATAAATCTGACGAATAAGATTCAATTCGAATACAATCCGAATATGAGCAAAACAAAATTGGGATCCACCCTACATCCAATTCAATTCGATCCGTTTGCAGCTCTATTCAATGGCTAAGACTTGAAGACAATAAACCAGCTATTAGGGCTGTTAATAGATTGGATTCAACAAGATCCGAATCCGATCTGAAATTTAATCTGATTTAAATACCTCGAATTGGATTCAAATCCTATCAGACTTTGATTGGATTTAGATTTAATTCGACTGCGTTTTATGTTTTTAAAATAAAATAAAAAATAAAAAAGTAAATTACTTTTAATGAAATATTGAATTTATTATACAAATATATACATCAAAATATCGACACGCTCAATATGCCGGTAGGGGCATATCGGGCGTTTCGATACTTTTTTTTTATTTTTATTTTTTCAAAACTGGTTTAGGGGAGCCGGTTTAGGACCCCTCCATCTCTTGAACCGGTCAGACCCCTGATACACCCACTGTAAAGGTATATCAGAAGGGGCATATCAGAAGGGTCCCGGAATGATACGTATCAGCTTATACGGGTCAATACATAACAATACTCTGAATTTTACATATATATATATATATATAGTATAATATATAGAATTATTTTTGTATTTTATATATAATTCTATAAATTTTATATGTTAAAATCACTTTATATTGTAATATAATCCGATTCAGATTTTAGTTAGATTGGATGGAATTAAATATACATATACCCTATTAATTAGATGCAAATTGTAAAATAGAATGGATTGACGAGACGAGATTCATGTAGCCAACCCATATAGTTGATGATGATGATGCAGAAATCCAAATTCAATCCGATTATGTAAATAGATCACCCAAATTCGGGATAATTGGAATAGATGTTGGATCAAATTTCGGACTTTCAAGGTCCGTTGACAGCCCTACCAGCTCTCAAGATTCAAGAAAACATTTATTTTTCATGTGGCCCCCAATCTGCTACTTTCTTGCAATAAGGCCCATTCATAACATATCTCACCCTTTCAAATATTCAGATCATTTGGCAAGCAGCATGGGCTGCATGGATTCTTCTCTTGTAGATTAGTAGTAGTTTTGAAGTTGAGAAAAAAAAAAACATATCAAAAGCTGACACATTTCGGGTATTAGTTTTCATTTTAGCAGAAAATTTCCCATCCACATATAACCTACAAATCTCTGAGGAACTGTTCAGTGTTCACAAATCAAGTAAAAAACATAAATGAAAAGGCTAACATCAATATGAAAAGGGTAATATCAGACTTTCTTCCTAGTTTTGGTGTCATTAACAGAAATGTTACAACAATGATAAAGAAGCCTCATTCATATGCTCTTCCATCCTCAATAAGCATCTAATCTAATACCTATCAGGAAAAAAAAAACTTTCACATTATTAGTATTAGACTTCAAAGGCAACTAAACAAACCAAAACATAACAAGAGGTATATACCTTCATTTCATATGCTATTCCCCAGTCACAGACTCGTTAATGTCTGGAGATGGTTTCTGTTCCAAGGTTGGCTCTGAGCCATGCCAACCACTACCAGGGAAAGTAGAGTTTGTGGTTGGATTACTAGCCGCGCTGTTCTCTGCTTCTCCCTGGCTTTGTTCAGGTAATGTAGATGTTGGGGTGACAGCGGTGTCATCGTTAGGCGTTACTTGAGTGATCGGTCTTGCTGCTGTCACAACATCTGGGCCACCTGGAACTGCTGAAACCATTGAAGGTTCAAGAAGATGCTTCCGTTTGTGTGCTTTGTAACTGTTTGGCATGAAACTTCCCACCACAACCTGGTAAAACAAACAGCACACATGAAATCATGGATTTTATAATAATTATCAAGCTGATGGTAGCATTACTTCATTAAGTGAGATGCTGAAGCAGAACTCTACTCATTAAAGGAGGGTGCATTACCTAAACTAAGCTCCATAACTAAATTAATCAAGGTAGAACTCATCAAAGTCATGGTTATGAGGGGTAATAGCACGAATTTCTATGTAAGATATTTCCACTAATCACTGAAAACTTCATAGCAACCTTAGCATTTGGAAGAGTATTTTTAACTACATATGTCAAGAATATACTCAATTAACTAAACATAACACCTCTGTGTTGCTTCAAAGTAATTAAAAAGGGCAGTCCAGTGTACGAGGCTCCCGCCAATGCGGGGTCTGGGGGAGGGACAGATGTACGCAGTCTTACCCCTGCACATACAGAGAGGCTGTTTCCGAGTGTTGCTTCAAGGTGATTGTGAAGCTTAAATCTAAAGGGCATTAAACAAAAACCCAGTCATATAAAAATAATTATGTACTCTGTCAATATTATTTTGGAGGTTAAGATAGATACAGCAAAGTGGCCCAGTAAGAGAAAACAGACCCAGTGAACAGGATCATCTTGATCAGGTCTCTTTCGCCTGAGACATCACTCAGGTAGGACCCATAGAATGACAGGTGCCATCATCCTGCAGTGTGACAAGTATTGCAGTAAGTCTTTAATAAACCATCCCAATAGAGACTACAGATTTTGCCCCACCTTTCATGTCACTAATGTACAAAAATAGTACCTACTGTGTATAAACAATTATAATTGCATCAATGGTACTTCAATGTATGCTTGCATTGATGATTTCTCTCTGTCCATTACAACTTGGAAGATCTTCCCTGTGCATAGGTTTGCTGTTACTATCTGAATGGTGTAGTTAGGTAGTATTGTCATTTGGCATTCTTATAAGGAGTGGGGTTGGTACTTTTTGATATCCAAGAGATAATTCATATAGAAACAAGTGACCATAAGGCCACTTGAACATACTGGTCAGGAAATTTTACATTTTGAAATTTCAAGCACTTAGTATTTCTGCACTGAATTTGTACAGACATAACAGTGCAAGGCCTTACCTGGATTGGGCTAGCAGCCAATAATAATCCTGCTACTCCCCCACCAATCACACGACCATCAGGACCAGCCAATGAAACACTTATTCCACCAGTTCTACTGCGTACTCCACCACCAGTATCAGTGATTGCGAAGGACCCAGACAAGGACAATATCTCGAAACGCCCCTGTATTGCAAAAAGAAGTAAAAGGAAAAAAAAGATTAAATGACTATTGTCTCATTTGACTTATACATTCCATATCAATAGGTAAGATTAATTCATTTTGAAATGAAAATAAAGTTAAAAAACAAAATTTATGGTTAAACAAAGCTATGAATATGAATTTTCTTTGTTTTCTTTGTATTGAAAATCAATTCATAAGCTCAGGTGTCTATTGATCCAAGATCCTGACTAAATATTGGTCAAATAACAGAAAGTTTTGGTTTTCTTCCATATACTTGCATTTTGATATAGTAAGTACCCTGCATCCCCTTCCATAAGTTGTCTTCACTCCTAATAATCGAAATACTTCTGTCACAGCTAAAGTCTGGTAGTAACAGCTGGAGCAGAAAGAAAGCAATAGCAAGCAAGAAATTTTAAGCTAGTAAGGAGGATAAATGATTGAGAAACACTAGGAGACAACTCCAACGAACCTAAGAAACACGATTGGATTTATGATGCCCAGATACAGACAGGGACACACATAGATATGGGAATTGGGGTTACAACTCTCCATTTCCTAAAATCCCAGACAGGGACACAGGTATGGTTATCCCACGTAATATACTTATGTCATGCATGCACATCTAATTTGGGAAGCTAAATGACATTTCTCAATCCTTGTCTCTCGCCAAATTTAATTAAATTTATAACATATGATATAATTTTGTTAAAACATGCATACTCTAAGAATTATTTCTGTAGAGAAGTATTCATGCAGTATCTGCTATCATATTTGATACGGTACTCAAGGCATGTATTATATCCAGGTATTATAGGATCGGATCTGTTAATGAATAACTACCTTTAATAACGAATATCATAATGGACATGTCCACCTAACAAAGGAAACTTTGTATTTATGCAAGAAATAGCCAATATATTTCTAAAGTTTAAACTACAGTTGGATGGCACAGTATGGAGGCAAGGAGAAAAGTGATGCTTATTTAATCTTAGTCCACATCAAATTGGCTTGCTTGACTCAAGCAATAAAAGATATTCAAAACCTGTAACAAAGATTATGAGCACAGGATATGTAACTTTATGTAAATGCAAGGACTTAACCCGTTAATTAGTAAAGCCAACCAATGTAACAAATGTAGGGATCATTGCTTTATATAATTTTTAAGGGTTCCAACTCTGCTTAGCTCATATAAGCCCCACATCAGCTACTTGGTGTCAAGTAAATGGATCCTATGTGGACATTCCACTCTATCTGGGTCTTTTCCTTTGAGTTCAATCATACATTCAAGTCTTTTCTCACTACTTCAAGTCATTTCATTGTGAACTTTGTCTTGTTCTATTGGAGCCCTTAAATTGCACCAAATATTTCCTTACTGATGCAATCATGGATATGTAAAGAACTTACTAAGCCAACTATGTCTGACTACCCTCATGTTGTCATCTTTAGGCCTATTTCTATTTCCCAGAAGTGGATCCAATTCTAATATTGGAAAATCTTTCTAGCTGTTATGTTAAATGTTCCTTTAGTTTGACTGTCCTCTACAATTTCCCATTTCTTACTTATAATCAATACTTATAATAAGCAGTGATATGGAG
This sequence comes from Nelumbo nucifera, assembly GCF_000365185.1. The sequence goes on from NW_010729198.1 coordinate 1,098,534, forward strand.
GGTATTCTTGGTAATCAGTTTTGATTTTCCATTCATTTGTCCTCATGTTCCTTTTTTTATCTGTACCCCATATTTTCTGTCTTAATCTGACTTTTAAGTGTTTTATTTTTAAGACACTATCCATATGTAATGTTGCATTTCTCTCTTTATCAATCAATAATTCCATAGGCATAGGACTTGCACCAACTGACCACCTGCAAATGCCTAGTTCAAGGTTCAAAATATCGATACGCCGATACACCGGTAGGGGCGTATCGGGCATTTCGATACATGTTTTTTTACTTTTTTTTTTTCCAAAACTGGTTCAGGGGAGCCGGTCCAGGACCCCTCCATCCCTTGAACCAGTCAGACCCCCGATACACCCACTGTAGGGGCATATCGGAAGGGTCCCAGAACGATATGTATCGGCCAATACGGGCCGATACGTAACGATACTTTGAACCTTGGCCTAGTTAAGTCATCCATCACCAGTTCAGAAACAGACAGAATCAACGCTTACCCATGTTGGGCTACAGAACATTCTTGATGGGCAATCCCCATTGCATAAGACAAAGTAATTTTTAAGGAGCTTCTGGTCTTACTCTTGTCCCAACCCCAAAGTTTCACAACTTAGCCAAAGCTATACCTCATAGTAATCACAAAAACTCCATTTATCTTCTTTATTCTTGTATATAGGTATAGCAGAAGTTCCCAAAACTCCTTTGCATCTTCTTTGTCTTATGATTTATAAATTGCTGAATAGATTCTCCAGCCATAATAAGCATATTCCTTCCATGCATTTCCAAGTTAAAGGGAACATCATCTGGCCCTAAAGAATTTTTCTGTCTTCATCTATATTTTCAGATCAACCAGCCTTGGCTTCTCCATTTTACAGTACATTCTTGACAGCCAATCTATAGTTGTCAAGGTGACACCCAGGCAATAAAGCACCCATCCAGTGTTGCCTCACTTAACCGCCAAGGTATTTTGTACATGGTGCTATTATATACTTCTATAGTTTTAATTTTTTTAGATTATATAATAAAATAGACATTATTAAACTAAATTACTCAGTTTGTGATTTAAAATACGAGTTTCTTTTATTTTTTCTTATTTGTTAGGGTTCAATGAACATGTATGCTGTACTGAACCCTCAAATACTTCAAAACCTGAACTGATAAGCAAGGAAGAACTTAAAATTTTGTCCAATCAAAACATGAATTATTTTCTTCTTTCATCCTTTCTTTTTCCTATGATAAAAATAGGGGATCAGCCCCTCTACTTTCTGAAACTTCTCATTAATTCCAAGCTAGAAAGTGGGCATATTGAGAAATGATTCCATTTGTTTGCTCATTGTTGAAAGAGTGAAACAACCTCATCAACATGACTTTGCCAGCAAAGAGAAATTATTTCATAGAGGTGTTGGATATTTTGTGTTTCTGGTCTTGCACTCTCTTGGGTACTTTAGGGAGCAGACTTGTAATAATTTGTAATTTGGTAATTGTTATTAGAGGCTGAGAGTGCTTTGACAGTTTTATTTTGGCATTAGAATTTTTCTTTTATAATGTAAAGCCATCGTCTTGGGCTTTTTGTTAACTGGCTTGATCACTAGCCTTTCTTATATGCTTTGACAGTTTTATTTTGGTATTAGAATTCTTCTTTTATAATGTAAAGCCATCATCTTGGGCCTTTTGTTAATTGGCTTGATCACTAGCCTTTTTATATAGTTTTCCAAGAGATCGTTACCTGGTTGCTTGTAAAATACATTAACTCCTGAAGAGATAACCCAGGAAAAAAGAAGAAAGATCAGTCTCCTCTAATTCCTTTTAAATTACTTAAGTTTAAAATATTTTTGAGCTTCTATATTACATTAAGATTTTCTCCAACAGGCACCAAAGGGTTTTTTGTTCACCTGAATGCAGTTTAGATGTTCCTTTGACCTTTTCTGCAATCATTTGTTTGAATAGGAAATAACAACTACTTTTAGCTTCTAATATAAATTGATGAACAAAAATTATTTCTTCAATCAGATAAACAAGAAGATAAATCTTAATTGAGTCGTTTATAGTGACTTGCACTTTTTCTGTTTGTCAGTTGAAAATCTTTTCTGCATAATTAAATGACCCTTTATTACTCTATCTACTTCTTGATACTATTTTATCATTTTAATTTATTTTTTAGAAAAAAATGGGTGTTGGAGGTGCAAATCTCAAGCATTTGGAAGTCCTGAAGCCCCACCTTATGCCGTACCTTTTGAAAGACTGGTCCTATGGGTTATTATAAAATACAAACTGATTACATAAACCACAACCTTTTAGTACCTTTACAGTAAAGAATCAGGACATGAGGTACACAAGCATTGATATCATAGATATTCCTGCATGCATTCTGTTCAAAGAAATAGATTTTCTGACTGTTCCAAAGTAATCCAGAAGGAAAAGGAGAAACAAACAAAAAAGGACAGGTTGAAATCATGCCTCATATGTCAAAATACCACCAGAAGAACCAGGCTGCCGAATTGTAACATTTGAAACAGCTCCATTGGCTGAGAGAATGCAAATGGCCCGAGGACCCTTGTGAGAAAATGAAAATATCTTTGCTGCAACATCCTAGAAGCAACAAAGTAGAATTCTGTCATTCAATCCCAGAACTTATAAAGCATGGTTCTTTCTCCATAAGTATTTAAACTTGATCAGTTCAAAATGAAAATATCAGTATACAAGGATATATTACCTCCCCTGTATTTATAGTAACCACATGTGGAGTGAAGTTTCCTCCTGCCGTATTTGCAATCAACTCACCTTCACAATCAAAGGCTATGTGTGAGAACTAAATTATTTGAATAAAGAAACCCAATCTAGTCATCATTCTTTATAATGGAGAACAAATACTTTGATGAATAAGCCAATCCATCCATCTCTTCTAAAATGTTAAGGTTTAGAACTTTCCATGTAGACTACTAAGTGGTTCTTCACATCATCTCATCATTACTAAGAAAAGTTTTCCAACTAATAAAATTCGTCAGCTTGCCCTGTCTTCTTTATTCAACTAATTTCCGGTAAAGGGCATAATTAGCTTATCAATTCACAGACTGCAATCAGAAAATTGTCCGTGTTGTTTTTGTTGTTGTGTTGTTGTGTTGAAGGGGACTAGGGGAGTTCAAACTTCTTTATTCAATTAAAAAACATACTCTAAATGTTTTCTATTAGGGTAAAATAGAAATCCCAAACTCATAGAACAACCTGCCTAAGATCCAATAAAGCCATTAATATTATGATCAACATTTTTATTGTCACAAACCCATCATAAAAAGCATCAATGAGTACAGTAAATCCTTCCTGATTCCTTATAAAAAATTTTAATTAAATACGCAAAAATAGCATACCCTCTACCATTTGAAGGAGAATCCTAGCAGATTTTTTTCTGCTTTTCTTTGACTCACCTAAAGAAGCAAGTATTTGCCGTTTGCCAGAACCCGGTGGCCGCCCTCTATTCCGCTTGGGAGAGAAGTCGGAAGGAGATGAAGAATAGCCTGGTGAGAGTGTCAGAGCTATGCTCCCATCTGAACCATACTTTCTTGGCCTCCCTCTCTTCTTTCTACCCATCATGTCCATCCCCACTGCTCCTCCAAAGCTTCTCTCCATACTCATGCTTACTGCCATGTTCATCACCTGCGGCACCAACCCACTTGGTACTGCCCCCACTGCTCCCGATCCCGGCCCACCTCCGCTCACCGGAGACTCAGTCTCCGTGGTAGTGTTAGCCGGAGAGCCAGAGACCGTTCTCTCTCTCCCTTCCATGCATATAGTTGTTAATCTAAACAGAGTTAAAAGAGAGAAAAGAGATTGCGACGTAAAACAAAGAGAAAGAAGATCAGAATTGGAGTGGAGCATCAAAGAGTAAGAAGTTAAGAAGAGAAGAGGATGAAGAAATGAGCCAAAGGATTTCTTTTTTTGAAATCTGAACGTTTCTCTGCAACTCGCGCCAGAACCAATTTGTTAGAAATAAATAAAAACAACTACTCCTTTGTTTATTATGTAATAACAAAGCTTTATGACAACTCCCCTTTTGTGCAATGTCGCAAGTGCCCTTATAAATACAAAAAATGACGAAGTTTTTCCTTTATTTTATTGCCAACGTTCTTATTTAATTCATACTCGGTTCAAGCCATCCGCACAAGTTTACGTCTGCTGGCACCATGCTTACAGCAAAATCCTGCGACTCAGCAATGAAAAATGGACAGATCAACCATGTTTTATTGCGTGGTCGCAAAATTTAGCTGTGCCCATGATTGCGGCATATTAAAATCACGTGGACAGAAAATCAGATTTCGAATTACAACTAAAAGGAAATTTAAACAGAAAGGCAAATATTAGCACACGTAGATGCCAACTGGCTAGTTGATAAGGTCTCCAGCTGGTTGTAGAAGATATTTGGGATTGAATCCCACTTGCACTAGGATTTGGTGAAATTATGGCATGGGTTATTGTTACCCCCCTCCCTCTCCCCTTGTGTAGCCCCAAGGAATAAAAACGAGGCAAATATCAATCATCATCATTCATGCCTTATCCCAACTATATGAAATCAGCTAAGATAAACGCCATTTTCCTTTGTGATCAACGCCCTGATAAATTTTTAATACAATGCAAACAAGAAGAGATTTTGGACTGAGACTAAGAATTGTTAAAAATGATTCAAAAGATAGTCTTTTGTTACATTTAAATTTGCATAATATTATCATCATCCTCTAAGCCTTGTCCCAACTCCCAACTATATGGAGTCAACTACGTGAATCCTATTTTTTAATAGTGTTTTGTTCAATGCCATATCTATCGTTAAACTATGGGCATTTAAATCATTTTTTATGACTTTCACCGAAATCCTTTTTCATCCCCCCACAACTGATATTGTAGATGGTCATGTAAAATTTTGAGATATGACTCCACTCTAAAATGAATTTGATGGTTCCAAATCACTTTTGCGGTGCAAGTTTGGATCTTTTTTGTTTTCCCTAGTACTCTGAATTAGGAGCCTTCTAATTTCTAAAATTGGCACCATTACAGGCTCAACACTAAAAATAAATTTTCATTTACAAAATCCTTAAGCTAGACGTGCTCATGCCCAAGGATTTCTCAAAAACATTTCCTTTATTTTTTATCAAATGATTCACATCATGGTCTATGGCATCTCCATTCAATTTAATTTCCTCCCAAACACTTCAACTTACAAAAGGGCTACCCAATTTCTAACGGGAATTTCTTCAAAAATTTCAAAATTATAGTTCATGTAGTAAATATGGGACAAAAAGAGGGACCACAACGGAAACATCTGAGGATGTCAAGGGTATAATTGTAAAACCAGCAACAGTTCCCCCAATTGGCGCTTTCGCACCGGTCCGAAAAACCGCCAAGGGGCAATAAAAGCAGTATTTTTAGGACCCTCAAAACCAGCGTTTTGGATATACAATCCAGTCAACTGGTGCTCTGCTGTAAAAGCTAAAACCCTTCATATAATAATCATTATTATATTAACGAAATCTCCAAATCCCGAAATCTACGTTTCTGAACTCAACTTAAATCCGGTTTTTGCCCCTTTTTCCTTTCCTTTCCTTTTCCAGGAAAAATATACATCGATGAAAAATAAAATAAAAAGAAGGAAAGAAAACCCTTCTCCCTGCCAAAGTAAGCAGCGGTTTAAAAGCTGTCGGGAAGACCGTTGACGGCCCGGATTCCGGTTCCCGCCCGTCCAAGCTGACATGGCCTGTGTCAGAACAAGCCTTCGACCCAAGAAGCCACGTCAGATGTGACATGGCACTTAGATTACCTTATTACCCCACCCAACTATCTCCTGAGTCCTGAGCCCCCCCATCCCCAAGACCCAACTCCAACAACTCTCACATCAGATGTGACATCAGCTGTTGGCTCTCTCGGATGAGCCCACTTACCAATGGCCCATGGGTATGTCCCAAATACGAAAATGTGGGGCCCACTCGAGGACTCCAGGTGTCTTGATTCTGAAGGGAAGTCACGCGACCATGGATGTAGGAGCTTTGGAGACATTTTTCATTTCAAATGGTAATAAATGTACTCAAGATGGGTAGGTGTTGAATCAATGTGGATGATAATAAACCTAATAATAAATAATAGTGAAGAAAATGAAAAGAAAAAAAGGAGAGGAATTGAAAAGGGAGAGATTCCCCTAGTGACGAGCATGTGGGAGTTTTAGGGGTTTGATGGGCACCAATGCACCATTAAATATAAGTAGAAATTAAAATAGACAATTGGGTTTTCCAATATATGCCTTGGGAGGGAAAACTCAAAAAGTAAAAATAAGATTAACCACTTTGGTGGGAGATTTTCTATTATATTTGACTCTTGCAGGAGAAGTATTTATGAGTAGAAAATGGCACACATGCCCACTTTTTAAATTTATTTATCTTTTCCCTTTCACACATCTTTTGATTTTAATATCAATTCTTAGAAGTATGAACTAAAGAACAAAAAATAAATAAATAAAGGAACAAGTAATAAAGCTGCAAAGTGATAATTAAAGTGATGGATACAGAACCAAGACCCTTTTTGGATCACTTCCATCCCCATCTCCATGCAGTGATTTGCTAGCCTTTACCACAACCTAAAATCTGAGACAACTCTGGTTAGTTGAATATGAAAACTGGGTTAACCTGGGTAACTGGGTTTCTTTCTCTATAATACACCATCATCTGTATATCCAAGGAAACAGGAAACTATTGATTCAATGGTCATTTATAGTGCCAAACAATTCTTTCCAATGGGATGAAGCTGCTTCTGCTGTGCGAAAAGACCAGATGTGAGGCTTGGTTTACAAACGGGTTACCAGAATTTCCTGAACCACAGAACAAAATTGTCAGTAAACGTTATTGATATTGGAGACAAATACAAATGGCCTTCAAATCAAGGGACACATTTAAAGCTAAAGATGAAATTAGACAACACAAGTCAAGAAATAAGAGGAGCTTATGTCTAGCAGAAGCTTAACATGTATATTACTCCTGAAAGAAAAGGGCAATCAGCCCAACAGACCTTGGTCGGAGAGACACACATTTGAATAGAAAATCCCAACTCTGCAGTATTAACACCCAAGCTGAATAAGAAAAGGTCCTGGCCCCATCCATATCAATATAGGTTACTATGTTTTTAACCCAACATCCAACAACAGCAAACACAAAGTTCATTTACAACTCCGCGTTCAGCATCCACCAAATCTGGCAACTTACCAAGGCTACCAAGGCCAACCGGTGTCTCACTTGAGATCTTTTGCTAGTGTAATACTGATGCTTCAACCAATTGTGTTAAAATTGTTAATCCATCTATACAAATAGATTATATTACTATAATATGGCAAGTTTCCTCAATACTGGTATAAGAAATATCACTGAAAAGAATCTAGTGAGGTCAAATACCACTGGATTGAGAACTTCCTAGAAGCGTGTCAGTCTATGAAAAAGTGTTTATGAAAACACTGACTAACCCATACTAGTACAGAAAGGGATATGATTCTTCCATTTAGTACAAAAAGGAGTATGATTCACTGAATACCATACCCCCACTAATTGTATTGGCCCAAATCCCCTACAACAGAGGATTGTGGTGCTTTTGTGCAGACCTTATCTGAATTAAATAATTGAAATGCCATACATACACATTTGTCAAGGCAGTGCCCGGGCAGTAAGACGTTTTTTTAGGTAACCTTGTGCCTTGCCCTGGTGTTTTTAAAACAAGGTGTACAAATATTAGGTATTGTGCAGTTAAACCATATAATATTGTATAGACAAGAGCACAAAAGTACATCATAAAAATATCAGTTTTCAACTTAGAGAGTCATAAAATATTTTGGGGCAGCCTTTGATCCTCATTTTCTGATTCGTATTTTCACCATTCTGATTACCAATCAAAAAGAGCTTGTTTTACTGCTTTCTCAGCAATATGCTGAATTCTGCATCATTGAAACAGAACCATGCTGAGACAACAAATAGGGAACCAAGAAACTGTACGGGTCATTGAACAATAGGCCAATAGATAGAAAGTCTAGTTAGTGAGTACTTTGGTGATCTCAACCCTTATTGATTAACAATAACTCTAAAAATTATTTTTTGTTGCAATCACATGCAAATTGTTATAACTTTGGTCAAACTGGAGCCACACCTATGAAGTCTGAAGTTCCATACTAGATAATTCAAACAATATTGTACCAAGTCACAACTTGCCACATGAGTCATCCATCCCCTGAAGTTTGCAAAAATATGGTAGGCTCTTTATCTGTAAGTCACTGTCTGATGTTGATACAACTGACCAAACTCTAAAATTCATTTTTGCTGCCCAGCATACCAATACAAATTTGATGGCCAAGAAAAAATGATGTAATAGCATGTTTTTAATAAATATGTTGAAACAAGTTTACACTAAGGATTGGCATTATATATATTTACATTCATTATGGATGAATTAACAAGCATATAAAAAGGGCATTCAAGGTTTGTGTTGCTTGCAGATGGCATGATTTAGAATGATAATTGATAAGACTAGAGAGGGGTAATTGCAAAACTAGAAACATGGAGAGACAATTTAGGGGCAGAAGAACTCAAAGAAATGGAACTACAAATAAGGGAATGCGTTTTAGAAGCTATAATGATAGAAGTATGTAATTAGTTAAGTTGATACTTGACCCCTAGTGTGGGATACCTTCTCTCAGTTATCAATAGAAAAGGGAGAGATAGAAGAGGATGATATCAGTAGAATTAGAGAAAGAAAAACTCATTTGGTTTCTATCCTGGCAGAAATCCTATGTACTGTATGAATGGACAGAAATCAGATTCAGAGTTTGTTAAACAACAAGGTGGCTGAGAATGATGAAATGGTGAAGAAAATTTTTTGCTCCATTTACTCTTGGATGATGGTGCTTGAGGAATTCAGGGGGATTACTTTCAAAGACATATTTACAGTTTCTTAATTTGATGACTTTAGGTTGTTTTGCTATGTATCTTGCTGTACAAACTCAGTATACTATACAGACTTCACTGTATAGGTTCTTTGGTGATTGTACATGTTTTCTTGGGTTCTGCCCATTGCTAATGAATGCAATACAATATTATACTGTTTTCTTTTAAGTTTGGTTTAATAACACTTGACAATGAAGGCAAAGGAGAGGGGACCTGGACTAGAAAGCCTTTGAAAGAAGGAAGACCTTAAAATGAACGGCTATTCTCCTATAGTTTATATATATATATATATATATATATATATATATTCAGTTAGAAGCTTCAAAAATGATCAGATCAATAATCACCCAGGTAGTCTATAATCTGCCTTCAGAAAAGAGCAACCACAGTATGTCGCTACATCTTTACATGATCTTTCACCACTTAATAAAAGGGGTAATGCCCACCCCATATCAACTCCACCACGTCATCAAAGCAAGGTCAATAGACTCCAAAGGGAGCAAAAAATGAGTCCAAACCTAAGCAACAGAATGACAATGGATGAAAAAGATAATTGATTCCCTGTTTAACAAATAATAGGGAGTTTGAGAACACAGAAACAGGAGAGGGGTTGTTGAGATAGATGAATGATAGCATGAAGAATAGTAAGACCAGAAACAAATGCACTTATGGAAACCTAGGGAAATAAACAATAGGTGACAAGATGAGAACTGAGAAGAGCTCAAGTAAGATATTTTTCTAATATGCAATAGAAACTAAAAATGGCACCAATGACAAATAATCCGGTGCAAGTTAAAAGGCATCAATGGTGCAATGCAGAAGACCAAAAGGATGTCCAGTGAGGTAGTCTTATATATGGCAATTGGCAATAGACAAAGTAAAGTTGATGCTATTTGTTTACACAACCAACAAATATCAAATATTAGGGATAATGCTTGACTGAGTTGTATTGAGTTGTATAGTCTCCGTTTAAAGAAATAGGGTAGTGGAAGTGAACTCATTTCCACTTATTACTGTATCCAGATATTGATCTCCTCCTAATGGAGATACAATCAAACTTAAATATTATGGCTCTTCACTTGGGAACTCAGGTCTATCTGAATAGGTAGAGGGTTTAGAAATAACAGAATGGATCTGCTAATAGTTTTCTTGGAACCAGCTGATCTTGAGAAACTCAGCAGAGGGAAAAAAAACTTCTCTCTTGAAAGCCTAAAGTTCAACTGTAATTCCATCTGCTCTAGGTAGGTGGTGGATGCAAACTTCATTTAATCATTGAATGGGCCTCTTTAACCTAAAAATGGATTCAAAGATTCTTCAACACAATTGAAGATAAATATGTCAGTGTCACTAGAATGGGTGACAACAAAGAGATAAGAAGGATGTATCAATGTTCAAGAAAGTAATATTCAAGTATTGTAATTATTGTCCACCTTTTCTTCTATACTTCTTACCACCTTGTGGGATAGACTCCTGGATTACAATGCCATGTGAATGATTGGTAGGCATACACATTGGTTATATTGGTTTAATTCCTGGAACACCTAAACTATTCTGGTGGGGGAAGAGGATTCAAGAATTTAGAATACAAGGTATTTTTTCAGTTAAATATTATTATGTGGTTCTCATGGCTACCTTCAGTGACCCTTTCCCATGGAAATGAATTTGGAATGCAAATATTCCTTCCAAAATATCTATCTCCTTATTTGAAAAATTCCTTACCATATTTAATTCCATGTGGAAAAGACAGAGTAAACAGGTTCTCTCTTTTCAGGTGGAGGAAAAATCAGCTTTCCACTTGTTGATGCATTGTTCATTTGCCTACAAAATGCCATTTCCTAGCATTCTTCAGTTGACAAAGGGTAATCCCAGAAGACATTGTGGAGCTTGAGTTTGGCATAGCCAATGTGATGTCAAAGCAAATGTGGTCATACACCATAGAATGCACTTCCTTCATTATTGTGCTGGAGCATTTGGAAGGAAAACAATGACTGCATACTCAAAATGAAACCTTGCCACATGGAATTGGTGATCAGAAAAATTAAGAGCCAACCAGTGTCTCAGGCGTCTATATCAAAGGAAATTAAGAATACTATTTTCAAACATTTTAGAAGATAAAGGGAACTCATCATCTTCAATTACTTTTTGATGTAAAAGAGGTTTTAGAATGCTGACTTCCTGATGGCATGGAACCATTATCTGAAACCTTCTTTCTTTTGAACTTTGTTGCTGCATCAAGAATGAAAAGAACAGTTGAATCTTTGATGACAAGAGATCTTCCATGAATTTCCTGATCAGCTTGGTTCATTGCCAGTGATTCTTAAGGATTTTAAGGGTTTAACTATGATAGCTTTTGCTGAAAAGTGGAGGATACTCTATCTTTTGATGCATAAGGGAGTATACATGCATATCATGTACATGGCTCTAACTCATTAACCATGTAAAGTTTTGTTATTTTTGGTGGTTCCCTTCTTTTTCCCATATTGTGATAACAAAAACCTAGTATAAAAAAAAAGCACTATACTTGGTACCAAAATTGAGTCTCCATGCAAATGCTACCGGTAGTTAAAATGGTTACTGCTTCTGAGACATGCTAGATAAATAGCAATTTGGAGAAACAGAATAACTCCAACTAGAAAACTAAACTAAGGGAAACAAAGAAAGGGGATGGCTCCCAAAATAGGGGAATGGAGGAGAGGAAAGAAACAATCAAAAAAGAAAAAGAAATAAAAATCACCAACAACTCAAAAACAGGCAACCCTCTCCCGCCATGATGCTTCCCAGTTCCCTATTTCCCTCTAACCAATATCACCCAAGGAACCATGATATGCTAGATCCAAAATGACACAACCCACCAAGTCACACCCCAGCATCAAATCAACTCAAATAACCAAGTGATTAGTCTTCCTGCCCCTCCAAACTCCCCCACCCTAATACAGTCTTGGGATGAAATCAAACTAACTTTGTCCTCCCTGATCCCAATTGGCTCCTCTAATTTTGTTATCCATTGTCACTTTGCTCAGTGCTATAATAATTCACTTCTTACACTAAATACAATTAATAAATTAATTTAAAACATCCGATGCATGCATCTTGTGCATGCAAGCCAATTAAATGTAAAAGCTGCCTTGTTTGCTCATAAACAAAGTATATAAGCATGAGCATACCATAAAGATTGGTGGTTTGAGTTATCTCAAACCAAGTTCCCATATCTCCAGAAGGCCAAAGCTTAGGAATCCCCTCTTATTTCTGAGAACTACATCACATCAAAACAAGAATTCTCCTTAAAATGCAAGGGATCACACGAATGAGAGGTTTTAATCCCCTATGATATTGACCCTCTCTCCAACAACCTTCACCCGCAGACCAACAAAAGGCAAGCTGAGGAATTCCGACCAGTAGCTTCTCAACCAGAATGTGGGGTCCAGATTGTCAACTCTTCGTGTTTAAAGACAACCAAACTACTTCAAACTAACCACATCTTCCAAGTTCCAACACAGTTACTTATCTTTGATCCCAAATATGTTATTACAACTCCTTTGGATTGATATCTTCAACTTCCCGAGGACGACACATATGTCAATGCATTATCGTCTAGCTCAATATATAGCAGTATCTCACATTAACAATTTATGAAGGAACCGCATCATTGACATCATATTAGCATCGAATGGACATGCAACAGCATTTTTAGCAATTATATGCATCAATTGTTAAGATCAAACGAAAAACTAAATAAATTCGCAGGTACGTAAACTGAAAAACGGTAAGTTCAGATGAAGCAACCAGAATAGTAGAGATATTGTGATAAAAAACAAAAAACTATTTTATCTTTTTCTTTGGTTGCAACCATGAATTAAACCAACAGAACTGAATCAAAAGTTTCTCTAAATGTAGGAAGAACCGTGTGTGCGTACAATAGAAAAACCAGAGAGCGTCGAAGCAGATGGTGCAGGATAAGCCCGCCCGAGAGCCAGAAGTGGAGGATCTTTTTCCCGGAGTGCATGCCGGAAACTCGCTGTCATGCCATGGACGTCTCACCTTAGCTCCTCTTTGTCTACCCTTCGGCCGATCAAACTCGAAATCGGATTTTGGTCCTCACAAAACCGTCCTAACAGACCCTTGCAGCCGTGCATTGGGAATATGAGGACCAAATCCGAATTCATTAAACCCCCGGTTTAATTTGGGGGATTTTTACAGTTCAGAACAGTGATAAGTGAAAGATACCCAATGTTTTAAAAACCGATCCACAGATCGAACCGCTTTGACTATAGGTTTTTGGGTCAGCGGTTCAACCATTTGATATGGACGATTCATTTTAATTTTAAAATAAAAATAATTAAAATAAAAACAGTAAAAAACCAGTCTGGCTCGAATAGGTCAATGGCTCGATCACTTGGGTTAGTATATCGCTTACCAAATTAATGATTTTTTGGCCAAAAAAAACCAATTAAGGGTGAAATGAAACTAGTTGCCTAGATGGTTTTTGGGCCAAACAGTCTGACTATCCAGGTCAACGATGGTTCGAAAACCATGGGGGATACTATAAAAAATGAAGGGATAATTAGTAGTGAATGATAGGTAAAGGTATTGGTAAAAAAATAAAAAAAAAAAATCAATAAAAAATTCTGAGGTGGAAAATATTTTTTAATAAATACCACGTGATTGGTTGATATTGGTTAATTGGATACAAGTTTTTCTGGAATCATAGTTACTTCCACTCACTATCTTGTCAAGTTGGTTTGGGTTCTAGGCTTCTAGCATGTCTTGACCCAGACCCAACCCATTGATAGCCCTACTCAATACACACAACAAAAACTATCCCAATATGATTTGTGTCCGCCCATTTCACCATGAGATTGGAGCCCATCATAAAACTGGGACCCACCATATTTGCGATGTGCAGACACAGACCATGTTGGAAATTATTATGTTGTGAGCAGATCTAGGCATGGCTTATGGGCAAGAGTCCAGATCACCTACCAACAAAACATGTTCCAACATCCTACCAACACAATTTAACACCGCACATCTCATACATGGTCTGTCCTACTTTTATGGTAGGTCCCAGACTCATAGTAAGATGTGCGGTGCCAGATCATGTTGGTAGGTCCTTTGGCAAAAGATCTCAACTCCATGGGCAGCAACAATGAATGCCAGTGGTGGTACATACTTCCAACGGAGAAGCCTGAGATGCTCCACGAAAACCCATACGGTCATACCAACAACACTACTTGGAGGGCATGATGATGAATCACCAACGTGCATAAGGGAATGAGAGATTCCAATCCATGAATCATGATGCATGCAAAATCTCCAATCCTCAATGCCGACACCGATGGCTAACCCCTACACTCACTTCTTGATGAGAACACAATCAATTGCAATATCATCTATCTTGCTTGTTAAGGCTACTATGGTGGTGGAGATAGTAGTTGCTTCTTCTTCTAAGTGCCACTGGACAATAGGACACAAAGCCTAGAATTTGTCAACAAGGAACTACTTAAACAAAAAATCCAATGGCTTTACACTTGACATGAATTTAGTGGGATTCTAGTCTAATCTAATCTGACCAAACCTTTTTTATTGGTCTTGGTCATCTAGCTGGCGGTGGTGCCAAACACGGGCTCAGATATGCTATCCATGAGTTATTCCCTCATCCCCTCTTAAACCAAGGGTGAGTGTAAAGATCAAAAAATATGTGGATCCGATGTAAGTGTAAGGTACGAAAAACTCCCAAACTTCTGTTACAGTTGTGTTTTATTGGACATATTGATACCAGTTGTCACTCAGCAAATAAGGAAGGAGTATCTTCGAGCGAAGATGAGGAAGAAGACACAACGAATAGTAGGGAATCTATTCAAACTCCAAGACCATTTGGACCATGGATGAAAAAGACTACTCCAAGACTGAAAAGAGCCCCAAAAGAAGACACAAACACTTATGAGGAGGGGAGGAATCTAGAGAAGCACTGTAAAAATCAACGTTCGATTAGTGACAGAAGGGATGATCAGAATCGGTGGATGAACAGTTGGGACGAAAGCAAGGAGAGAGAAGGAACAAATTCTGATAGTGGATCTGGTACGACTAGTGGTGGGGGTCAAACCCTATACACATACTTGGATAGAGAGACGTTATACAAGTGAATAAAGACAGATGGAAGGAAATCTGTGGTACAAACTCAAGTGACGAGTGGGACTTGGTATGCGGAACAGATATAAGGTTGGTGATCCCGAGGCAGTTGAGAACAACTTTGAACACTATGATGGCTTTTGTAGTCTGGGTGCTGGATAGCCCGACGCAATTAAACGATAAGAAAATTGGGAAGAAAAGAGATACTCCTGGGTCGGATCACCATATCCCAAATCTAAGTATAAAAACAAAAATCCAATAGGCATGAACTTGGAAATTATGGAAACAAAGCACTCTCAAACTTCTGAATAGAATCCAAGACGAATGAGATTATTGCATTAGGATCAGATGATCATGGAGGAAGAAAATGGGAGTTAATGGAAGGATAGACAAATCAAGAGGAAGCTTGAACACACTTTTGAGAAGTCCTGGTATCAGGAAGAACCCGTACAAATTGAACATGTGCAAAATCCAAATACCTTGGAGAAGAAACCTCAAGAAACTGGCCAGAAAATCATGAGAAGGAAATTCATATTCCATTCATATAAAGAATTAAATGAAGTAAAAAATTTGTCTACCTTTAAATCGCTCTCAATCAATAGCCCCCGCCAAGGCCAATGAATCTTTTATATTGGAATTGTCAAGGAGTGGGCTCTTCTTTAACAGTTCAGTCTCTTATGGAGCTAGTTAGGGTCCATCGACCCTCTATTTTGTTTCTCTTAGAAACAAAAAATAAAGATAAAGTGGTCAAGCATTTGTGTAAGAGATTGAAGTTTGATCGTTATGTGTTGAAGAGCCCAAGAGGCCTCTTTAGAGGTTTATGCTTGGATTGGAAAGAGCCTGTGACAACAGAGGTCAAAGCTACTACAGATAGATATATCCATTTTGACATTTCTGATCCTCTATCAATCAACATTTAGATGGTAACTTTCATTCATGGTGAACCTAACTCTCGAATGCGTGGTGACTTTTGGCAAGGACTTATAAGTCTAAGACCCTCATCCCAGAAATTGTGGGCTATTATAGGCGATTTCAACTAAATTCTTCACCCTTCGGAAAAGAAAGGAGGTAACCCCCATCTAAATCTAGAATGCATGATTTTAAAGTTATGTTAAATAATTTATGCATGATAAATATTGGTTTTTAAGGTTATCCTTTCACTTGGATGAATAGCAGAGAAAGTGGTGAAAATGTTCAAGCCCGTCTAGATAGAACCACTGCCACAAATGCTTGGCGTCTATTGTTTCAAGAGGCAACTGTTTTATATGAAGATCGAATAGGTTCAGACTATACTCTCATGAGAATCCAAATGAATTGAATTAATTGGAAGGGATACAGACCCTTCAGATTTGAATCTATGTGGTTAACAAAGACTTCTTGTAAAGAGGTTGTAACAAATGCATGGAATGTCACTGATACTCATCCGGTTAGAAAGCTTCTTAAAACTTGAACAAACTTTGAGGACCTAGAATTTAGAAACTTTTGGAAATTTGGAAAAGAGGAAAATGACCACTAAAAGACAATTCAAAGAATGTCACCAAGCCTTCCACGCGGGAGAAAACATGAACAAAACAGGATCTCTTCAGAAGGAGTTAAATCAAATTAGAAAGCAAGAAAGAAAATTCTAGGCACAGAAATCCAAAATTATGTGGTTAAAGAATGGAGACAAAAATACTCATTTCTTCCATGCCACTGCTGTTAGAAGAAGACAATGAAGTAGAATCTATAAAATCTAAGATGGCCAAGGAAGTTGGAGAGAAAAGGAAATGCAAATCACTGAAGCTTTTGTCAATCATTTTGATGCCATTTATAATAGAGAAGCTCCTCAAAGAGACAACAATGGTCACCAGGTCGCCCCTTTGACCATTTCTTCTAAACAAAATGATTTGTTGTGTGCCCCTCCCCAAAAGTCCCCAGGCCCGGACAGAATCAATGTTGAGTTTATCCAAAAGTTCTGGCCGACTGTGAGTGGTGATGTAATTTTTGCTTGTCAATATATGTTTAATGAGGAGCAGGCTGATGAAGAGTTAAATTTTACTTACATTGCATTGATTCCAAAGCAAAAAAGTCATTTCTCAATCGAACAGTTCAGACCAATATCCCTTTGCAATGTCATTTACAGGTTTTATGCAAAGGCACTGGAAAATAAGCTCAGATTAGTGCTTAATAATATAATTGAGGAACCTCAAAGTGCATTCTTGCATGGAAGAAGTATTTTAGATAACATAAGAATCTCCATGAAGCTTTTCATTATTTAAAGAAAAAAAAAACTAAAGGAAAACTCTTCTCTGTGGCTATCAAATTAGATATGCATAAAGCATATAATAGTATAAATTGGAAACAATTAGAGGAGAGCCTAAGGATGATGAGTTTTGTTGAGAAATGGATTAAACCATCAAATGGAACTGTCAAGGGTCATATTAAACCATCAAATGGCATATGCCAAGGGGATCCACTCTACCCTACCTATATGTATGTGTTATGCAAAGCCTTACAGATATTCTAAAGAGGGGTGTTGAATTGCTTGGCTTCCAAGGAATGAAGCTATGTCATTAGGGTCTAGAACTAACTCATCTCTTATATGCTGATGATTGTATTCTTTCTACCAAAGCAAACTTAAACCAATGTCATAGAATTAATCATATTCTCTAGTCATTCAAAAGTTGTACTAGCTTGAGAATAAATGCAAAGTCTGCAGTTTATTTCAGTAAAAACATCCCTCACTGACTTAGGAAAATGATGTCATAAAATGTTCTGAAAATGCCTCAAGGAGATTCAAATTCTAAGTACTTGGGTGTGTCGACAACTCTAGGTAGGAGTAAGATAGAGGTCTTCTCAAATCTCCACGGAACAGTCCAATCAAAGGTAAGTGATTGGAAGGGGGCATTACTCACCTCATCAAGAAAAGAAACGCTCATTAAGGCTTCATCTTTGACTTCCCTAATTTACTCAATGATGCATTTTCGCATTCTAAATGATGTGTTGAAGAAAATAAATAGCAACTTCGCTAATTTTGTATGGGGGCAAAAGGCTAGAGAAAAAAAGATCCATTAGATATCTTGGGGAGCTCTCTATCATTCAAATGCAAATGGTCGTTTGGGATTCAGAAACCTGATTCAGTTTAATCAAGCATTGTTGGCGAAAGCAGCTTGGAATCTGCTCAAAAACCAAGAAGCTCTTTGAGCAAGGCTTTTAAAAAATGTTTATTTTCCTTCAAGAAACTTCATGGAGGCAGATTTGGGCCCTCGCCCATCATGGGGGTGGAGGAGCACTTTGTATGGTAGAGATCTTCTACGAAAAGGCCTCATTTGGAGAATAAGAAGCGAAGCCAATATAGATATCTGGAATAAGCCTTGAATCCTTTCCTTGTGAAATTTCAAGATTGCCTCGGAAAAACAGGTAAATGCTACTATCTCCAAAGTGTATGATTTAATAAACAAAATTCAAGAACCTGGAAATAGAATGTACTCAAAGATCTATTCACAGAGGAAGAAGTAAGGGCCATTCTTTCAATGCCGCTCAGCTAGACAAGATCTCAGGACCAGCTTGTATGGGATTTTACTAAGGATGGTGAATTCTCAGTAAGATCAGCTTACTACTTGGCTTTGAATGGAACCTTGGATGAAATTCCTCAAATCCAATTCTCTCTAGATCTAATGTGGAAGAAAATCTGGTATGTTAATACTCAACCAAAGATTCAATATTTCATTTGAAATTTGTTCGAAGGGAATAGTCCCTACTCTGGAAAAACTAAAGGAGAGACACTTAAGTTGAAGATGACACTTGCCAAAGATGTGGAGATGGACCAGAGACTTTAAACCACATAATGCATCATTGTCCATTCGCTAGAGCTATATGGTTTGGCCTTAATATGCCTATTCCTATTACCCAGATGGTGGGGATTGAATTTAGTCATTGGCTTAAAGAGAAACTAGGTGATGGATCGAGCTCCAGTGAGGAAGCTTGCAGAGCTATTGCCATTGTCAGTTGGCTGATTTGGAAATCTAGAAATACTCTAATCTTTCAAGGAAAATACGAGTCCCCTGTTTTAGTTTTGGGAAGAGCGCGGGGTTTGATAAATAAGCAAGTAGAGGAGGACTCCATAATCGATAGCCATCATCAACCAACTCTTACTCCGACTATTTAGGAGAAGCCACCACTAGGATATTAGTTAACTCAGATGCATCGAGACAGCCAAATTCACCTCATGCTGCCATTGGGTATATTATTTGATCTTCCTCTGGTTTGTTGATTTCTGCTAGAGGTAGGTGGATCCACTCTGCTCCGGTTCTTACTTTAGAAGTATTGACTTTAAGAAAAGGCCCAGTGGAAGTTGTAGGTGTAGGGGCCCCTCGAATAATAGTAAATCAGATTCCCAAGAGTTGATAAAAACAACCTCTCTTGGGAGACAAAGTTTTCACAGCAAAATTGAAGATGGTTGGCATGGTTGCATAGCTTTAGGACCTCCTTGGTTGGAGAACTTAGTCTTAGAGGAAAGTATTCCCTGAATCTTCTTGTATTGTTGTCTTTTCTGTTTAATACCAAAAAAAAAATATTTATTTTGTAGCACTAGATCTCTATGTACCTAGGATCCAAAAGGAGAGAGAGAGATTGGTTGGTTGGTTGATTGATTGATATATGATATTAGAAACTTGTGCTAGGCAAAATGATTTTTTGTTTTAGTAATAATGAATATCAAAGGAATCTTAATTATTTGGTTATTATTCATAAAGGAATAAAATAATGTTTATTAGAAAAATATAAGAACAGAATGAAAGTTTAGAGAATTGCAACTTGGGTGTAATTGGGCTGGGTTAGGTTGGGTTGAGGTCAACCATATAAGGCCTAAACCAACCCAAGCTGTTGAACCCCACATCAAATTCTCTACTTCCTTTTGTAACGTGTTCTTATTTCCTAGATTTAAGGGTTAAGGTCAATTAAGTTTAATTTTAACACCTAAGCGACATAGTTATCATGCTTTAAAAAATTGCTTTTATAACTCAAATGTGTTAATATACATATATCATTCATTTATACATGCAGAGGGGTGCTCATGGTTCAGTTAACCAAACCATGATCTACTTTTTGAAACCAAACTGATACTATCAGTTTTTGAAAAACCAGGAACCAAAATCAATCGGTTAATTGGGTGATTGATTCGGTTTCTGACAGGTTTGGTCTTTCAGTTTCTCAAATTTTTTTTTTATATTTTGAACATATATTATAAAAAAAACATATAAATATATAATATATTATATTACAAATACTATAAATACATATAATATATAATTTAATATATTATAAATAATTAATTAAAAATATAAATATAATGAATATACA
The DNA here is from genome assembly GCF_000365185.1 of Nelumbo nucifera. Next base: position 1,118,959 of record NW_010729198.1, read on the forward strand.
AGTCAATTCAGTTAACTGCTAGCTTTTCTTTTAGGTTAACTGAAATTGAACCGATCAATTCAATTAACCAGATTTTTTTATTTGATTTCCTTGGTTCAATTCGATTTTTCAGCTTTTTTTTATTTTGGTTTTTGTTGAGCACCTCTATACATAAATACATATTTATATATATAGGTACTCATGTAATATTTGTATATACATATAATATGAACTCAATTCAGGCTTGGATTGGGTTGGGTTACCAAAACCTCAACCCTAATCCAACCCAAAGTTAAATCGAGCCCATACTTTTCAACTCTAATCATAACCTAAACTTCAATCCGACCCGACCCAACCCAACTTTTTGAGGTTGGATTTATGGCGGCCATTCCAGCCCAAGTTGCAGCTCTCAATAAAGCAATTAAATAAAAGAAAAAATAAAACTTTTGCCCCTTTTAAAAAAAGAGGAAATGGTCCCATTCACGGTGATGACAAGGCCACGCCTCCTGAAATTTTTTGTAATTTTTAATTGGTGGCTTTTATATGATTATATCCATCGTGAATAGGACCATTTCCTCAAGGACACAAAAGTCTTAACACTAGTTGAAACTTTTGCTCCTATTTAAAAAAAGGAAATGATCTTGTATTCAATGTGATTGACAAGGCCACGCTTCTAAATATTTTGTACTTTTCTGATGAGGTGGCTTCAACATCCACCCTCAACTGAATAGGACCCTTTCCAATATTATATATATAAAAGGTGAAAAAGTCAATTTGAACAATAAAATATCCTATCACTACGACTATTAATGGGTTAGGTCTAGGTATATCAGTCTCCAATAAACGGGATAAAATCATAGATTCATAATAATTTTAATAAAAATTATAGATAAATACTAAATTATTTATATGTTAATAAATTAAATATTTTTAGTTAATATATATATTATCTTATGCATTATTTATCAAATTTATCATTTTAAATATAAAGCATGATAAAATTATAAAAAATAAAAAAATATTATATATATATAATAAAATAATCGGTTTTGGGTCTGAATCGATTTGAAACAAGCAAAAGTAAAATAAAATAAAATAATAAAATCAACCCAATTATTAATTGAGGCAAAACCGTAAAGTCAAAACCATTATAATTGAATCTATCAAATAAACCCAATTCATTGACAACCCTACCTGTCACTAGTGGGAACAAATTGAAATTGTGTCTATATAAAGCAGAGAATACTCAGTGCACCTCTCAAAGCTCTTCGTGAGGGTTCATATAATGGAATGCACGCCTGGGTGCCAACTCTTCTGCTCATGTTATTCCTCATTTTGATGAGAGTCTGGGCTTCCCAAGCTGCAGCTCACAATCTCCAGGAGATATCTATGTTGGAGAGGCACGAGCAATGGATGGCTCGTTATGGTGATACTGTGGAGAGGGAGAGGCATTTATTCAGACTCGGTTTGGAAGGAGTATAAATATAAATTTATAGAGTGTAAAACCTTGTATTTTGTATGTATTTGCACATTATATATCTGTATTTATACTCTTACCAAACTGAGTCTCAAGGTATTCAGAGACAATGTAGAGCGATCGAATCGAAGCTTTCAACATGGCTGCAAATAGATCATATAAGCTAAGCATCAACAAATTTGCAGATAAAACCAACGAAGAATTCAGGGCATCTCATACCGGGTACAAAAGATTTGCACAACCATCATGGGTATATATATATATATATGGCCAAGGGTCTCATACAAAGTCTTCCCTTCTCTCCTTTACACATGAAATATTAAAAACCCTCTTGTCTTAATTTTCTCAATTGAAATATATTATTATTCTTTTTTTAATATAATCATTCTTAATCCCCCCCCCTCTTTCTCTTCAAGAACATCTCCCTTCCTCCCATTAAATTCTTATTTCCTATTAAGGTTAAGTTTGGGAGTGCTTATTTAAAAAATAAGTGCTTTTAAGCATTTGATGAAAATCACTTATTTTAAATAGGGGTAATAAGTATAGGTATTTTTCAAAATGATGTGGTGGGCCAAAAAAGGCCAGAAAAGAAATAAGTGTTTATTTCCCAAACACAAATAAGTGCTTATTGGTGTGGTCCCAGCCCAAGTACTCCCAAACTTAGCCTAAATGTGTTTAAAGCTCTTTTGATCCAGTCTAATAAAACACGGGTATAAATTAGATGAATAGTGGGATTAACGGCCAACCCTGGACGAACCTTGAACATGGGACCTTGGCCTAGAACCAAATTGATGTATAAACTCTAAACTTAAATTTACCAACCCAAACCTATCCAAATTTCTATTCAATCCATGCATTAGTATGGCCTTCCTTACTAGTAATCATATATTATTGGCTTATATGGTTCATGAATTAAACTAACACCCATTATCAAATTAAATGCAGACTCCTTACTAGTAATCATCTATTAATTAGCTCTCTCCTAGCAAGAGCTAATAGACTGTGACACCGCCGGTCAAAACCAGGGATGCAGCGGTGGTTTCGTGGACAGCGCTTCCAATTCATCCAACAACACGGCCTCGCCACTGAAGCCACCAGCTACCCATACAAGCAAGCTCAAGGTGTCGACGACCGAAAGAGTTGGCTTTGCCGGCAGCTACGATCAGTGGATACGAAGTCTCCTCCCGGCCGACGATGAGATGGCGTTGCTGAAGGCTGTTTCCAATCAACCAGTTTCGGTCGGGATAGATTCAAGTGGCTTTGATTTCCAATTCTACTCAAGCGGCATCTTCGCTGGGGAGTGTGGAACCAACATAGACCATGTTGTGACTGTGGTTACCTATGGGACAAGCAATATTGGCACCAAGTATTGACTGGTGAAGAATTCATGGGGTACTAGTTGGGGGGAAGGAGGGTATGTCAGAATGGAGAGAGATGTTGCTACCAAGGAAGGCCTCTGTGCCATCGCCATGGAACCCTCCTATCCTATTGATTGTCTAATAGTTCAAAAAGAGTCTGGATCTCTTCCTCACTAAGGATCAAAATTTCCATATGATATACCCCGTATCAAGTGTATCTATTCTATCTTTCCGAACAAGTGTATTGGCAATTCATTCTTTTTTAAAATAATATATATAACTATATTTAAAACTAAAACTTAAAAAAAAAAAAAAAACACTAAGGGAAAGGGGGGATTCGTTCAAACTTCAAAGTGTCGATACACCTCTGCTGATATACAGAGGTGTATTACACCAATACTTTGAACCATGCTCCTCACAGCGTGTTCCAGCCGCACATCGGGAATATTTTCTGTACTTGCGTGTTTTTATTCAAAGGAGATGTTTCTAATACATGGTGGGATGTATTGTGAAGCCAATGTGAGGTGCACTCTGTGAGGAATAAATCCCAATTCGTTCAAAGAAATAATAGGATACTTCATCCTTTACGTTTTTATTCATGTACTTGCTTTACACATGGTAATTTCAGATAATAATAATAGTAATCTCAATCTTTTTATCAGGATTCATGTAACAATGACAAGTAATTAAATCATGGTGTACCAAATTTGTTGTCTTTATATTTTGTATTTCGTTTTTATCATTAGACTGCATTTGTTTGCGATCGATACAAACGTCAAACCAGGGTATTTATGTACCCTAGTTCAGATTTGTGAGTGTTTGTTTGCCATACAAAAATGCAACGATTAAGGATGTAAAAATGTCTTTTCTGACATTTTCGTATCATGAGGAGAGTGTATTACTGTATCCAATTTTTTTATACAAAATTATATTTTTCATTTATTCCGCCGATTGAGTGTGAGAGAGACCACCGTACAGCCTTTTGCATCAATTTGAAACAAACAAGAAAAGAACAAAATGGAATTGCAACTGTGAACCATTTTGCATCTATTAACCGAAAAAGAGTACATATTTATGTTTGTATTGCAAATAAATGCAATCTTCATAAAAAAAAATAATTTTTATCTATCATATTTATTTTTGTTTAATATGACGAATATACAATATTAGAGAGTCCGATTGTTTTAATTAATTCTTTGTTTTTTATATTATTTTTTAATCCATATACATACAAGAATGTCCACCTCACATGATCTTTCCTTTAGATTAATCACCTATCAAGCATCAATTTGAAGACATAGAGACATTTTGAAGAAGCATAATTAGGGTGCATTAAGTTGTTGAAAGGATTTAGGGGTGTCAATTGGACCTGGTTTGGCCCAATCCGATCCGATCCAGAATGAGTCCATTAAAGATGGACCAGGTCCAATCGAATCTGATGAATAATACTCTAGACCATTTTAGACCAATCCAATCAATGCCTGGACCATCCAATTTGTTCAAATTGGTTCCAATCCAAATCAGGTCTATTGACACCTGTGTTCTTATCTTCTATTAATGGACTAGATATTGGTTCAATCTAACCCAATCCAATATAAATCCATTATGGATGGGCCTAGCCCAATCCAATCCAAAATATACTTTGGACCATACTGGGCCAATTCAATATGTCTTATTGGTCTGTCCAATCCATGCAAAATGATTTTGATTTAAACGGGTCCAAGCAAAACCGGTCCTGCTTGTGATACTCAAATTATAACATAAAAATTTCATGAGGATACTCAAAATGAAATATGCATATGCTTTATTTCTTTATTGTGACACCTGAATGGCTTCAATTCCTCATAGGGAGGATATTGCTTATAACAAAAACTACTTCAGCAATATGCTAAACCAAGGAGAAAGAATATGTTTGGGGTTTATTTCTACACCATGAGGGATCTTAGGGGTATAGATGAGTTGCAGGTAGCCATTGACAAGTTTGAGGCAAAGAATCTGAGGCAAGAGTGATGATGAAGGCTTGATGATTCTAGGGGTGCAACTCAGGCAGGTTGGGCCGGGTTTATGGTCAACCCGGGTCTGACCCTAAAATTTGGGCTTAAGGCCCAAGCCCGGACCGGAACCTAGGTCAACCCCGATTTTTTCAACCCAAGCCCAGCATGTACTGTAATTTGATGCACTCGGGTCGGGCTCAGGGTGGTCAATGAACCTATTCTAACCGTTTACTCTGAAGTTTAGAGAACTAAACATTTCTTCTTTCCCCGTCTCTCATTTGTTCCTTGTCCGCCGTTTAGAAGTTTGCTAGGGGTGACCCCCCCCCCAATCAATTCAAGGTGTGAAGTACTCTTTCCCCTGTCTCTCTTCTGTTCATAGTCCACCATATAGAAGTTTGCTCCCCCCCCTCCTCTCTCTGTTTCCAAAGAGGCTTACTCTCAAGATCCCTCGATGTTTTCTTTTCCTTTTGGTGTTTTGTTTGTTTCTCTGTTCGTTTCCTTGTTTTTTTTCTTTGTCCTTTTGTTCTCTTTTTTTCCCCTGTTCCCATATGTTAGTTTGTTCTCTATTTCTGTGCTTCATCTATTTTCTTGTTTCCCTTGTTCCCATATGTTAGTTTGTTCTCTATTTATGTGCTTCATCTGTTTTCTTGTTTTTCCTTTTCTGTTCTCCTTCTGTAAGTTCTTTTGTTTTTTCATTTTTCTGTTCTTTTGTTCTCCTTTTCTCCCTTTTCCCATTTGTTCGTTTGTTCCTTTATCTCTCCTTATTACCTCTGTTTCTCTCTTCTTCCCTATTTTCTATGTTTGCTTTCTTTCTGTGGACATTTTGATATGGAGTCCTTGCTCTAGTCTCCTTTCTACGAAAATCACTGGTGGAAATTGCCACTTGTTTTGCCGTCTCTAACGCCTTGGAAGGCAGTTACAATTCTTTGGCGTCCAGAATGGCAGTGATAGTGCTTCGACGTCTTGATGGAAATTTCAGTTCCCTAGCATTTCGGATGGCAGTTACTGTTTTTCAGCGTTGTGGATGGACGTTACAGATCTCCGGCATTCTTTGGATGGCAACTCGTAGTCAACAGTTCTCCAGTGTGCTGGGTGACAATTACAGATGTTGTTGTCTTTTTCCGTTTGGTTTGGAGTAGTTGGAAGTTACAGATCATGGCTTGTGGCTTTGTAACCTCCTCTGTTAGTTTTCGTTTTAGTTGGAAACGGCTCTTGTCAGTTTGCTTTCCAGTTATGGTGGTTTGGAGTTATACTTATCCACTTCTGTTGGTGATGATAAGTCACCTTGCTTTGGTTGCAGAAGTTCTTCCGATTTTTCTACATCCATCTCTTTGTTTTGTTCTTCTTGAGAATTTGTCTCTGAACTTTACTTGACCTTATTGGCATCTATTTGTATCAATCTCTTGAATGAATGAAACATGATTGAAGCCTTCAAAAAAGATATAGGTAAATATGTATACAAATGTATGCATGTACGTATATGTATATATGTATGCAAAATTTATGTGTATACACCTATGTAAATATAAATGTCTATAGTTAGCCCGGGCCCGGCCTGAAAAATAAAAAGTCCAACTTCTTGGACCCGAGCCCAGCCCGTATAAATTTTAGGTTGGGCCGGTTCGGGCTTGGGCTACGCCCGCCCAAGTTGGACCCCTAGATGATTCCATTTTCGCTTGTAGTCTTATGTCTTTCTATTACTAATCACATGTAACAATAAAAGGAGTAGGATTTGTTCTCAATAAATAATAAACTTAATAAAATTGGAATGGCCAGTTCCAATTTCAACCGTTGGATTGAGCATAATTGGAATCCCATTTCCGTTTGAGGGAATTGCCTTCCAATTCCAACTGCGAACCGAACAGACCTTTAATGTTGAGTTGAGGATAGATGGAGCCCAAGTGGATACCTCATGCAGCCTCTATCATGATGGTGAAGAATCGCTTGAGGGGACTATGGCAATGAAAAATCTCATTGCTCTGTAACCGAGGATGATTTGGTTGGCTTCTCAGTTCTCCCATGGGATTATGGGCGGATTGGCATCCTGATTGGTTGATAAATAATCCTGATTGGTTGATAAATAATTGTTTTTCATTCCGGGTGGGAATGGATAATCCAAAACGTTCGAAGTGCCTCTCTTCTTTTACTCTTTCTGGCAGGTGTGAAGAATGGCGATGTGAGAACATACTAGCCCAAGGCATTTTCTCCATAACTAGCTATTAACATCCTCTTTAACAAATCCTCATAAATCACAACGAAACGAGGAATTAGCTGATCCATTTGATTGAGAAATACTTAGAGCTTCTTCTCACGGCTTGGTGACATTATGATGACTGATGAGCCTCTGACCTAGAGGCATTCTGATTTGCAAGGATACAGTCAATAGCTCCCATGTAATCTCTAAGAAGTAAGCACCTTCAACTTCAGAACCCAGTAAGAATTCTACCACATGTTACTCTGTATCCAAATTTTTGTAACCCAAACCAGACTCTACCTCAACCCGCAGGGTCAATAAGTTTACCTACCCATTAGTCAAAAACTTGCATGTTCCTAGATAAGACTGCCAACAATCTAATTCTGGGAAATAAACCAAAATTCAGCTAGGCCTGATCAAAATATGTCTTTATTTCATCTGGGTTTTCTTTGCTGAAAAATCAGAAAAATCAGGTTGTTTCACTGTATGGCATGATATCATCATTTTTCATTTCGTTAACAGTACAAAAAAACATGAATAGAAAGGGAAAGAGATAGTTTCCCAAGATTTCCAATGATTTATCCATCAATGGACAAGGAAGCCTTCAACTGATCAACAACATGTGGCAATAGTTGGATGCTTCCTTGGATTGCTTCCTCAACACATGACTCCAAATCATTCATTGCCCCAGTCTTTATCTGTTTAAGCTTTGCGGCCTCAAACTTGTCTTGGCAAACCATTAAAGACCTGTTCAGCCTTTCCTGTGCCATAAGAATCACAAATCACTTAATCTCTGTAATCTGTGGAGACAGCAGTTAAGCATAGTAATCACATACCTCTTATAACCACAGGATTTACATTACATGCATATTGAAACTGACGGACGTATTTCTTGGTCAAAGGTAAAAAGAAAAGAAAAAAAACTGAGGGTTCCACTTATAGACTTCAAGCTTTGAGTAGATTATTTCACTGTATGGATTGTATATGATAATATGAACCTGTTGCAGACAATGAGAACAGCATGACCCATTACTGCTAGTGAAATTATGTAACACAAGCTTGACCCATTCCCTCCCTCCAGGTATAAACTGTAGAGAACATTAATGTGGTCCCCACTATGTTATTTATGTAGTCCCCACTGTTGTTTGCTTATTTATGATGGTAGTTAGTTTCAGTTAGTAGTTATTATTTCTTTTTGCCATGTAAGCAGTAGGGGTAATTCAGCCCTTTTACCCTTTATTGGATTATTAATATAAATAGTTGAGTGGGGCGACAATTCTAGTCAACCACACTCTTTCTGAATTCTCCTCTTCGTGTTCTCCTTCTCTTCTTCTCTCTCTCTTCTTCTCTCTTTCTCAATCTGTTTTTCTTTGTTTATTACACATTATACCTAGGACTGATTGCAGTCCTACTCGACTACTATCATGGAAGTAATGATTTCGATTCCAACCTCCCACTAATAAATAGGACTACATGTTGCTTAAGATTAAACAATTTGAGAGAGAGAGAGAGATACCAATAGGCAAAACAATTTTGATAGGATCCATATACACCCAAATCTAGTCCGATTATTGAAACTTCAAATCCAAATCTGAAATGTCAGACTTGGATTACATTCAGATTTAATCTGAAACCGCTTTGCTGTTACATACATACATGATAATATCTTAATAGGACTTGGATGTTAATCAGATCAGATGAGGTCAAATCCACATCTGATCAAATTGTTAAATGGATGCTGGCTTTAAGATCTGAATCCAAAATAATGGATCAGGTCAGGTTTTCTCTATCCATCCTACATTTTTGCAATAGAACTGAATTTTCAGAAGAATTTTGGTGGGGAACTGCCCCTAAAGGACAAATTTCAAGTCCTTTATTATTCTCTATGCACAAAGAAAAATTACTCGCCCATTGTGTCAACTGTTCCAAGCAAGGATTAGTCTAGGATCTAGATATAAGGAGTGGTTTAAGAGGTTTTGAAATTTCAGATGTTTTCTCACTTGTTGAATCCTTCAAGAGTGTATTCCTTGAAGCTTCTAATAAAATTTGGACTGTTAATAATCTTACTGGTCCATTCACTTGTGCTTCTTTAGGATTTGTAGTTGGAGATGCTCCATGTTAAAATCAATACTTGCAAGAACCTTCAAAAGAAAAGGTTCAATTAGCATCTCTAACCTCACATTTGTTTCTTTATAGAGCAATTGTGAAACTATATTTGACCTACTAATCTCTTTGCCCATTTGTATCCTATAATCATTCATGGAGAGTGGGAGACGAGAGAGAGAAAGAGAAGGAAAGGGAGATACGATTGAGAGAAAAAGAAAAACTATCTCTGGCTGCCACCAGTTCACTATTTATAGTAACTTAATAAAAAAAAGAATATAAATTACAAGTATGCCCCTGGCAGCACACCCTAGAAACAAACTAATAAGGAAAAAAGGAAAAATAACTAACTAACAGTATCTTAAGAGGACAACCTACTAACAACAACTATAAAGTAACAATTAAATAAGCCTTACAACACTCCCCCCTCAAGTTGGGTTGAA